>CM062813.1:604508032-605039758 GCA_031772625.1 Pinus tabuliformis | reverse complement strand
TCTACAAACCTGAGGCTTGTTACTAATAAATTTTGCCGCATTAGCAAGCTCCCCAGCAGCCTGTATTCTTCTGTGTTGCCCCATTTTTACCATATGCAATATTCTCCTTAATAGTGGTTGCAAAGAGAGCAGGTTCCTGGCATACAAGTCCAATATTTTGCCTTGTCCATTAAATTGATTGATATTGACACTATCTATAAGCACTTCACCAGCTTCACCAGCTTGTGGATCATAGAATCTATCTATAGGACTTATAATTGTAGACTTCCCACTTCCACTCTCTCCAACTATAGCCGTAGTGATACCTCTATAGCTGCAATGGTACCTCTGGCTATTTCCAGTGAGAACCAGAAAATATGTGAACATCAGGCCGCGCTGGGTAACCCATGTGTACATCTTTAAGCTCAATATCACCCTGAATATCCTCAAGTACCAATCCATTTGTATCATATACACCAATCTCTGGCTTTCCATAAATTGTCTCAAACATTTTGTAAGTTACAGCTTGTCCAGCTCCAAAGGCATTTAACCATCGTGACGCCTCCAGTCAAAACTGCAATGATGACATTAATCACACTCGTGCCAGAATATCCTTCATGAATAATTAACCGTTATCCATATCAAAGAGCCAATGCAAAGGTGGAGAACAAAATAAAATGTAAAGACCCAACGCCCAAACTAGCTGCCAACCATTGATGAGCAATAGCCTTGTAAGCAATCGTAAGGGACTTTTCATAGTCAGTCACAACATTCTTCTCCCCAGTAAAAGCAGCAACCTGAAATGTAACTAAAATGTGTTATTAATCTGAATATATTATATACAATAGAACTGGTGCACATATGAAGACACGGTAACCCTCAATTGTCTGCTCCACAACATTGCTCGCTTCTACATATGCTTGCTAGTCTCAGCTTGACATCTTTGATATTATCATAGCCATAGCACTGCCCGCGAGTGCAAGAAGGGAAATCGTACATAGCATTACGAAGGTAAGTTTCCATCCTTTGATGAAGGAGGGAACAAAACCTTGTGGACAACAAAACCTTGTGGACATGAGCTGGATGAATTTCCCAACCTGAACAAACAACGACAAATATAAAAAGATGAGAAAGGTTATTATTACTCTTATAAGGAAAATGCAAAATAAAACAATAAACTTATGATAACGGTTATTGTACAATCTTCCATTAATATAATTACACTGTTAATTTGCACTTCAATTACAATTTTCACCAGTTACATTGTTAATTTGCACTTCAATTACAATCTTCACCAGCTACATAGTTAATGATCAGCTATACCATTGTTAACTTATATCAAGAATATAGAAGTCATGTGATGCTGTGGGAATTGAAGTATCGATTTGCATTTCCTTTTGTTAGTGGGCATTTACTTGTGGCTGCAGCCATAGTCATTGTTCCCATTAACTTATTGATATATTGACATCGGAGCCAGAAAGGACGTGATCTGTATCCATGTGTGTGTATTATATGAAAGTGCAGCATAGGAGAGTTGTTGTCATAGGTCACCGCCGTTTTATGAGGAATGCCTCCGGAACTTTAAACCTAAGTTCCACTTGAAGGAGGCAAACTAGGTAAGGAAGATGTTGCAATAAAGATAGGATTCCAATAAGAAAGTTGTAATATTTGCTTGAACTAGAGGCCCAATTCCAATAAAGAAGACCCAACACGAGGCAAGTTGTAATATTTGAGTGAACAAGAGGATCGACTGTTTGCAACAAAACATTTTATTTTGGACAGAAGCTTAGGAGAACAAAGCCACCATTACAGCCCAGTTATTGCACCACTGAAAATAGAAATTTAAAGTTGGAATGATCACCAATATGATATATCTAATGTAATGTATTCAGAACTATTTGATAATCTTGCACTTATTGCAAGACTGAAAATAGAAATTTGAAGTTAGAATGATCACCAATATGATATATCTAATGTAATGTATACAAAGGAAAATGCAAATTTAGTATTTAATACAAATTTGGTATTTGCCCTTGGAGTGTTTTACTCCATTGCCAAAACAGTAAGAGGTTGCCAAAACAGTAAGAGGTTTGTCCATCCACTGACCATGAAGTTTCACTATTATCAAACTAATTTTCACTCTTATCAAACCATCCAAATTGGTCCTGCCTCTTGTAACTGCAATTACAAATGTTCTCTGCAAAATTAAAAAAGAAATTACAAGCTTGATAAATATGGACATGGCATGTAATTTGTTAAGGATACCAGAAATTGATAATATGATCATACACACCAATTTTAATAAGTTGTTGGGGAAATATTTCTTAATCTCCCTCTGATTGTTTTGTTGTCTTTGTGGAGCCTTTTTAATTGCAGACTTTATAATTATATCGTTGTCTTTGTGGAGCCTTTTTAAATGTGAACTTTATATCTCAATAAAGTAATGCACAATCATACTAACACTGCATGCAATTAATCTAACATCTATAATTCAAATCAATAATACCGTTTATTGGATATTGTTATTGGGTAACTTTCTAGTACCATTGTTGTTATTGGGTAACTTTCTAGTACCATTGTTAGATGGACTTTTGGATTGAAGAAAAATTGATGAAAACGGCCCAAATGAGCCATAACATCCAAATTTTAACTTTCTAGTACCATTGTTGTTATTGGGTAACTTTCTAGTACCATTGTTAGATGGACTTTTGGATTGAAGAAAAATTGATGAAAACCGCCCAAATGAGCCATAACATCCAAATTTTGACCCTGTAAAGGTTTTAGCTAAAGTTAAAAAATACAAAGAGTGTTTGTTACATTGTTATGCATTCAATAAAAAAAAGGGAAAAAATGTTGAGCAAAATGAGCAAATGTTAAAAAGAAAAGTAGGATTAAAAATAAAGGGAATTAGCTAAACTTAAATATTTAAGATGGACTTTTTTTAACTTATTTGGTACCATCTGATTATTTATTCTAACTTCATTATAATTATCAAGTACATAAGTGAATGAGCCATAACATCCAAATTTTGACCTGGTAAGGTTTTAGCTAAAGTCAAAAACACATACAAAGAGTGCTTGTTACATTGTTATGCATTCAATAAAAGGTAAAATGTTGTTGAGAAAAAATGAGCAAATCTTAAAAGGAAAGTTGGGAGGATTAAAAATAAACATTTAAGATGGACTTGTCTTAACTTTGTTAGTACCATTTGATTATTGGTTCTAACCTTATTTTAATTATCAAGTACATAAGTGATGGACTTTGTTGGTACCATTTGATTCTTTGTTCTGAATCCATAAAGCTTAGTTACAAGAAACAAACAAATTTAAGGACCTATTTGAAATTTGTTGGTGTCATTTGATTATTTGTTTAATTTCATATAATCTAATTTGTTAGTGTTGTTGGACACAGATTGTCATTGATGTCAATATGGCAATATTCGAGGAGCAGATGGAGCCTAGAGGAGCATAATAGAGGCATGAAGAACAAAGTACAGGAGCAAACAGAGGACGGAGACAACCATTGGAGCAACAAAGGAACAAGCAGAGCTATAAGGAAGCATATAGAGCCATTAGAGGAGCAATGGGTGCATTTATATTATCAGGAGCTATAGGGCCACAAAAAGAGGTATATGCATGCAAACACAGGCGGAGGAGCATATATTATATATATGTGTGCTTTTACACTATCGGAGGAGAAAACCATATATATATATATATATATATATATATATATATATATATAATATATATATATATATGCTCTAACACTATCGGCGGCCAAAAACTATGCATATATGGCATATACACTATCGGAGGAAGGAAGACTCAGGTATATGGCATTTACACTATCGGAGGCAGAAAGACTGAGTTATAAGGCAAATACACTATCGGCGCGGAATCCTGGCAAATATATTATCGGAGGAGTAGAGCTATCACATATGCCAAGAGTAAGGTGCATAAGCGAAGCAATATATATATATATATATATATATATATATATATATATATATATATATATATATATATATATATATATATATATATAAACAAAGTGAAAACAGTGGAGCAATATATATATCGCAAAGTTCAAAAGGGTTGTCACCCCCGAAACCCTCTGATTGCGATAATATATGCGCGGACCCATGGGACCATTGCAATATGTTGCAATTTAATATCGCGTATGCTACATCAGGATTATGCATCGCAAGTGGTTAAGGCCCTACCACATTAAAACTACCGATTGCAATATACAATTGCAGACCCGATGGTCCTATTATATCACGCCTATTGTAATATCGTGTCTGTCACTATATCGCAAGCCGTAAAGCCTTACCACATGAAAGCACCAATTGTGATAAGGCTGCAGACCCGAAAGGGCATATTAACTATGGTTTAATATCATATCACTACCGGTCCATCAGAGCAGGGAATCGGCCATCGGCCATCAGCTATGCAATAGGGCATGACTTATTAAAGACCTTCAGGAATGCACTGATTGCGATTTCACTGTGGATCCGATATAGGAATAGGTGCGGGTAATATTTCCTAAAGCCCGCCCTTTAGTCTTTTTGACTGGTTTTCTTCTCATATACTCTGTGTAATGAAATATTTGGCTTGCGCGGGGTGTTTTAGGCCAAAAGGGTTACGATAGTTGTTACGATGGTTCAGGAGGTTGAACGTCAGTTAAATGGGGTGATTTATGGCGAGTGTGATTGCGATTGGGACACGACATCTCTGTTAAACTGAAAAAACCATGTGTATGTCCATAATGATTGAAAAATGAACATTGTTACGGTGTAATGCATTACAATGATTTCTCTGAGTTTTCCTTGGACTTCTCTTATGAAGTTACATGTCCATGGAGTATCAGTGAACTTGAACAGCTCAAAGGAAGCCACAACCATTGTGGAGGGAAGTTGAAAGATCAAGTGAGGCAAAGGAATCTACAGTGATGGAGGAGGAAGCCAAAGAGGCAGTGGAAAGTGGAAACGATTAGTCAGAGGTGTATGAAACACATAAAAACAGAAAAACAAGGGGAATTATTGTTGATGAATGCATAATTTGTAAGAGAGGAAGCCGAAGAACAGGCAAGAGGCAGGAGAGACCAAAGAAGCAGGAGAACTGGAGAAAGGCAGAAGCTCAGCAGTGTTGGGTGCAAAAAACTGCAACAAAACAGTTGATACCAGGTTTGGGTTGGAGCCCAAGAGGTTGGAGCCTCTGAACTAAACAGGATTGAAATCCTTGGGAGTTGGTGCTCCTAAGTGCAGAACTATTGCAAGATAGAGTTGGTGCTCTAGAGGTTGGAGCCTCACTGAAGTCCAAGTTGGAGCTTGGAAACTAATTGCAACCAGTTATATATATATAGATAGATAGATAAATATTGTATTTATTTCATTGCACTGTTTTTGTGTTAATAAAAACATTAATTCCAACTATCTGTTTCTGTGTTTCATATATATATGTGTGTGTGTGTGTGTGTGTTTTTATGTGCTTTTGGTAACAAGAACCAAAAAAAAAAAAAAAAAACTGATTCACCCCCTCTCTCAGTATTTCCAACAACTGGTATCAAAGCAGGCTTCCTCATACTAGCTTGAAGAAGGATCTGCAACCATGATGAGAAATCACGAAGCATCAGGAAGACCTCCTCTATTCGATGGCACTATCTTTGGTTTCTGGAAAGAAAGGAATGACTACTACTTAATGTCCCTTGGACCTGAAGTCTGGCATTTTTTCAAAATGAATACCAAATGACTACCACTCTTCCAACAGATCAAGGCGAGAGGAAAGCATACATCGCAAATGCAAAGGCCTTGAACTCCATCACTAGTGGAATCATTGATTCCGAGTTTACGAAAGTCATGCACTGTACCTCTGCCAAAGAAATGTGGGAGAAGCAAGTTGGCTTATACGATGGAGACTGAAAAGTCAAGAAGGCAAAGATTCAAACTCACAGAAGACAATTTGAAAGTCTAAGGATGGAAGATGAAGAAGATATTGCATCATACCTCCTCTGAGTAGCTGAAATGGTTAACTCCCCTAAAGGATTTGATGAAAAAATTGAGGAAAGTACCATTGTTCAAAAGGTATTAAGATCTCTTCCAGACAGATTTGACTCCAAAATAAGTGCCATAGAAGAAGCAAAGGATCTAGATACCCTCAAGATGGATGAACTCCATGGAATCCTCACTGCTTATGAGATTAGGAAAGGTGGCCCAAGCTCCAAAGATTCAGCATTCAAGGCTTCAAAGTCAAAGAAGGGGAAAAAAAGGAATAACTGTAGCGATGAGTCTGATGTGGAATCCAAATTGGCTCAATTTGTATGAAAGCTAAAGAAAGGATCTAAGCTTGAAGGCAAGTACCCTCTTATCTATTTTAAGTGTGGAAAAATAGGTCATTATGCAACAAAATGCCCTCATGAACATGATAGTGATGATGAAGGAAATTCTAAAAGAATGGCACACAAAAAGGAAGGGTTCAATAAGAAGAACTTCTTCTCTAAGCAAGATGAGTCTGATGAGGATGAGTTTATGGTCATCAAAAAGAAATCAGGTGAGGAAATTGACCATGATGAAAGCCAAGAAACATTATTCATGGCATTCAAAAATGATGATGACTCGGGGCTGCAAGGAAATGTAGATGAACTATTAATAAGTGCCATTGAAGAAAACGAGAAACTATGAAATAAAATCATTTTTCTCAAAGTGGAAAACAAGGAAACAAGAAGGAGAGAAGATCTCTTGGAAGCAAAGCTAAAAGAAAAAGAAGAGACTTGCGAAGAACGTGAGACCGTGTCTCTGATAAAGGAGTTGGAGAAAATTAAAAAGGGTTGTAAAAGCTTTCAAATACTTGAGACTATTCTAAAAAATGAAAAACCTCAACATGACAAGTCTAGAATAGGTTTCAAAGGATAATCCTCAAGCACTAAGAATAGTGCGAAAAGTTATGCCGATGAACTTTCCTGCAATCCAAAAGAGGAAAAGGTATGTTATAAAAAGCGCATCCCAGATCCAAAGAATGAAGAAAGAATTGCTCCAAAGAAGAATGTGGAGTCGAATCATGGATACTGCAACAAATACAAACCTGTACTCAACCAAGGGCCCATCTCAAATCCAAATAATGACGCATGAGTAATTCCTAGGAAGGAAATCGACTGAAACCGTGGCTGCTTCAACAAGTACAAAACCATCTTTCTTGGACACTGTTTTCATTGTAAAAACTTCGGTCATCAAGCCAAACATTGCATGGCTCGCAGAAGTGAAACACCAAAGCTAAGGACCAAATAATCAATTCATATCCCCCCAAAAGAAAGGGACAAATCAAAACCTTCAATTCATTTTCTCCCTTGACCAAATTTGATATGATCTGCTCATTCTGCTACAATAATCGACACTATGAACAAAATTTCCCACTCAAAGGAAGAAAGCCGAGTAGTAAGAATTCCAATATGGATAAATGCGGCCTGGCTCTATATGCTCAAAATAATGGAAATCATTGGTTTGTGGATAGTGGGTGCCTCGGACACATGATAGGAGACAAAAGGAAGTTTGTCTCATTGAGCAAAAAGGAAGGGAATGTGTCCTTTGGAAGTGGATCTGGTAGAATTGCAGGAAAAGGAACTGTTACTCTGATCAATGGAAAAGGAAAAGCTCAAGATGCTCTGCTAGTAGACAGGCTCAAACATAATCTCCGGAGTGTCAGCCAAATCTGTGATCAAGGACATAAGGTTGTCTTCAACACCAAGGACTGTGAAATAAGGAACTCTTCCTCAGGGGAACTTGTGGCGAAAGGGGTTAGCACACCAGACAACATTTACATTCTGAACAAGATTCAAGAGAATAAATGCTACCTGAGTCAGATATATGAAAGTTGGCTGTGGCATAAGCGACTTGGACATACAAGCTTCGAAAATCTAATCAATATCAACAAGATTAGAGTTGTACGAGACATCCCAAGGCTGTTCAAACCAAATCAAGGAGTATGTGGTCCATGTCAACATGGAAAGAAAACCAGAACCAGCCAAAAGACAAAGGATCTCTCCACATCAAGGCCCTTGGAGATCATCCATGCTGATTTATGTGGACCAACTAGAAATCAGGCACTCCAAGGAGAAAGGTGCTTTGTGTTATTTGTTGATGACTATACTAGAATGATGTGGATTTATTTTATAAAGTATAAATCTAAAACTTTTGGGTGTTTTAAGAATCTAAAAGCCCTTGTAGAAAATGAAAAAGATTAAAAAATCAAGTGCCTTAGAACAGACAGAGGGGGAGAATTCACATCGAACGAGTTTAGTGAGTTATGTAATATTCATGGAATTAAAAGGGAATTCTCTGCTGCCAGAACACCTCAGCAAAATGGGGTAGTTGAAAGAAGAAATCGAAGAGTCCAAGAAATGGCAAGAACAATGTTATTAGTAGCAGACTCGCAACCAAAATTTTGGAGAGAAGCGGTAGGGACAATTGTCTATACATTGAATCGAACTCAATTAAGACCAAACTGTTTAAAAACTCCTTATGAGTTATGGAAAGGAAAACCTGCTTCAGTGAAGTACTTCAAGATCTTTGGAAGCAAGTGCTTCATAAAAATCAAGGATGGCTCACCAAGAAAGTTTGATTCTCGGGTTGATGAAGGGATATTTCTTAGATACTATACATGGAGTAAGGCTTACAAGTGCTACAATTTTCGACTAAAGAAAATAGTGGAAAGAATTGACGTAAAGGTTGATGAAGACCTTCCAAAAAAACAAATTCAAAAACATGAAGATGATCTTCTCATTGAAGAAGAACCTAAAGAAGAAGAACCTGAAGAAGAAGAAATAGATGAGGAAGAAGAAGAAGAGGAGAAATAACCACCTCATACCCCTTCAAAGATGAAGTTTATCCAGAAATATCATCCAAAAGAGTAAATTATTGGCAACAGAGATGAAGGGATGCAAACCCAAAGAAGGGTGACAATTACACCAAAGAGAAACGTTATTGCTCTGCTATCTATGATAGAACCAGAAACATTTGAAGAAGCAAGTAAGAATCCTCATTGGGTAAAAGCCATGGAAGAAGAAATGTCCCAAATTAAGAAGAACAAGACATGGGAGTTGGTACCTCATCCAAAGGACAAAAACATAATAGGAACCAAATGGGTGTTCAAAAAAAAAAAAAATGAGGAAGGACAGGTTATCAGAAACAAGGCAAGGCTTGTTTGCAAAGGATATTCACAAATTGAAGGAATTGACTTTGAAGAGACATTTGCACTAGTAGCTCGTATGGAAGCTATCAGGTTGTTCTTGGAATTTGCTTGCTCAAAATGATTCAAAATCTATTAAATGGACGTGAAATCAGCATTTCTAAATGGGGAACTCAAGGAAGAAGTCCACATGGAGAAGCTAGAAGGGGTTGATCTAACAGAAGGAACAGACTTAGTCTGTAAGTTGAAAAAGGCTTTATGGGTTGAAACAAGATCCTAGAGCTTGGTATGCAAGATTGGATCACTATCTACAACAGCAAGGCTTCAAAAAGGGAGTGGATGGAAGTAATCTATACATAAAGAAAGATGAAGGTAAGTTACTAGTTAGTCCTGTTTATGTCGATGATCTGATTTTTTCCAGCAATAATGATGAAATGAGCCATGAATTTTCTCAAAACATGTCAAAAGAGTTTGAGATGTCAATGATAGGAGAGCTGTCTCACTTCCTTGGACTTGAATTATCTTAAACCAGAGCAGGATTGTGTATATCTCAAACCAAATATCTAAAAGGCATGCTCAAAAGATATGGAATGGAGGACTGTGCACCCATGAGCACACCTATGACCACAAACTGTAAATTGAGCAAAGATGATGACTCCCCTCCAGTACATGCAACTAATTACAGGTCAACAATTGGAGCCCTTCTATACTTAACAGCTACAAGACCAGACATAATGCAGGCAGTAGGAATGGTGGGAAGATTTCAATTGGCTTCCAAACAATCCCATTTATTAGTTGTAAAAGGAATTCTCAGATATCTAAAAGGAACTCCTGATTTCGGTCTTTAGTACCCAAGGAGCTCAACACTGACTGTAACTGCATACACTGATGTTGATTGGGATGGAAGTATAGATGATCGGAAAAGTACTAGTGGAAATGTGTTCTTCCTAGGAGACTATTTAGTATCTTGGCTCAACAAAAAATAGTCATCCATATCATTATCCACAGCCGAAGATGAGTATATTGTTGTAGCAGACTATTGTACTCAGATACTATGGATGAAGGAAGCTCTAAAAGATGTCAACATATGTACAGATCAACCGATTACCATCTATTGTGACAACACAAGTGCTATCAGTCTCAGTAAAAATCTAGTGATGAACTCAAGGACCAAAGACATACCAATCAAGTATCATTTCCTCCGTGAGCAAGTAGCTAAACAAAACATCATCCTGGAATATATCAGTACTAAGGAGCAGATAGCTGATATTTTCACAAAACCTCTTCTTCAAGAAGCATTCGAACATTTGCGTCAAAATATGGGGGTTATCACTTTATCATCACTCAAGGTCAGTCATCAAGATGTAGCAGGACAGGGGGAGTAGTTTGATAGGGGAAGTCCGTATGCATTCCTTTGCCATTGATGACAAAGGGGGAGAGAAGAAGAATATTTCCATCAATAACAAAGGGGGAGATTATTGGACACAAATTTTCATTGATGTCAATATGGCAATATTTGAGGAGCAGACGAATCCAAGAGGAGCAAAACAGAGGCATGAGGAACAAAGTACAGGAGCAAACAGAGCAAACAGAGGACGCCGACAGCCATCGGAGCAATAGAGGAACAAGCAGAGTTATAAGGAAGCAGATAGAGCCATTAGAGGAGCAATGGGTGCATTTATATTATCGGGAGCTATCGGGCCACAAAAAGCGGTATATGCGTGCAAACACAAGCGGAGGAGCATATATTATATATATGTGTGCTTTTACACTATTGGAGGAGAAAACCATATATATATGCATTTAATGCAAACGTAGGCCAAAAACCCATATATATTTGCTCTAACACTATTGACGGCCAAAAACTATGCATATCTGGCATATACACTATCGGAGGAAGGAAGACTTAGGTATATGGCATTTACACTATTCGAGGCAGAAAGACTGAGTTATAAGGAAAATACATTATCGGTGTGGAATCCCGGCAAATATATTATCGAAGGAGTAGAGCTATCACATATGCCAAGAGTAAGGTGCATAAGCGGAGCAATATATATAGAAAATAGCAGAGCAATATATATCTATATCTATATCTATATATATATATATATATATATATATATATATATATATATATATATATATATATATATCGCAAAGTTCAAAAGGGTTGTCGACCCTAAAACCCTCCAATTGCGATGATATATGAGCGGACCCATGGGACCATTGCAATACGTTGCAATTTAATATCACGCCCGCTGTGTGGGGATTATGCATCGCAAGTGGTTAAGGCCCTGCCACATTAAAACCACCGATTGCGATATACAATTGCGGAACCGATGGTCCTATTATATTGCACCTATTGTAATATCGCATCCGTCATTATATCGCAAGCCGTAAAGGCTTGCCACATGAAAGCACTGATTGCGATAAGGCTACAGACCCGACTAGCATATTAACTATGGTTTAATACCATATCACATCCGGTCCAGCGAAGCAGGGAAATCGACCATTGGCCATCGGCTATGCAATAGGGCATGACTTATTAAAGACCTTCAGGAACGTGCCGATTGCGATTTCATTGTAGATCCAATACAGGAGTAGGTGCGGGTGTAATATTTCCTGAAGTTCACCATTTAGTCTTTTTGACCGGTTTTTTCTCATATACTCTATGTAATGAAATATTTGGCTTACGCGGGGTGTTTTAGACCGAAAGATTTACGATAGCTATTTCGATGGTTCAGGAGGCTGAACGTTAGTTAAATGGGGTGATTTATGGTGAGTGTGATTGCGATTGGGACACGAAATCTCTGTTAAACTAAAAAAACCATGTGTATGTCCATAATGATTGAAAAATGAATGATGTTACGGTGTAATGCGTTACAATGATTTCTCTGAGTTTTCCTTGGACTTCTCTTATGAAGTTATGTGTCCATGGAGTATCAGTGAACTCGAACAGCTCAGAGGAAGCCACAACGATTGCGGAGGGAAGCCAAAAGATCAAGTGAGGCAGAGGAATCTACAGTGATGGAGGAGGAAGCCAAAGAGGCAGTGGAAAGTGGAAACGATCAGTCAGAGGTGTATGAAACACATAAAAATAGAAAAATAAGGGGAAGTATTGTTGATGAATGCATAATCTATAAGAGAGGAACCCAAAGAAGAGGCAAGAGGCAGCAGAGACCAGAGAAGTAGGAGAACTAGAGAAAGGCAAAAGCTCAGCAGTGTTGGGTGCAGAAAACTGCAACAAAACAGTTGATACCAAGTTTGTGTTGGAGCCCAAGAGGTTGGAGCCTCTAAACTAAACAGGATTGAAATCCTTTGGAGTTGGTGCTCCTAAGTGCAGAACTATTGCAAGATAGAGTTGGTGCTCTCGAGGTTAGAGCCTCACTGAAGTCCAAGTTGGAGCTTGGCAACTAATTGCATCCAGTTTTCTGTGTGTGTGTGTGTGTGTGTGTGTGCGCGCGCTTTTGGTAACGAAAAACAACAAAAGCAATACTGATTCACCCCCCAGTATTTCCAACAGGTGTCATGAATTATTTTTCTTTTGCAAATGATTTTTCATTAAAGTGCATAAACTTTGTTATCTCTTGTAACAAGGACTAGGATTATATGACTAGTATTGATTTCATTTACTGAAAGAAACTCCTGAACCACAAGGATAAAGAAATCAACCTATTATGCACCTTGTTATCTCTTGGAACAAGGAGTAGGATTCCATGACTAGCATTGATTTCATTTACTGAAAGAAACTCCTGAACCACAAGGATAAAGCAAGCAACCTATTAATTCGAAGGCATGAATTTAAAATTCTCTTTAGATAAAATCCATTTATTTGGGAAAAAATGGATTAGCTTAAACGGAAAATTTGTAGTGTGTTTTGTTGGGCAAAGAATTATGACAAAAAGTGAAAAGAGATTAAAATGACCAAAAAGGATAGTATCAAAAATAGAACCACAATCTCATTTTCAAAATGGTGTATAATTTTCTTAGCCTTTCCGTGTGTGTGTTTTTGCTTTAACTCTACAACTTTTCCAACATGGAGAAGAAGGAGAAAAGAGAATCTGGAATCCATATCCTTATACTTAGCCAACTTCTCAACTGAGAATTCTCCCTCAAATTCTTTTTCAAAGTGACCTACATGATGTTCTAATTTAGTATCTTGGAAGAAGAGAATCCCTTCTTTCACACTAATCAACAAGAATCTCATTGAAAATGATCTAAAGAAGGGGATACTTAAATCCTAGAAACTATTCTACCCATTGCTTGATTAAAGATATCATGACATCCACAAAACAGAAAGTGTGATTTGAATGGAAACATGTAAATAAAAAAGAAGATAGGGGGCACCTACAATGGCATTCATTAGATCATTGTCCTATTGCTTCTCCATCATTGTCGTCCACTAGCTACATTTCTAAGCATGTTACTAAGTTCCTCCTTTCTCAAATGGCTCTTGAGAATCCACTAGCTACATCATTGAGCACATTACTAAGTTCCTCCTTTCTCAAATGGCTCTTGAGAATCCATTAGATGCATTTCTGAGCACGTTATTAAGTTCCTCCTTTCTCAAATGGCTCTTGAGAAACTTTTCATTCAAAGAGTTCCTGCTCATTATAATTATCAAGTACATAAGTGAATGATCCATAACATCCAAATTTTGACACTATAAGGTTTTAGCTAAAGTAAAAAAATGCATACAAAGAGTGCTTGACACATTGTTATACATTCAATAAAAGATAAAAATGGTTGAGTGGAATGAACAAATCTTAAAAAGAAAGTTGCCAGACTTTAAAAATAAATGGAATTAGCTAAACCTAAACATTTAAGATGGACTTGTTTTGAATTTGTTGGTACCATCTCATTATTTGACCTAAATTTATTATAATTATCACTTGTGAAACAAGTACATAAGTGATGGACTTGTTTTAACTTTGTTGGTACTATTATCACCCCAAGAAACTCACCTAGGTTGTATATCAATGATGCTCGGGAACATTACAAACTCAACAAAATGTTGGAAAAATGGTGGATGAATGAAGAAAATGATAAATATTCAAGCCAGATAACCACTCCTACTATGCTTAACCCCAGACATGGGTGAACACCCCCAGACTACAAGGCTTTTAACCACCAATTACTCATAGTTTTAGAGACAATGTGATGATGGAGAACACTGATCACACTAGCAGATGCACAGGACCCTGTGATGGCCAGCTGCAAGCAGTTTAAAGGTCTGTAAATCTGTTTTCTAATACACAGACAGGATGACAGCTCTCTGGCATTAAAACAACAGAAACCTACAAACAAATTCAATGATGCATGCTAAATCCTAACACAAAGGTGGGATGACAACCCCTCTAATGCTAAAATTAACATCACATAAAATAATGCAAAACAGACACAACCTGGAACAAAGAAAAAGAAGTGGAAAGTGAGCAATCAATAGCAAAAGAAGCTTGTATTAGCTGGAAATGAAGACCAGAAGCTGTAGGTCTCATAATAGTTATAATCTCCAAAAGTTGAAATTTACACCAGAATTACATTCATCCAACACTCATCAACCTATTACATTTGTCTTCTGGATATATATAGAGGTTGGTTTACAAAATATCTCTACTACTAAGTGTGGAGGTGTCAATAAATGATCACCAACCACATTTACATTTAGAAATGGGCTCTGATATAGTCTATTGATTTTAATGGACAAAATCGGCCTTTTCTGATATTCTGAAGTCCTTCTCTAGTAGCTGGAATGAATTATGGATCAATTTCCATGCCTGATAAATGCGTTTCACTGCTCGAAGTCATCCTATTTGTCCTTCTTCCATGTTCTTCTTTAAATGCAGGTAGTTGGAGCTTTATTGCGCACGATTCTAAATTTCGGTCTCCTTCCTCCTTCGAAAACACAAAACAGGTTAATGGAGAAACTACAAAATGGCGGAGGCATGGGCGAAAGGAGAAAGATCGATCGTCAGATCGCGTGGATCGACGGCAGTGAATGCATCGCAAGGCCTATCGGGAGAACCAGGTGAACGGAACACGAGCCATCGGATCGCATAAAACAACAGTTGAGATTGTGCAGGAGAAGCTATCGAGAGGTACGAGGATGGGTGATCATGGGCCATCGGATCGCGAGGATGAACGACAGAGACTAAATCCTAGAGGCTATCGGGAGGTAAACGATCGGAAGAATGAGTACCGTTGAATCAGGATGCACCAGATCCGACGGTGATCGCTATCGGAAGGCGCGCACAGGTTAACGACCTGGGAATTGTACAAGAGGTAGCGCAAATGGAGACATGTGGGCTGTCGGATCGCTGTCGGGTAGATCCAACGGCTATTGGGCAGCGGAGTTGATCGATGGTTAATGAGCGGGAGATGTACGAACAAGAAGGAAGAAGAATGAATGAGGGTCGTCAGATCACGAGATGGGCGATCGGATGGTGATCACACATAGAAGATGCGCGAAGTTTAAATAGCGGGAGAGCAGTTTTTGGGGGCAGGCGGTATTCCCCGCACCGCCTATCGGCCATCAACGGTTTAAGTACACGGAGGAGCGATCCTGTTAAAATCCGCCACGTGGCCGACAGGACGGCGAGGAAACTGCTTTTCTTGCTGACTAACGGACGCGTGGTTTATGGGAGCGGGGGCAGTGAACATCATTGGATCATACGGGGAGCACAATCGGACAGCGAATAACTAACATGTGTCTTGATTGATATGACCATAGAAAATTGTAGGGGCGAATGTTCACCTTTGGCGAAATTAAGGAGTTTTAAATTTTTAGTGGGCAAATATTTTGTATCATAGTACATTTTTACAAATCACCTCAAATAGCCCACCTTATTTTAAGGGAGAGAGTAAAAAAGGTAAATTTAGCCCTTGAAATTAGGAGTTACAACCTTCCATTCGCCCATTTTCAAGAATAGGTTTTATTTAAGTGAATCCATTTGCCCGTTTTCAAGAATAGGTTTTATTTAAGTGAATCCTATGGGCCAAAGGCCCAAATACCATATTTATAAAAGATTTATGGTAAATTAATAAAAATATAAATAAATGAGAGGTATGGTAAATAAATAAAACATTTTTTATATTTACTCCATAAGTCACCTTATATACATGCAAGGGTGTAAACAAATAAAAATATAAGTAAAGTGGAGGTATGGTAAATAAATAAAACGTCTTTTTATACTTACTCAAAAGGTATGGTAAATGAATAAAAATATAAATAAACTAGACGCATGGTAAATAAATAAAACCTCTTTTTATAATTAGTCCATAACCCTCATTCTATTTATGAAGGCTCAAGAAAGAGGTTTTATTTAAATGAATCCTATGCACCAAATACCATATTTGTAAAAGACGTATGGTAAATTAATAAAAATATAAATAAATGATAGGTATGGTAAACAAATAAAACATTTTTTTATATTTACTCTATAAGTCACCTTATATTTACGAACACTCAAAAAATGTGTTATATTTAGGTGAAACCTATGGGCAAAATACTATGGGACAAATACCATGGACTAGATTGTTATTAATACCATGCAAAAAAACATTATTAACCCTAGTATTAGTATTAATAAAAATAAAAATAGCACATGGTATTGACCCATGGTATTCACCAAAATGGCACATGGTATTGACCCATGGTATTCACCTGGAATGTAGCCTATTTAAATGGGGGAATTAAACCAACATAGATCCATCTTTACTCTGGATCTACTAACCCCCGAGAGGTATCAAATATCGTGATATGAAAATTAGCATAGAGTGAAAAAATATTTGATCCGATCAAGACTAAAAATGGATGCTGTAATTTAATGTATGTTAAACATTTTAGCCTGGTTAAAATAAAAAATAAAATAAAAATCAACTATTAATTTTATTAATTTTTATAAATTACTAATAGTAATTTTTAAGCTGCAGGTTTATGATAACCCATGGTATTGACCCATGGTAATACCATGGTATTCATGTGAGCATAGACTATTTAAAGGGGAAATTTTATCATCTTAGATCCATCTTAATTCTGGGTCTACCAAGTGCTCAGAGGGATAAATAGATTTCATCCCCCTAAGAGTGGTAGATGTGGAGTTAAGATGGATATAGGTTGGTTTTTATGATAATGAAGATATTAAATAGACTTAGGAAATTATATTGTAAAAACATCTTAAGGTTAATGGTTAAAGCATAGACATTGGACAAGTATAAACAAATCCAGGGCTAAAAGGAATGGATTGATTGCACTAGTCATCCTTCTATAACTTTCCAACATATGCTGGAGTAAAGAGATTTTAATTTGGGTAATTTTTTTAATTGCAAACAGGAACATACTTGTGTATTGGTAGGGTGGTTACGAGGTCCCTAGAAGTGATGAATTTGAATTTTTCTTGGTTTTATATATAGTATTAGGTTTTTTCTGATGCTTTCTGTGAATGGCATAGGTGAATTTTATCCTACACCCACTAGGTTATCAATATGTAATTTCGGTAATTTTGATTTCAAAATATATTTTAAAGAAATTCAATGATTTCATTTTTGTATTCAATAAACACAAGATTTTATAATTGAGTAAAATATTCGCCATGCCTAGTGAGAGAATTGCCAAAAAATTATATATACATATCATATTATTGATAAAATCACCTTCCATTTTTCCTATATACCATGGAGATTCGCCCTTTATTATACACGTAAATTTACGAGGGGTTCTTAAAATTTTCCCTGACAGGTGATGTGACAGGTAAGGGGCGCGGGTTATAACAATTTTTTATATATGCGCGGGTTATATGATTAAAACGATAGTGCCGGGAATGAACAAATAAAAGGTTTATATAATTTTAAACGAATTAAAACAAAAAATGCCCAAAAGCCGTAAAAAAGGTTTATGCGGGTTTTTTGTAGTATTTGGACAAAAACACGCGGGGGGTTAAGAAATATGAGCGGGGTAAAAAGGGAAAGGCAAGTAATGGTGTGAGGACACATTGTCAGGGTTTAACATGAAATGAAAGAAATTTATGGATAAAACAGATATAATAGGGATTATGGGAGTGTAAAAGAGATGGAGGAGAAAACGGGGTAAAAGCAACAAAGAGGACAGGGTTATAGGGCTTGAAGAAACTGATAGAGAAGGAGGAGAACGAGTGCAACAAGCTCCTTTAAAGCATAATGCAACATGGTAAAGCTGTCACTGACCTTCAACTGTTGAAATTTGTAGTAGAGCTAACATTGGCTCCTTCTCGGGATGAGATCCTCCCTGTGAGGTCTCAAGAACCTACAGACTAGTGCCTTCATGCAAAATCAGCTTGAAAAACATTTGCCTAGTATCCATTGGGCATGGAGTCAACTAAGCATACAATAGAAACCTATAAAAGAACTTGATTACAATCATTAAAGCCTGAAAACTTAAACTTCAAAAATTGCCCATTTGCTGGGCCATCAAAACTGTTGCCTGTCATCTAGTTCATCATATCTCAGCAAGACAGGGTTTATTTGATCCTCCACCTCAAACAGTTTAGGACATTTGAGCTTGACAGGCAGATATGGATCAATTTTCATTTCCCTTCTGTATATTTTCCTCCTTGGATTTTTTTCACGGGAGCACTTGTACACCTGCTGGATAACCATGAATGTTGTGTATATGTCTGTGTCTATTGTACTCTGCATAACTAATATGAAAGATGCACCATTGAATTTTTGTGCAGGGGACACAGAAACAACCTCTTCTCCTGAATCTTTCTTTGAACAATCCTCATTCAAGGAGGAATCTCATAACTATACATTTTCTTCCTCTGTCATCTGATAAGCTGCCCTTTCATTCTATGTGGAGGCCACCTAAGCAGGTTTCAAAATATCAAGGCTGAGATGATCAGCTTCAGCCTTGAGCATTGAATTGTGTTCTACCTCAGTGTTCAAGGGGAAATTGTGAGGGATTATTATTTGATCAGACAGAGAAACAAAAGATGATGGGGAGCTTTCTTCTCCCTACTTCATCATTAGACTGGGGACAAAATCAGGATGTAAAATTGGCAGATCTGCATAGCCATGGGAAGATGTGCAGGCTTCAAGCTCAGATTCTTGGAGGATGAAGGTGCCTTCTGCTGATTGCTGCTGTTGATAAGCTTGTTGTTCTGCAGGCATAACAAATTGACAAGTAGTGCCTCTTGATAATGCTTCTTCATATGCAGCTCTGGTTAGGAAAGGTGCACCTTCCAAAACATAGACCTCCTCCTCTTCATCAGGATGCTCTTCCTCCATAAATATATTTTGGCAAAGGGTCTTCACCCTTTGATCTTTGTTTGCATCACTATTTCTCTGCAAAATCTGCAAATGCTCATTTGCTCCTTTAGGTGGATATGGAGTTGGTAAAGAAAAGGAACAATGAGTTCTTGCTTCTTCAAAATGTTGCTCAGCCTTTAGCTTGGAAACTTTAGAGGTCAATAGCTCTATCATCCTATCCAATTCATCTATCTAATGCTCTGAGGATGATGAGGATTCACCTCCCTGGCTTCTGTTTTCATCATCACCTTCGAGACTTTCTGTAGCAATAATGTTTGCTTCTACTTCAAAGGCTGCAACTTGCATATCAGCCAAAGAAGTGCATCTTCTTTCTCTTAACAGCAGGCAGAACAGAGAATCGAAGGCATTAGCATAAATAAGCATGGCAAAAGCAGGGGTTGGTCTTATTTCAACTGGCATTTTGCTATACATATGATTGAATCTGATGTTGAAATCAGATAGCAGCTCACCATCTTCTCTCTGCAAGTTCCCAAATTCATCATGATAAAAGAGCAGATCTTTATTATTTCCCCAATGCTTTAAAAATACATCATCTAAAGCATCAATGTCTGCAATAGACCTAGGGGGTAAATTTCTGAACCATTTTCTAGCCTCCCCATCTAGGCTTTGAACAAAAACCCTCATCCAGACATCCTCTTCATTGATATCCAGGTTATCAGCATAGTTATAAAAGGACTCAAGGTGCTCTTCAGCTGATATTTCTTCTGAACCAGTAAATTTTGGCATAAATTCTTGATAATATCCTGTAGGCATGGCATTCAAAGGAGAAGGCACGACCAAGTGTCCATACCTAGCAACAACTATTCTTTCTATCTTTGTAAGAGCTTGTTGGCCTGCCATGACTGAGGTATACAAAAAGGATACTGGTGGACTAAGTAGAATGAATCAATGAAAAGAATAGCAAAACAGAGGAATATGATGGACAACAAGGAATGTTTCTTTCAACTGAGATCTGAAAGGGAAATGAATGACTAAGGAGCTGAATGAATCTCTAAAGGTATTTCTACACTAACAGAGATACATGGAACCTTTAAGGCTTACCTGATCCTGGTGCTCCTTACTGCAATATTTTGTTCTGCTGAACGATCTTCTCAAGATCAGGCACTGATTCAGCTGGTGATTTCTGAAGATATCTCTGAACATGCCTCACCAACTGCACCAAAACTGCAATGTGGAGTCGCCAAAGGATGGTCTTCCACCAGTCGAGTCACCAGATAGATGATTACAACCAAAACCTATGTTCAAACCTTGTCTATCGTCAAAGTTTGAAGTTGTGTCATTCTCCCAGGGAAGCTGAGCTTTGATTCTCCTCTCCCTGGCAATGGTGCCATTTAACGTTATCGCCCCAAGAAACTCTCCAAGGTTGTATATCAGTGATGCTCGTGAACATTACAAACTCATCAAAATGTTGGAAAAATGGTGGATGAATGAAGCAAATGCTGCATATTCAAGCCAGATAACCACTCCTACTATGCTTAACCCCAGACATGGGTGAACACCGCCAGACTACAGGGATTTTAACCACCAATTACTCACAGCTTTAGAGACAATGTGATGATGGAGAACACTGATCACGCCAGCAGATGCACAGGACCCTGTGATGGCCAGCTGCAACCAGTTTAAAGGTCTGTAAATCTATTTTCTAATACCCAGACAGGATGACATCTATGGTATTAAAACAACAGAAACCTGCAAACAAATTCAATGATGCATGCTAAATCCCAACACAGAGGTGGGATGACAGCCCCTCTAATGCTAAAATTAACAACACATGAAATAATGCAAAACAAGCACAGCCTGGAATAAAGAAAAAGAAGTGGAAAGTGAGCAATCAACAACAAAAGAAGCTTGTATTAGCTGGAAATGAAGACCAAAAGCTACAGGTCTCATAATAGTTACAGTCTCCAGAAGTTTAAATTTACACGAGAATTACATTCATCCAACACTCATCAACTTATTACATTTGTCTTTTGGATATATATAGAGGTTGGTTTACAAAATATCTCTGCTACTAAGTGTGGAGGTGTCAATAAATGATCACCAACCACATTTACATTTAGAAATGGGCTCTGATACAGTCTGCTAATTTTAATGGACAAAATCGGCCTTTTCTGATATTCTGAAATCCTTCTCTGGCAGCTGGAATGAATTATGGATCAATTTCCATGCCTGATAAATGCTTTTCACTGCTCGAGGTCATCCTGTTTGTCCTTCGGCCATGCTCTTCTTTAAATGTAGGTAGTTGGAGCTTTATTGCGCAGGGTTCTGAATTGCGGTCTCCTTCCTCCTTCGGAAGCACAAAACAGGTTAAGGGAGAAACTACAGAATGGCGGAGGCATGGGCGAAAGGAGAAAGATCAATCGTCAGATCGCGTGGATCGATGGCAGAGAATGCATTACAGGGGCTATCGGGAGAACCGGGTGAATGGAACACGAGCCGTCAGATCGCATAAACCAACGGTTGAGATTGCGCAGGAGAAGCTATCAAGAGGTACGAGGATGGGCAATTACGGGCCGTCGAATCGCGAGGATGAATAGCGGAGATTAGATCCTAGAGGCTATCGGGAGGTAAGCGATCGGAAGAACAAGGACCGTCGAATCAGGATGCACCAGATCTGACGGTGATTGCTATCGGAAGGCACACACAGGTTAACAGCCAGGGAATTGTACGGGAGGTAGCACGAATGGAGACACGTGGGCCGTCGAATCGCTGTCGGGCAGATCCGATGGCTATTGGGTAGTGGATTTGATCGATGGTTAACGAGTAGGAGACGGACAAACGGGTGGGAAGCGGAATGAATGAGGTCCGTCGAATCATGGGATGGGCAATCGGACGGTGATTGTACGAAGAAGATGCGCGAAGTTTAAATGTGGGTGAGTGGTTTTTGGGGGTGGGCGGTATTACCCACATCGCCTATCAACCATCGGCGGTTTAAGTACACGAAGGAGCAATCCTATTAAAATGCGCCACGTGGCCAATAGGATGGTGGGGAAATAGCTTTCCCCGCTGAGTAACTGACGTGCGGTTTATGGGAGTGGGGGCAACGAACATCATTGGATCATACGGGGAGCGCAATTGGATGATGGAGAATTAACATGTGTTTTGATTGATAGGACAGGTGATGTGACAGGTAAGGGGCACGGGTTATAACAATTTTTTATATATGTGCAGGTTATATGATTAAAACGATAGTGTCGGGAATGAACAAAAAAAAGGTTTATATAAGTTTAAACGAATTAAAACAAAAAATGCCCAAAAGCTGCAAAAAAAGCCTTATGCAGGTTTTTTGTGGTATTTGGACAAAAACATGCGAGGGGTTAAGAAATATGAGAGGGGAAAAAGGGGAAAGGCAAGTAATGGTGTCAGGACGAGGACACATTGTCGGGGTTTAACATGAAATGAAAGAAATTTATGGATAAAACGGTTATAACAGGGACTATGGCAGTGTAAAAGAGATGGAGGAGAAAACGGGGTAAAAGCAATAAAGAGGACAGGGTTATAGGGCTTGAGGAAACCGATAGAGAAGGAGGAGAACGAGTGCAGCAAGCTCCTTTAAAGCATAATGCAACATGGAAAAGCTGTCACTGACCTTCAACTGTTCAAATTTGTAGCAGAGCTAATAGGTGCCATCTGATTATTCGCTCTAACTTCATTATAAATATTAAGTACATAAATGAATCCATAAATCTCATTTACAAGAAACAAACAAATTGAAGGACCTATTCGAAATTTTGTTGGTGCCATTTGTTATCACTCAGGTTTTCCCAAAAGTTGTAAGAAAGGGAAGGATGCCAAGGTAGCCACAGACCAATCTTTTAAATACAAAATCTAGCCAATCTGTATCCAGAGAGGGCTCTCTCTTTATGATTTAGCTTTGTTTTTAAAGGTATTAGGCTAGTTATGAAGTTTAAGGGTTTGGTTTGAGTTTGGGTGGTGAGATTCAATAGAACAGAGAGGTAAGACATAGTAGTTCAGTCCATTGGGCTAATGGAGTCAAAGGAGATGGATTTCTGGATTTGGTTTCTAACAGAGGATGGTTTCACAGAGCAAGGTAGTCAAACAGGGAACAAATAAAGACTTGAAAGAGATGGAATGGTCTCAAAATGGGTGAAGGGCAGTTAAGAATCCTTCAACCTTTTGAAAGAGGGAAATTGAATGATTACTGATAAGGAGCAGTGAAGTATTCTTTAACAAATAATCAACCTGAAAGAATTAGGAAATAGGAGCAATTAAGATTTCGCTGCTTATTCTAATTCTGAAGAAAACATAGAGAACAATAAAGATTGAAAACAGAGTGCAATCAAGCATATTCTGAAATTAACCTTTTCTTTATCATTCAGATTATGAAACACAGAGGATATAATAAACAAGAAAACTGTAAAACATAAGATATAGAGGACTTATTAATCTGGTGGTTGATTCAAGAAATCTGTGACAAGTCCTCCGCTTCAATTCTTCATCCAGTAGGCCATACAACAGTTGATTCCAACAACTTTTTATTCCAAAAATCGATATTACAACAAAGTCTAGGAATCCCCACACACCACTCAATTCTCTAATGGAGGGGGTATTTATGCAACGAATTTGTACAACAAATATCTCATGACAGCTGTGAGATAATATCTAGGGTAAATAATAGCTTACAAAAAATAGAAACAACTAGTCTTCTTCAGTAACTCTGCGTTGGTTGCCTGTTTTAACTGATACTCTTTAATTCTGATCTACTTCATTTAATTATGATCTGCTTCATTTAATTATGCTCTGATACACTTTAATGTTGTTCTGATACCCATTAATGCTGATTTGATATTCTTTAATGCTGATGTTGATCCCTGTTCGTCTCCATCTGATATTTTTCCCCAAAATTTCCCTTTTTCCAAGGGTAATAGCGTAGCTATGGATAAACACCTGTTGTTGGGACACTGGAGGTTGTTCTGCGCCTTCCAATTCCTTTCCTTTAGACCTTTCTATGGCTGGTATGTGTTGAAGCCTCGAAAATCGGGTCAACAACAATGGGGATACCCACCCGGTCCGGACCTTGGTTGGCAGCTCCTTATCCATTTGGTATAGCGGGTCCGACTAGGGATAATGGGACCAGTTTCCCAATTTAAGGGTGTGTGTGTGTGCAGAGTTGGATGATGCTGATCTAAGAGTACTTAAAGCTAATTTAATTCAAACTTTTAAACTAACTCTATGCTATTGTAGATCTAATGAGAAACAACACATCTAAGCTATGCTAACCCGGGGTGTATTTCTTCTATTATGCGATCTAAAGATATTTCAAACAATAACTGGTAATAAAGATCATTCAGCTATCATAAGAATAGAAATCAATTAAGATAAACCACTTTGCATAAAAAGTTAGGCAAAACAGTTGTGAACAGCATATCGCATAATAAGTTATTAATATATCAAACATAAATAAATGACTCCACCGTACAAAAGTGCTAAATGGTAACTCACACATTCATGCAGTAACATATAAACAACTAAAAACTTTATATCACTTTAAGAATATAAACAGAAACGGTCAAGAGATAAAAGTACCATTTATGATTGGTTCCACTCATAAGCTTCAAGCAACAATGATTTATCTCTCCTTGCTCTAACATCTACTAAGAGTACAGAAGTGCAACATCAGTAGCAGATATCAAATACAAACATTAATAAACCTTGATCCTTCCATTCGTCAAAACCCCCTCTGAGGGTGCAAAAGTGCATGTTATGAGGACAAGTTTTTTGACAAATTTCTGGACCCTTCTCCAAATGCCTGAGAAGGGTTTAAATACTGCTAACTAATTAACTTAATTACATAAATTTAGGATACGGTTTTAAATGACCGCCCTTCTGCTAAAGAAAAACTATTTCTAAAAATTGAATCTAATTCCTAACCATTTCTGTATTTGCTCCTTAGTGCTGCAAGCATGCAACATTCGCCTGGGAAGAGTCGGTTGGTCGCCTTCTACTTTCGTTTGAGCTATGAAAATAAAAATAACAAGCGTTGGCACCACTTTCCGGTAAACTAGAAGATATTTTCGAGAATCTTCCTTTGGCTGGGTGTATTCACTGCGTGTATACTTGGTAATAACCCAAATTTCTTCAAACTGAATCTGCTTTTGCTATTTCGGTTTCTGGCCTTGCGAATGACTGAACAAGTTAGGGACTTTTCTCTCTGAACAATTTTCTTAGCGATGCTGCCTCCGTTCTTTGTTCCAGGCTTTTCTGGCGCGTTTTCCTTCTTTAGCGCCTTTTTTCCTTTACCGGGCATAAGCTTCAGGATCTTTTGTAAACATGTTGCTTTTGTGCACTTTTGACTCTGAGCGTTGGATGGCCTATTGACATCAACATCTATTGAGTGATACTCTGGAATCTGTGGTCCTGTTGCATGCGGCATCCGTTTACGAAGGCATCTCTTCTCTGTTCTCCGAGCATTGACGCTTTCGCCTTTTCCTTAGATGTTTCCTGCACATTGCTTCATGTTATTTCCTGTCTTACAGTTTACGCAAAAGAAAAGAGTAATGATAATAAAGATTGACATGAAAGCTTTAAGCTCTTATGAATGTATGAAATCATGACACCCATAGCGAACTGACTCTTCAAAAAACACAAAACTGTCCTTCTTGAATACTTTGGCGTACATTCATTAATTTATTTTAAGGCGCGCGCCCAATTTTGGTTTACGGACAGCTTTCCTTGATTACTGCGCCGAGGAAAATTTGCGATGGGTGATTTCTGCGACTCGCATCGCAGCATCGCGGATCGTGTCGTCAAGATGTGTCATTGCAGAAATTCATGATCGCATTTATCACAAATCGCATTTATCGCATATCGCATTTATCGCATATCGCATTTATCGCAGTTCACAGCATTGCGGCATTGCAGATCGCGCTTAGTCATTCAATCATTGTGTGCTGCTTACGCGATGTTGCGATATGCGACGTCACATATCGGCCGTCGGAGATTTCTTAAGATTTTTCATTTAAGAATGCTTCATAATGTATGCGATGCGATGAATTTCGCGTCGCTTCTTCGTAGTTTATTATGCTCATAGGAAAATGTTTTATTCTCTTCTCGCGATGCGATACAGTTTTAAGGAGTTGAATACAAAAAATTTCATAAAATGTTTTTTGGATTTTTTATTAAGGGTCCCCATTTTCTTGGTGTTATTGCTAATACCAAACAAAGAGGGGGGTTGTTGGTGGCCACAACAATGGCGATTCACTAGGAAGAACCAGTTATCTCTGCTTTTCTATTGAATTTTAACTCCCAAAGCAGAAAAATTTTCATAAGTCTAAATTTTGTTATGGACAGATAGAGTACATTATACCTTATCCTATCAATGATATTTTGTTTCAACCTTTTTCTATTCCAATTGTTTGCTTCCTCAGGCTTTGTCCTTGTATTTACATCAGCCATTACTTGGTCTTTTAAAGATAAAATAAGGTCTTCTCTGTGTGTTGGCTTTTAAAATATGCTCATTTGTCGTAGGTAGAGCCTCTGCTGCCAGCAGGCGTCCATAGCCTCGACAGGGTTACCTGTTACCCAGCAATGATCCTTTATCCTGCTTAAATCGCATAATTACAAATAGAATTCATAACTGGCTGGAAGAAGTTCACAATTCGATCTCTCAAAATAGCATAATTACATATATAATATTGGCATTGAAGAAGGATTGAGAGCTAGCGATTTGAGGGGAATAAATTCACAAAATAGATCTGTAAAAATGGCATAATATCATATATATATATGCATGTCAGAAGGAAGGATTTACCTTAACAACTTGTATCGGATTTTTTCTTGTATCGGAATAGCTCAGCGATCTCGTAGTACGTAATTACGTATATAATAGCAAGCAGCCTTGCCGAAAGCTTGCAATTATGATATGCCATCATCAGTTTACAGTCTCCATGCGGCAGCAAATTGTGCATCGAATAACATAGCCTGGCCGAAAACATTTCCGTTCATATAATCGTCAAGCTGAATAGCATCCCAGTCATTATTATACAATGCAAATTGCTGGTAGTCTTCAAAGTCGTTATCCAAGTGCCAGTTTTCACAAAGATATTTAAGATCCGGGTTCTCGCGCAAACTCTCCGACGTTTCCTTCGAAGATGGACATGCTTCTTTCATGCCCATATCGGGGACTGGGGGAATGCCAAGCTCGTCGTCTGAATCCTCCACGAGATAACACAGATCAACACCCCAGTCTGAATCTCGGCTTTGACCTTCATGACCACTATAAATATTGGAGCCCGCAGAATTATCCCCAGAGTTGGAGGAAGGGTATGAAGTGGAACATGTCGCTACAATCTCTTCCTCTAGGCTTTTCTTGGTGGCCAAATTATGACACAATCATTCACTTGATTTACACTTTTGTTGAACAAGCTGGCTCGTGATGAGACCCCTTGTCTTTTGATTGCAACAATCTTGAGTCGTTGCCCTGTTTTGGTAGACAATATTGGCAAAGTCAGCAAGTTATAATATCTGTGATCATGATAAGTTGGCTCGTGATGAGACCTCTTATTCTTTGAGATATAGTGTTTTCTCGGATTGTTCCTCTGAATGCTGCGATTTTCTTTAGCAGGGAGGAAATCATTGTTTTTCCTTAAGAAAGCTCTGGACAACAATAATAGAGTTTGAAAATAGCAATTTTACAGAGAATCTTTATTTTATTATTGATACCTTTCATTGTGCTGATATAAAACAATTTTTTGCCAAAGGTTGCTTTCATCAAATTTTTTGAAGTTGAAACTAGTATCATATCTAGGCTAAAGTTTTTTTTTTTTTTTTTTAACTCTATCTGTCAATAATAAAGATTAGATTTTTCGAAAAATTTTACTATTTGTACAAGCGAAAAAAAACAAAATCTGATAGAGAATTGGTGTCTTTTTTGTGAACCCCTGTAGTAACCATCTACAACTGGTTTTATTTATAAGGAAGGAAAGAAAAACTAAAACTATCCTACAAAATAGAAGAATAATCTTCTATGGAAAATATATTTTAAGGATCTGTCCATTAACAGGCAAAGAATCCCTTCTACCTGCTAAATCCTGCAACACAAACGTTGATGGGCCTATGACTTCTACAATCTGAAAAGGACCAAGCAACATCTTCTGAAATTTTGTATGTTTGCCCTTTTCTTCATGAGCCTTATCCCATTTCAAAACTACATCTCCCATCTGAAAAAAATTTCTGGTCATTATGCTTGAATCAAAAGAGGATTTTATTAGCGCTTGGTGATGAGCATGGGTTTTCTTAGTTTGTTCTCGTCGTTCTTCTAATTTAATTATTTCCATTTGTCTTAATTGTAAGGAGGAAGTAGATACTTCATCGATGTATTGTACTAAAGACAAGGAGGGGATCACTAAGTGAGTTGGGAGAACCACTTCCTTCCCATAAACTAAATTAAAGGGAGAAGTGCCGATTGAAGCTTTCTTCGTTATTCTATCTTCCCATAAAGCATTTACCAAAGTTTTGTGCCAATTCTTTTGGTTCTGGTCAACTGTTCTTTTAATAATCCTGATTAGGTTTTTATTTGTTGACTCAGCCAATCCATCTTGCAGATAGTAGTTGGCCGAATATTTCAGTTTGAACCCTCTTTTAAGCACAAACTCAGTCATTGCATTCCTAGAAAAGTATGAGGCATTATCAAACATTAAAGCCATTGGCAATCCAAACCTAGTGATTATAAATTGATCTATGAATTCAATGATGTTTTCAGAATTAGCTATCTTGAGAGGAACTGCTTCTACCCATTTAGTAAAATAATCTGTTGCCGTGAGGATGTATCTATGCTGCTTAGAAGAGTGAGGAAAGATCTCACCTATTATGTCCAAGCCCCACTGACTGAATGGTTGCTCGATGTTTACCGGCTGTAGTGGCATGGACGGTTTCTTTTGTCTCCCTGCAATAGTTTGGCAGACTTGACATTTCCTCACGTAATTGTGTGAGTCTTTGAACAACGTGGGCCAATAATATCCTGCACGTAATATTTTATGTGCAGTAGCATCTCCAGCATAGTGTCCGCCTGCTGGTCCATCGTGGAGTTCCTGCAAAACCTTTTCGGCTTCAGTTTTCTCAAGACACCTAAGAAGAACAGAATCGTAATTCTTTTTAACAAGAACATCATTTATGAGCTGATATTGTTTAGCTTTCAATCTCATAGCTCTTTTCTTAGTGTGATCTAGGTGTGATGGAGCATACTCGTTCTTAAGATAATAAATGGTGTCAGCATATAATGATTCTGCATCGTTTAGGCTTACCTCATACATTTGTACCTCTTCAGATGAATTTTCAGGAATTTGCGATGCTTCAGCCAACATTTTGCAGAAGCCTTGACCTCTTACAAGGCTTGTTGGTTTGATCTCAAGGTCGTATTCTTGTAAAGCAGTGATCCAATTTGCTCTTTTTTCACCCACATCCTTCTGTACTAGAAGATTTCTTACCGCTGGAAATGGTACTATGACCTTAGTATTGGTTTTAAGTAAGAAAGGTCTGAAATATTTGACCGCTTTGAAAACAACATATGCCTATTTCTCCACGTCTGAATAGTTGAGTTCAACACCTTGTAAATAAAAGCTAAAAAATGCGATTGGAGCTTCCGCTTTCTCTTGATTTGCTTGAGTTAGAATCGCAGCATATGATTTCTCTGAGGCAAATGTGTATAAGATAAAAGATTCTGAAAAACTCTGGGTTGCTAAAGATGGAGCGTTAATGATAGCTTGTTTGATCAGGTTGAATGCTTCATGCTCATCTTGACCCCATTTAAAATTTGAATTCTTTTTAATCATGGTTTGCAAAGGAGAAACAATTCATGAAAAATCTGGGACAAATCTCTTCACAAAATTGATTTGACCAAGGAAAGATTGCATGGCTTTTTTATTATGAGGTAGGGATATTTCAAAAATTTCTTTGATTCTGTCAGACTCAATGTGAATACCAGATTTTGACACTATGAATCCTAGAAGTTTTCCTTCACTTAATGCGAAAAAAGATTTCTTTGGGTTAAGTGAAATCCCATACCTTAAGCATCGTTGAAAGATTTGTTTCAAGTCTTTGAGATGGTCGCTTCGCTTCTTGGAGTACATTGTTATATCATCCAAATAAATTACTACAGATTTATTGACTAAACCCTTGAATGCGATGTCCATGGCTCTCTGAAATGTAGCGCCGGCATTGATCAAACCAAATGGCATCTTCTGATATGTGTATGTGCCCCATTTAGTTCGGAATGTGGTTTTTAACTGATCATCGGTATGTACTAGCACTTGATTGTATCCTGAAAATCCATCCAAAAAAGACATTAGTTCTGAGCCTGCTACTGCCTGTAATATCTGCTCCATAGGTGGGAGGGGAAAATTGTCTTTTTGACAGGCTTTGTTGAGATTTCGAAAATCGATGCAGATTCTAATATCTCCGTTTTTCTTTCTAACGGGTACCATATTGGAGACCCATTTGGAATGTCTGACGGGGAAAATTATTCTGGCTTTTAATAACTTATTTAGCTCAGTTTTTATCTGATTTTCTAAATTGGGGTGGATTTTTCTGAGTTTCTGTTGGACAGGTTTTTCGTTGTCAATCATAGGGATAGTATGTTGAATGATAGAAGTGTCGTATGTCTTCATCTCATCGTAATTCCAGGCAAAAAACATTTTTGTATTGTCTCAAAAGACGAATATACGCTAGTTTTTCTTCAGGGGCTAGGCCGTGGCCTAGATTAACGTTTTTTGGTTTATCATCGGTTCCTAGGTTTACTAATTCGTAGTTTAGAGTTGAACTGTAGAGCTTAGAATTGGTAGACCTTTTAAACTGACTTTTCAAATCGTATAAGTCTTCCAACTTAACCACCGATTTAGGTATAGCATTATCAGTGCTATCTTGTTGTATTTGTCGATCGTGATGGTCTTCGTCAATTATTTGATTGGAGTAGGATCCTTCAGAAGTGAGGAAATTTACAATATCAGGATCGTCATTGAATACTCTCCAATTTGTAATGTTGTTAGGGATGGACAGTCTAAAGATTAATTCTATTGAGAATCTATCTGGACTAAAATCTTCGGAGGGAATAAGTCTAGAGGCTACGTTAGCTAAAAGGTCTGCGCTCGCATTTTGGAGTCTTGGGATTGACGAAATATTGAATGCTATGAAATGCTCAATCAGATCTTGTACTAAAGATTGATAGTGTTTCAAATGACCTGATAGGCAATGTATGGTGTTAAGTACTTCTTTGACGACAATCTCAGAGTCTCCGAAGACTTGAAGATACTTGACGTTCAACCCGATTGCTTTGTATAGGCCTTGCACCAAGGCCTCATATTCCACTGTATTGTTTGTGCAATCGAATTCAAGTCTGCACGTAAGCATGGTCTTATTTCCTTCTGGACTAATCAGAACGCATCCTGCTCCTGCTCCTTCGTTAGATTTAGAGCCATCAAAATATAATTTCCAAAACAAAGATGTATTTACAGGTTTATCTACAAAATTAACACACTTTGAATTATCAGTTTGGGAAAAATTTTCGACTTGGGACAAAACTGAATTTTCTAAGTAAGGTGATGTATGAGCATTGAAATTGCCGAGGAAAGAATCTACCGAGTAATTGCCTATGATACTGCTGTTATATGCTATTGCTTCATTTTCTCCCTCCAATTCCGTTACTATGTACTTCTGGTGTAACTCTCGTTCAACCTTTATTTGATTCGGTTTACCATTGTAGGGTAACCACATGTGTGACCAGTCGGTTAAGAAGTATCCATGGAGTTTTTCGGACCAATCCATGCTAAGAATCAAGCCATAGAATTCTGGGATATCAGCTACTAGAATGTCAATAACCTGACATACCTTCGGGTTGGACGACAATCTTATGGTTACTTGATTAAGTTCACCAATCACTTTGACTTGAGATCGATCAAGCTGAACTATGCGCACTGCGGATTTTTGTGGTTGAACATTCAACTTGGCACATATTGATCTGGGTAAAATATTCGTTGAAGCATCAGAATCTACCAAACAATTGTGCACATTTTTATTGAAAATTTCATAAGTGAGAAGAAAAGGGGGAGTGTGAGACATTGATCTTCCTCCAATCAAGGCGATGTCATATGGATCAATCTTATTGATCGTGTTGGTTGGAGGTCTTCCCATGTTGTGGGAAGCTACAGCTGTAGGCAAAGATGTAGTAGGCACGGCATGTAATTCTTTCATCATTATCTTCTGTTGATGTTTCAATTTGCTCAATTCATAAAGAGTGATATTAGCCCTAGTCTTTTTCATGTCATCAATAATATTGTATTCCATTTCATCCGACACTATCAGTGTTCTTGATGGAGTTGTTTGATCTGGTTGGACTGGGCTAGATTGAGTCGCTTTAGCGGTCGTTTTCTTTGTTGCGACTTTATCTTTTGCTGCAGGGCTTGCGCCCTTCTGCTTAGGGGTAGTTTGGGGAGGATCAAGTTGATTTTTGCTTCGTGTGCTAACCGGAAATGCTTCTTGATCTTCTTCTTGTGGGAGGATGAAATCCCGCATTCCTTGTAGTTCCACAACTTCTTCGTCATCGGTTTGCCCTTCAGTGGTACTCTCTTCTTCTTCCTCTTCTTCGGATTCGACATTTGAGATAGCGTTGGGTGGTTTCACATCCATTGAAGGGCCTCTTTTAAAAGCTCTGTAGGGCTTTTTTGAAGAAGTTTCTGCTACTTGTTTTTTTATGTCAATCATCTCATTGGACATGGTCTTTAATACTTTTTGCAATCCTTCCAAATCAAAAGGATCTTTCGTTTGTTTCTTCTTGGAGTCTTCCTTGAAGGTGACTTTTTTAGATTTGTGTTCCTCTATCGCAGATCTCTTTTCCAGGGCTACTACGCGTTTCTCTACTACTATCACCTCTGTCAGGTTTTCAACTAAGGTTGTTTTATTTGCCCTATCCACAAAGATTGCTAAGTTTGATGGTAAGGCCGTAATATACCATTCACATCGTACTTCTTCACTGGGTTGGGAAGCAGTGGGAATTTTGTTGAGGATTCTATTGAACCGTAAATTGAAATCTTTGATGGGTTCTCGAGCCTCGGCTTTAAGATTGGATAGGTCATTGATTAACATTTTCGTTGATCTGTCATCACCAACCTTGGTAAGGAATTGACTTTGAAAAATGTCCCAACTTGTGATAGACCCGGAGGGTAATGAAAAGTACCATGACCCGGTTGTTCCTTGCATTGTATAGGGAAAAAGCCAGACATCAACATCCTCGTTGGTAACTCCGTTGAGATTGACAGAAGGCATGAAATTGTTAATGTGCTCTTTAGCAAGCATGCCTGCTTCTAGATTGAATTTGGGTAGCGATTTCTTAGGATGGGCTGGTATTTGGCTAAGGGGTGGAGGCATTAAAACTGCCCCAGGATTGTTCCATGGAGACTGGGCCATCGTTGAGCTGCTAGTAAATGAAAGTGCAGAGGATGATCCCTGAGGCTGGGAAGATGAAGATATTATGATCTTAGATGATTGAAGAATAGGGGTTGTGGAAGATGGATGGGTGGTTTGGAATGAAGATGTGGGTGGCTGACTTCGCGGTGAGGGAGTTGAAATGGACGATGTAGATGAAAGAGTCTCACTGTCAGACTCTTGTGGTGTTTTCCTTTCTCTTTTCCTAGTGGGGAGAGGGAATTCAGTTGGCTGGATGCCAAATTTTTCACTCTTTAATCTGGTCAGGGGATGAGCAGGATTGTACTGCGAAGTCACGCTGCTTTGAGATTTATCAGACCTCTGTGTAGAAATAGAAAATCCCTAGAGTTTGCGAATCAGAGCTTGAACTTCAGGGGGTTCAATGGTAGATTGGTCTGAAATATTAGGGTATGTAGCAGCGGTTAATACACGAGCGACTTATGACTCTGGATTTAAACGTACTGGGGAAGTCGGGGGAGTTGATGAGGGCGATTTACTCTCAGAATGGTATTTAGATTTTGATTTAGGTGCCATTCATAGTTCGGCCCTCCTTCTAGCGCCAAATATGTTGAAGCCCCGAAAATCGGGTCGACAACAAGGGGGATACCCACCCAGTCCGAACCTTGGTTGGCAGCTCCTTATCCATTTGGTATAGCGGGTCCGACTGGGGATAATGGGACCAGTTTCCCAATTTAAGGGTGTGTGTGTGTGCAGAGTTGGATGATGCTGATCTAAGAGTACTTAAAGCTAATTTAATTCAAACTTTTAAACTAACTCAATACAATTGTAAATCTAATGAGAAACAACACATCTAAGCTATGCTAACCCCGGGTGTATTTCTTCTATTATGCGATCTAAAGAGATTTCAAACAATAACTGGTAATAAATATCATTCAGCTATCATAAGAATAGAAATCAATTAAGATAAACCACTTTGCATAAAAAGTTAGGCAAAACAGTTGTGAACAGCATATCGCATAATAAGTTATTCATATATCAAACATAAATAAATGACTCACCGTACAAAAGTGCCAAATGGTAACTCACACATTCATGCAGTAACATATAAACAACTAAAAACTGTATATCACTTTAAGAATATAAACAGAAACGGTCAAGAGATAAAAGTACCATTTATGACTGGTTCCACTCATAAGCTTCAAGCAACAATGATTTATCTCTCCTTGCTCTAACATCTACTAAGAGTACAGAAGTGCAACATCAGTAGCAGATATCAAATGCAAACATTAATAAACCTTGATCCATCCATTCATCCAAACCCCCTCCGAGGGTGCAAAAGTGCATGTTCTGAGGACAAGTTTTTTGACAAATTTCTGGACCCTTCTCCAAATGCCTGAGAAGGGTTTAAATACTGCCAACTAATTAACTTAATTACATAAATTTAGGATACGGTTTTAAATGACCGCCCTTCTGCTAAAGCAAAACTATTTCTAAAAATTGAATCTAATTCCTAACCATTTCTGTATTTGCTCCTTAGTGCTGCAAGCATGCAACATTCACCTGGGAAGAGTCGGCTGGTTGCCTTCTGCTTTCGTTTGAGCTATGAAAATAGAAATAACAAGCGCTGGCACCACTTTCTGGTAAACTAGAAGATATTTTCGAGAATCTTCCTCTCGCTGGGTGTATTCACTGCATGTATACTTGGTAATAACCCAAATTTCTTCAAACTGATTCTGCTTTTGCTATTTTGGTTTCCATCCTTGCGAATGACTGAACAAGTTAGGGACTTTGCTCTCTGAACAATTTTCTTAGCGATGCTACCTTCGTTCTTTGTTCCAGGCTTTTCTGGTGCATTTTCCTTCTTTAGCGCCTTTTTTCCTTTACCGGGCATAAGCTTCAGGATCTTTTGTAAACATGCTGCTTTTGTGCGCTTTTGACTCTGAGCGTTGGATGGCCTGTTGACATCAGCATCTGTTGAGTGATACTCTGGAATCTGTGGTCCTGTTGCATGCGACATCCGTTTATGAAGGCATCTCTTCTCTGTTCTCCGAGCATTGACGCTTTTGCCTTTTCCTTAGATGTTTCTTGCACATTGCTTCATGTTATTTCCTGTCTTACAGTTTACGCAAAGGAAAAGAGTAATGATAATAAAGATTGACATGAAAGCTTTAAGCTCTTATGAATGTATGAAATCATGACACCCATAGCGAACTGACTCTTCGAAAAACACAAAACTGTCCTTCTTGAATACTTTGGCGTACATTCATTAATTTCTTTTAAGGCGCGCGCCCAATTTTGGTTTACGGACAACTTTCCTTGAATACTGCGCCGAGGAAAATTTGCGATGGGTGATTTCTGCGACTCGCATTGTAGCATCGCGGATTGTGTCGTCAAGATGTGTCATTGCAGAAATTCATGATCGCATTTATCGCAAATCGCATATATCGCATATCGCATTTATCATATATCGCATTTACCGCAGTTCGCAGCATTGCGGCATCGCAGATCACGCTTAGTTATTCAATCATTGTGTGTTGCTTACGCGATGTTGCGATATGCGACGTCGCATATCGGCTGTCGGAGATTTCTTAAGATTTTTCATTTAAGAGCGCTTCATAATGTATGCGATGCGATGAATTTCGCGTCGCTTCTTCGCAGTTTATTATGCTCATAAGAAAATGTTTTATTCTCTTCTCACGATGCGATACAATTTTAAGGAGTTGAATACAAAAATTTTCATAAAATGTTTTTTGGATTTTTTATTAAAGGTCCCCATTTGCTTGGTGTTATTGCTAATACCAAACAAAGAGGGGGGTTGTTGGTGGCCACAACAGTATGCTAACTCCTTGCGGAGATTGCTGAGAATTCCTGGCGATTGATGCACTGATAGCCATTTATTGAGAAAGTTAAAAGGTACCTGTGCCAAAGAAAGAGGAGGAAACTATAAAATGGCAGGTTGGTTGAGTATACAAGCTTGTCGATGTAGCCTTTATGGTTGGAAACTGGAAATGCGACCTCAGTCATTGTTATGCCTGGAGCACAGTTTGCAACGAAACTACAGCAAAAAATGATATTTTATCCTTTTTATTTGACAAAATGAAGTTTTGGCGGGAATTTTTGAGTTGATTGGGCGGATGATGTGAGCATTACGGATGACGTCAGGGAGAGTACGGGGGCAGATGATGTGGCGGAGGACATGGCGGGTGACGTCAACAAGTGGTAAGCGGTTTTTCCCACACCGCTTTTAGGGCCAAGTGGTTTCAGGAAGAGGGCGAGCGAGCAGGATGACGGAGTGACGCGTGTCTTTGGTATGGCGGCAAAACCACCGGCTGATCACACATTAACATTTGGCTATTAGGGGGTCGCAAAATTGATCGTCGACCATTGGATGGTGGAGCAGGGATCGGACGGCGGGTGCTCTTTGGAGAGGGCGGGAAGTTAATGTAGTGGGCCCGGTTATAATAAACCATGTTTTAAATATATCGGGGCTGATTTTATTAGTTCGGGGTAGTTTGGTTATTAATTAACCCAGGTGGTTAATTAACCCTTGATTGCGCGGCGAGAAGGTTATTAACGGGTTCCAAATAACCTGGTAATCCCTGCTTATATAGTGTTTTATGATCGTAATCGACCGGGGTGGGGATATGTATTATTTGGGGATTTTTAATATATTCACATAATACAGGGAAGGGTATTAATTTACATGGGATTTATATAATAAAGGTTAATGGTTAATATGAAAAAATGTAAATGAAAGTGCTAAGTTATAAACTTAAGCTTAGGATGAAAAAGGGTTCTTATGAGGAACTTTTGTCAATTTCCTAAGTAAAATAGGGTTTTACTTAAGCAATGTTTATGAAATGAGATGAGTGATTTATGAAGGATATTAAGAACAGATCTTAATACTTAGGGGGAATTAGTGAATGATTAGGGAAAACTATGAAGAGGAGTTAGTTATTCAACCTTGCCTCGCTTGAGCTGCATCAAGTATAATGTCCGCTATGCATTTGTGATAGAAGTGAAAGTTAAAACATTTTTAGAAACATAATCCATCACAAGTATCATTCTGCAACGCCATCTACCTACCCAGCCTACTTGGCCTAGCATTTTTTCTTTCTTTCTTTTGGGTGCACTTGGACTAGCAAACCCTCATCAACGTTTCTTTTCTTTGCATAGTAAGCCTACCTAATTTTTCACTTATAACATCCAAGGGCTCAGATTTAACTGTTGATCTCCTTTTTATTTACTCTACCTATCTACTTATCTGCCAAAATTAAACAGTTTGGTCAGATTTTATTCTTTATCTCTAAAACATGAAATTCAAACATGAACTAGCCAAGATTAAGTTGTTTGGCCATTCATCAATTTTGGCATAAATTAACAAGCTACACACAATGCTTATTACAGAAAATGGAAAAGTAGCGACATTTTTGACTTGCACACTTTCTTGGTCTTTCTTCTTTGGGGTTCATTTCTTTCACTTTTTTTTTGACCATTTTATTCTTTTTACCCTTTGATTTTTCTTTTAGGGCATACCCTCTTTGTATTTTTTACATTTTTTAATTTTTTGATAATATGGAAAACCTTTTCAACAAGGAAAGGGATGAACATATTACAGATCTCATCAAGTCAATCATGAAATATGACACCTATTGATATAGGAGTATAACAGTGGCTCCACTTGGGGATGGCTTTCCCTGGTGGAAAGTCAAGAACAGTAGGTCAAATGGCATTCTAAATAACTCTGACTTTGCTCTAAAATTTCCTTTTGCTGGTTGATTTATTGTGTGTATGACAGTAAGGTCTTTGGGGCTTAGGGCCTTCACTTCGGGCTTCAACTGCAGCAAATTACTATCCAATCCAAACTGTGACATTATTAAGGATATATTATGTACATGTTAGAGTCAGAATACATTTAGAAAACTAGATCAAAGTAATGTTTCAGCATTCGACCATTCACTGGTCCTTCTTCTGTTTCTGTGCCATCCAAGCTCTTCAAAAAGTAAGTATTGTTCCCTTGCAATGCCTGGATGATGAATGGTCCTTTCCACAGAAAGTCAAACTTCCCATGTTTTCCTCTGTCTTCTCTCCTAGAATCCCACCTTAGAACTTTGTCTCCAAGGTAGAAGTCTTCTGCTTTGGTCCTTTTATCAAATATCTTCTTGAGTTTTTCTTGTAACACTTGGGATCTTTGGTGCACTTCTTCTCTGGTCTGCTGCAAATGGATGGTCTGATTTATTCTCCTTTGAATGTCATTGGGTTCCATGTGAGATTCTTGCAGTAATTTCATTACAGGAACTCCTAAAGATGAGGGAAACACAGCCTCCATGCCATAGACTAACTCATAAGGGCTAGTTCCAATAGATTTCTTTGTAGTAAGTCTGTCTGCCCATAGTGCATTTGTAAGTTTCTTGTGCCAGTTTTTCTTGTTCTCTTCCAAAAATTTCTTAATAATATTAATCAAGCTTTTATTGGAAGATTCAGCTAGACCATTACTTTTAGGGTAATAGGCTATGGAATGGCCTACAGTGATATGGTATTTGTTACAGAATTTTATCATTTTCTTGGACTTGAAGGCAGCAGCATTATTGGTTATGATCTTTTCAGGACAGCCAAATCTAGACAATATGTTGGTTTCTACGAATCCTATAATCACTGTATCATTGGCTTGTCTAGAAGGAATGACTTCTATCCATTTGGTGAAATAGTATGTGGCAGTGAGGATCCATTTATGCTAGCCAGAAGAGGGAGGGTGTATTTCTCCAATGAAGTCCAAACCCCATTGTTGAAAGGGCTTTTCAGTGGAAATTGGTCTCAAGGGTAAGGGTAATAGTTTCCTTTTGCCATCAAAAATTTGGCATTTGTGGCAAGCAGTCACAAACTTCTTTACATCAGCGAACAAGGTTGGCCAGTAAAATCTAGCCCTTAGGATTTTGGCTGCAATTGATTTCCCGTAAAGGTGTCCATCGCAGTCCCTTGCATGAAATTCTTTGAGAACTTTGTCAGCTTCTTCTTTTATTAAACAATTCAATAGAATACCTTCAAGATTTTTCCAAAAAAGAGCATTATCTAAAATACACAATTTTGAAGCTTTCATCTTTAAAAAACTTTTCTTTGTTCTGGATAACCCTAGAGGAGCCTGCAGGTTTAGTAATACATGAGTTATATCAGCATACCAAGGTGATTCTAAGAAGGCCTGGCTGATTTTTGGAGTTTCCATCTCCTGTTCATTATCCAGTTCATTAATATCCAGGGCTTGAAAGTTTGTTTCAGTCATGAGTTTAGCCAATCTCTGTCCTATTATAAGCTTTGTAGGTTTTATTTCAATATCATACTCCAATATATTAGCTATCCATTTACCTCATTTGCCTTCAATTCCATCCTGATTCAGGATGTCTGTGACAACAACATTTGGCACATAAGATATTACATGGGAGTACAGTATATAGACTTTGAAGTCTTTAATAGCTTTCACAAGTGCAAAAGCCTGTTTTTCCATGATTTTGTAATTTAGAGGTGCATCTCTAAGTGCTTTACTAAAAAAGGCTATGGGTTTTTCACATCCTTGATCATTTTTTTGCAGTAAAACAGCTGCTATAGTGTGTTCTGATGCAAATGAGAAAATTATGAAGTCTCTATCGAACTTTGGACTTGTAAGGACTGGTGTTCTGGTCAAAGCCATTTTAATTTCTTCAAATGCTTGTTTGGCTTCTACTGTCCATTTAACCTTTGAATCCTTTTTTAACATATTGTTCAACAATCTAATTAATTCAGCCAAATTAGATATGAATCTTCTCAAAAAGTTAATCTTTCCTAGGAAAGCTTGAAGTTCTTTGACATTTCTGGGGTGGGGTATTTGCAGAATAGCTTCTATTCTAGAAATATCAATTTTGATGCCATCTTTGGAGATGATATGGCCTAACAGTTTGCCTTCTTCTAGACCAAACAAAGACTTTTTAGGATTTAAAAAAATACCATACTTTCTGCATTTTAAAAACACTTGTCTCAAATGATCTAAATGTTGCTGATCTGATCTAGAAAACACAGTGAGGTCATCTAGATATACAACTAGAAAATCGTGAATCTCTTTTGCAAAAGCTATGTCCATTTCTCGTTGAAAGGTTGCCCCTACATTCTTAAGTCTGAATGGAATTTTAACATATTTGAATGTACCCCATGGTGTTGTAAATGCAATGTTTTCTTGGTCATCGGGATGAACCAGAATTTGATTATAACCTAAAAACCCATCCAAAAGTGAAATCCTAGAAGCACCTACTACTCTTTGTAAAATATGATCCATTTTAGGTAAAGGGTAATTGTCTTTCAAAAAAACCTTGTTTACATTTCTTAAGTCAACATATAATCTGGTTTCTCCTGTTTTCTTCCTGGTAGACACTAAATTAGACACCCACTCTGAAAACCTAATTGGAGCAATTATCCCTGCATCATGCATTCGTCTTATTTCTTTTTCAATTAAAGGAAGCAGTACAGGGTTGATTCTTCTGAGCTTTTTCTTGAATGGTTTTTGATTTTCCTTGAGGGGTATTGTATGTTGAATTACAAAGGAGTCATAAGATATCAGGTCTTCATAGCTCTAGGAAAAAACATCCTGAAATTCTTTTATCAGTTCAACATACTTAAGTTTTTGGTCAGGGAGCAAAGAGTTGGATAATTTTACCATCTTTGGACTCTCTTAAGTTCCTATGTTGTAGTCTTCAATGTCTGCTTTTAGAGGTTCCATCTTGGGTTTCTTTGGAATATCGTTGGAATTAAAGAGATCTTCTAATGGAGTTAATCCTTTGGGCAAATGATTGTCTTTCCAATTGATAATTTCAGATTCCCCTTCAATAATTTCATCAACATCTATTTCTTTAAGATCCTGTATTTCCTGTTTGGTAAATTTCGTTGGATGAAGCATTTGAGTTGCATTTTCTGTTGAAATGTCTGTTTCTATCTGATTTTTTGGATCAAACTCACTAACTGTATCTACATCTATGTTAGTGCTATAAAATTCTTCTTCTAGGGTTAAAAAATTGTTGATCTGATTATCACTGTCAAATACTTGCCAGTTCTTTACATTATCAGGTATGGCTGGTCTGTGTCTAATTTCAACTGTGAATTGATGATTTGGTTCAAATGGTAATTTACAGGTGCTGGCAAACATTGCTAGGCTATGAGCTTGCAAGTTATGTTTTCTCGGGATTTTGGAAAGCTGAGTTTCTAGAAATGTATTGAGGATCTCTATAGTTGTTCCTTTGTACTCTTTTAATATGGGATCATTTGTTAAGAAGTTCGCTTTTATCTGTTGAATGATTAAATTAGAATCTCCTAGGACTGACACTCTATTCGCTCCCAATTTCTTGACAGTTTAAGACCTAGCAATAGAGCTTCATATTCAGCCATATTATTAGTGCACCTAAAGTTTAACATGTAGGCATGGCCTTCAGCATGATTGTTTTCAAGATTGTGCACTCAGACTCCTGCTCCTACTCCTAATTTGTTCACAGAACCATCAAATTCTAAGTACCAAATCATTTCATGTTCATAATTAATATCTAGAGTTTCAGGGATCTGTTGAATAGGAAGATCTAGTTTTTCAGTTTTTTCTGGTTTGTCTGATGTTTCATGATTTTCAGAAATTTCTTGGATCCAGACACTAGAACTTTCATTTGCAATTTTTTCTGTTTCATCTGCTAGAGCTCTTATTTCATGTAGGGGATCAATTTCAACATTATAAAGGATAAAAGAATCCATATCTGAATGTACTAAGTAGATAGGGAAATTTTGAGGTTTCTCTTGACCACTTACTACATACTTCATTAAGGTTTCTCTGTATAGTCTCTTGGGTTGACCAAACATTGAAATAGTAACGTAAGACATGTCTAACTGTAGAGATCCTTGAAGCTTTGCACCCCAAGATCTAGACAATAACATGCCATGCTTTGGTGGAATATCAGCTACTACTATGTCCATTAAGATGTTTTTGGCAGGATATTGGACTAGTGGCACACATAAGTCTTTGATTAAACCCAAACATTTGACCTGACTTGAATCAAAAGAGAAAAGGTCTTTATATGGCCTGGTGATGTTAAGGTCTAACCTCTCCATTACCTATTTAGGCATTAAGTTATGGGAAGCACCAGAATCAAACATGGCATTGTGGAGTATTTTATCATGTATGTTTAAACCTACATAGAAAGGAGGAACTTCTCCCTCTACTGTTTTTCCATTTACTCCAGGGCCAAAAATCAATTTAGGCTAGTCATCAAAAACATTTACTAAATCTTCATTCACAAGAATTTTGAGTGATCTACTGATTTGACTTCTGTAGACATCATGTTTAGCTAATTCTAAGAATGGAACAACTGTCTTTAGTTTGCCTACTTCTATCTCAAGATTGAAAGGTTTTTCGTTCTAAGTTCTTGTATTTTGGATAGTTGTATTTTCTACATTTCTCTCCTCTTCAGGAGTGGGATTATGGGCTGAAGTTGTTTCCAAATCAAGTTCTAGAGGCTCTTCTATGTTTCCTTTAGAAGGAATAGAAGTGGAAGGTTGTCTGTTAGGTGGTTGATTATCTGATACATCTTCAACAATTGGGTTATTAGGGTTAGGATCTGTTTTAGAAAGAATATGTACAAGGGGGCATTGATCTTACCTTTGTTAGGGACACCTATTCTTCTTCTCCTCAGATTGTATTGTTTGTGGATTTCAGGGACACCTATTCTTTGTTGATTCAGGGACACCTATTCTTCTTCTCCTCAGAGACACCTATTGTTTGTTGATTCAGGGACACCTATTCTTCTTCTCATCAGATTGTATTGTTTGTGGATTTCATAAATGGTTGTATCATATCCCTCCCTAAAGTCAAATGTTTCACCTAACTGAGTTTGGAATTGTTTAAGAATGTGAGCTTCTTGATCCTCTTGGGTCAAGAAAACTTGTTGTTCATTGTTGAGTCCCATCAAATTAATTTGAGTTTCTTCTGTTGGTTCATCAGAATTTGAGGCTTGAGCATAATTTTCTTGAAATGGGGGCCTAATATTTTGGTCAGGCCCTGTCTTTCCACTATCAGGATTTTGGTTCTTCCTGAAATTTGGATTTCTCCCAGTATTACTTGGTTGACCATCCCAAGGGGATTTTTTCTCGATTGTTTCTACTTTGTCTCCAAGTCTATCCATTCCTTTAATAATTCCATCTAATTTCTGTTCAAAGGTAGAAGGTTCTTCTTTGAAAGGTGTCCTCCTTTCAGCTCTAGCTCTAGATCGTTTAGATATCAGGTTGGCCTCAACACTGACAGCTATACTCTGCATCTCTTCTAAGTTTCGAGGAGCTCTTTCCCTAATTTGGTATGCCATATTAGAATCAAATGCATCAGGGAATTTGATCAAGGCCAAATCTGGAGGAGGTCTGAGATTTTGAAGAATAGTATTGTAGACATTATTGAATCTGGTACAGTAATCTTGAACAGTTTCGTGTGTGCCTCTTCTTAGGTTTTCATACTCTGATAAAATGTGGAGAGGATCTTTCTTCTTTTCTCATTTGTTCAAGAAGTCTGATAAAGAGCTTGTGGTTCATTGATACTGTAACTTGCAGGGAGGGCTCTAGACCAGGTTCTAACATCTCCAGTTGAACTTTGAACAAACACTTTCATTCTAACATCATCATCATCAACCTCATATCTTTCAAAATAGTCGGTCATTTTATTGGTATATTGTTGAGCTGTGTAAGTGTCAGTACCTTCAAAGGAAGGGATTTTACTTTGATAGTCTTAGGGCATAGTCCCTGGATTGGCAGGTAAGTGTAGGGGAGTATATCGGTTTGCCATGGTTGCAGAAATGGGTGTGACAACTTAAGGAGTAGGGATAACAATGGGAATGTGTGTTGTGGATGGAGGAGTGGAAAGGGTAGTTTGAGGTGCTAATGGTGAGCTTGGAGAAGCTATAGTAATCACAAAAAGGTTCTTTCATAGGTAAGCTCAGATTGAATGGAGTTCTGCAAATGTCTGTCAAGGTGTGAAGTAACAACTTCAAACTGCAAATTTTCAATGAATATTGGATTTTGAACTATGTGGGTGAATCTAGATTCTGAAAAGGTCTCAAATAAAAAGTTTTCAAAATACTTATCAAAAGGTTCGTCCTCAGGGTAGATCCACCTCACAGGATAAGATCTTGATCTGTATAGAGGCCGAGAACTAGCAGAATTTTCTTGGCTCTCTTGTCTTCTAAGAATCCTAGGAATCAGATTAGGATTTTCAAACACAAGTGGGGAATTAGGATCAGGATTTGATCTGATGTAACAAATCTTTTCTGAGGCCAGTTTTCTAGGTGTGTTTTTGGTTTTTTCTTGAAATAGGTTTGACAATACAACTTTAACAATCTCTTCTAGGAGGTTTTAGATGTGGGAGTTTTGAACTTTCCTAAAGACTTTTTCGAAAAGAGGAACTAATCAAGTATTTGAAACCAACTGTCCAATCTATAAGCTAGACCGGAGATAGACTGAAGTAGCATTCATTTACTTTTCAATTTCAAAGCAAAATCATTTCAAAGGCTACCTAGCCAACTTCAGGCTCCGTCTGTAGCTTATACAGAAAACAATAGTAACAAAAAAATTATTCAGGTCCCCAGTGGAGTCGCCAATGATGTTATCACTCAGGTTTTCCAAAAAGTTGTAATAATGGGAAGGATGCCGAGGTAACCATAGACCAATCTTTTAGATACAAAATCTAGCCTATCTATATCCAGAGAGGACTCTCTCTTTATGATTTAGATTTGTTTTTAAAGGTGTTAGGCTAGTTATGAAGTTTAAGGGTTTGGTTTGAGTTTGGGTGGTGAGATTCAATAGAACAGAGAGGTAAGACAGAGTAGTTCAATCCATTGGGCTAATGGAGTCAAAAGAGATGGATTTCTGGATTTGGTTTCTAACAGAGGATGGTTTCACAGAGCAAGGTAGTCAAACAGTGAACAAATAAAGACTTGAAATAGATGGAATGGGCTCAAAATGGGTGAAGGGCAATTAAGAATCCTTCAAGCTTTTGAAAGAGGGAAATTGGATGATTACTGATAAGGAGTAGTGAAGTATTATTTAACAAATAATCAACCTGAAAGAATTAGGAAACAAGAGCAATTAATATTTTGCTGCTTATTCTAATTCTGAAGAAAACACAGAGAACAATAAAGACTGAAAACAGAGTGCAATCAAGCATATTCTGAAATTAACATTTTCTTTTTCATTCAGATTATGAAACACAGATGATAAAATAAACAAGAAAACTATAAAACACAAGATATAGAGGACTTATTGATCCAATGGTTAATTCAAGAAATCTGTGACAAGTCCTTTGCTTCAATTCTTCATCCAGTAGGCCACACAACAGTTGAGTCCAACAGATTTTTATTCCAAAAATCGATATTACAGCAAAGTCTAGGAATCCCCACACACCACTCAATACTCTAATGGAGAAGGTATTTATGCAACAAATTTTTACAACAAATATCTCATAACAGCTGTGAGATAATATCTAGGGTAAATAAAGCTTACAAAAAATAGAAATAGCTAGTCTTCTTCAGTAACTCTGCGTTGGCTGCCATTTTTAACTAATACTGTTTAATTCTGATCTGCTTCATTTAATTCTGCTTTGATACACTTTAATGTTGCTCTGATACCCATTAATGCTGATGTGATATTCTTTAATGCTGATGTTGATCCCTGTTCATCTCTGTCTGATATTTTTCCCGAAAATTTCCCTTTTTCCAAGGGTAACATCGTAGCTATGGATAAAAACCTATTGTTGGGACACTGGAGGTTGTTCTACACCTTCCAATTCCTTTCCTTTAGACCTTTTTGTGGCTGGTATGCTAACTCCTTGCGGAGATTGCTGAGAATTCCTGGCGATTGATGCACTGATAGCCATTTATTGAGAAAGTTAAAAGGTACCTGTGCCAAAACAAGAGGAGGAAACTATAAAATGGCAGGTCGGTTGAGTCTGCGAGCTCGTTGATGTAGCCTTTCTAGTCAGAAACTAGAAATGCGACCTCAATCGTTGTTATGCCTGGAGCACAGTTTGCAGCGAAAATACAGCGAAAAATGACATTTTATCCTTTTTATTTGACAAAATGAAGTTTTGGCGAGAATTTTTGAGTTGATTAAGCAGATGACGTGAGCAGTACGGATGATGTCAGTAGGAGCACAGGGGCAGATGAGTGGCGAAGGATGTGGCGGGTGACATTAGCAAGTGGTAAGCAGTTTTGCCCACACCGCTTTTGGGGCCAAGTGGTTTCGGGCGGAGGGCGAGCGAGCAGGGTGACGGAGTGATGCGTGTCCTTCGTAGGGCGGCAAAACCACCTACCGATCATGCATTAACATTTGGTGGTTAGGGGGTCGTGAAATTGATCGTCGACCGTTGGATGGTGGAGCGGGGATCAGACGACGGGTCTGCTTTGGAAAGGGGGGGAGGTTAATGTAGCGGGCCCGGTTATAATAAACCATGTTTTAAATGTATCAGGGCTGATTTTATTGGTTTTGGGTAGTTTGGTTATTAATTAACCCAGGTGGTTAATTAATCCTTGATTGCGCAACGGGAAGGTTATTAACAAGTTCCAAATAAACCTGGTAATCCCTGCGTATACAGTGTTTTATGATCGTAATCGACCGGGGCAGGGATATGTATTATTTGGGTATTTTTAATATATCCACATAATACAGGGAAGGGTATTAATTTACATGGGATTTATATAATAAAGGTTAATGGTTAATATGAAAAAATGTAAATGAAAGCGCTAAGTTATAAACTTAGGCTTAGGATGAAAAATGGTTCTTATGAGGAACTTTCGCCAATTTCCTAAGTAAAATAGGGTTTTACTTGGGCAATGTTTATGAAATGAGATGAGTGATTTATGAAGGATATTAAGAGCAGATCTTAATACTTAGGGGGATTTAGTGAATGATTAGGGAAAACTATGAAGGGGAGTTAGTTATTCAACCTTGCCTCAATTGAGTTGCATCAAGTATAATGTCCGCTATGCAATTGTGATAGAAGTGAAAGTTAACATATTTTTAGAAACATAATCCATCACAAGTATCCTTCTGCAACACCATCTACCTACCCTGCCTACTTGGCCTGGCTTTTTTTCTTTCTTTCTTTTGGGTGCACTTGGACTAGCAAACCCTTGTCAACTTTTCTTTTCTTTGCATAGTAAGCCTACCTAAGTCTGCACTTATAACATCCAAGGGCTCAAATTTAACTGTTGAGCTCCTTTTTATTTACTCTACGTATCTACTTATCTGCCAAGATTAAACAGTTTGGTAAGATTTTATTCTTTATCTCTAAAACATGAAATTCAAACATGAACTTGCCAAGATTTAGTTGTTTGGCCATTCATCAATTGTGGCATAAATTAACAAGCTGCACACAATGCTTATTACAGAAAATGGAAAAGTAGCAACATTTTGGACTTGCACACTTTCCTGGTCTTTCTTCTTTGGGGTTCATTTCTTTCACATTTTTTTTTACCATTTTATTCTTTTTACCCTTTGATTTTTCTTTTAGGGCATACCCTCTTTACATTTTTTACATTTTTTGATTTTTTGATAATATGGAAAACCTTTCCAACAAGGAAAGGGACGAACATATTACAGATCTCATCAAGTCAATCATGAAATATGACACCTATTGGTATAGGAGTATAACACCATTCACAGAAAGAAACTCCTGAACCACAAGGATAAAGCAAGAAACCGATTAATTCAGAGGGATGCATTTGAAATTAGCTTAAAGGAAAAATTAGTAGTGTGTTTTGTAGGGAAGGGAAGTATGACAAAAATTGAAAATAGTTTAAAATGAATAGAAAGGACAATACCAAAAATAGAACCACAATCTCATTTTCAAAATGGTGTATAATTTTTTAGCCTTTCCATGTATGTGTTTTTGCATGGACTCTACAAGGTTGCCAACATGGACGAGAAAGAGAAAAGAGACTCTGGCACCCATATCCTTATACTTACCCAACTTCTCAGCTAAGACTTCTCCCTCAAATTCCTTTTCAAAGTCAAAGTGACCCACATGATGTTGTAATAATTTAATATCCTGCGTAATCCAAAATTAAAAAATTGTCTTGGAAGAAGATAATCCCTTGTTTCACACTAATCAACAAGAATCCCATTAACAATGATCTAGAGAAGGGGACATTTAAATCCTAGAAATTATTCTACCCATTTTACATCCATAGAACATGTATGATAGAAAGTTTGATTTGAATGGAAACATGTAAATAACAAAGAAGATAGGGGTCACATACAATGGAATTCATTAGATCATTGTCCTTCTACTTCTCCATCATTTCCTTCCACTAGCTACATTATTGAGCATGTTGCTAAGTTCCACCTTTCTCAAATGGCTCTTGAAATTTTGTGAGCCCTTGGAGCTAGAGTGAATCTTTTCACTCAGAGAGTTCCTACTTGAGTCAAGATGTTTTAGCTTCATGAGACCCCAAATTTCTTTGGGAATGCTACTAACCAGAAGATTGTTGGTTATATTCAAAAGCTCCAAATCCTTCATACTCCGGAGTTCTCAAGAAATGGAGGCTTGTGGTTCCATATGTACAAGAGAGAGAAATATTACGAAGTCTCTCCTGCAACTCACATGTAGGGCAATGAGTGATTCTTCTAGTTTGTAAGTCCATTAGGGAAGAAAATTATTTTCTTGAATACTAACAATGCATCAAAATCAGAGCTTTCAACATGGCTTACTGCTAATAATGTCCCTACCATACACACCACCTTCATCAGAAATATATTCACGAAGATCAACTTGGAAAATGCTATGACTCCATAACACAAAATCCTCAATTACGTAGATAATTGAAGGAAATGTATAAGCCAAACTTCGATCATTGAATACATAAACACATGAATGTTGAAACATCAAGTCTCTAATACAATCAAACCAAAAATGTAAATATACATATCAGTGGTTCTTAATCCTGATACATGTTCCATGATCAAATCTTAGATAAATAAGTACCATGACATTACTTCTATCGGATGATAGAAACTAGGCCAGTAGGATGTACTGAACATTTGTACATTTATGGAAGTAGATAAAGGCAAGTAACGAATCCAGGCAACAATGAAGGTAGAAATTTCTACTCAGACCTTGTAGCGAATAGAAACAAAGGGCGAGTGCCTAAGTGAGTTTGGATAATATCATCAATTTTGTCATAAAAAATCACATGGACAAAGACAACCTTCCTATATAGAATTTGTTGAAACTTGCAAGTATGTATATCCTGCTCCAATGTAAACAGTCAGAGGATGACCATGTATTGATAGATCCGTTCAATCAGGGTAGTCCAAGTTTATGGAATTGTGAACTAAACTTGACATAGTTTTCTTTTGGATTTGGAACTACAACTAAACATGTTTATTAAAATTCTATGTTTCTCTTGAAATAATAACATTGTTTAACACAACAATTTGTGCTCTGTAAAGATCATCATCAAGAAAAGGAAGTTGAGAAGTGTGCTAACATCTACATCTCAACCTACATATTAATTGGAGACAAAATACAATCATTTCCTATATGACTTGACTAGCTTCCTTTCATCAGTTTATATTACATAGGTAGAGTTGTTTCACTACCACAAATGTTAATTTTGAAGAACTTTGAAACTCTTTCAAAGATATACGAAAGTAGAGGAATCATAATCAAGTATGCAGATGGCCCAAATGGAGGTAATGCACCACTTCAAACTTGCATTTTATAAAACATTCTTCATAAAACTTGGAGAAAACAATGTCTATGGATGTTGATCCACCTTTAATAGGGAATAGATGTGGCAATTATGTAGTCTATTCAACAGTTAGAGGAGTTGGAGTATGCATTGATACATGAAAAGGATTCAAAATTAACCCCATCACACAAAGCTAATAGGTGTACTCAACCCCAAGGAATTGTATTGTTGTTAGAGGGAGTGTAGATTTATCTTGTTCTTGCTTTGTTGATAGTTGGGAGTTTCTTTGTGAATGCAATAGTCATTGAAGAGGGCTTTGAGCAGATGCTTGTGAAATTCCTGAAGCAGAGACAACCTTGGTCTAACAATTATATATCGATGGAAAAACAAAAATGCAAAATGTTCATTAGAGTGAAAATAATTATCTATTGGACAAATAGATGGCTCTTTCCCAAAGGATTATTTTTACTTGTCCAACTCCAACTCTAATTGGTGCCATAGTTAATTTATCACATTCTAAACTATAAATAATTTCAATATCAAAAACTTCCTTACAAGCCCACAACTAATATCTTCCGCAGCCGAGATTGGTTTGCAACTTTGCATCTTGTTTTGAGGATTGTGATAGATCCTTGCAAGCACAATTGGATTCCCTAATGATGGGTAGGGTGTTCACTCTAAAAATTGGGAATGTTTCTAAATAATTATAACGTAGTTTAAAAACCCAAGAATTGTACTTGAATCATCTCACGGGATATTTTTAAATTATATGAGAGATGAAGAGATGTAATAAAAAAATGTTTAACAAGAAGAAAGCAAAATATATACCATGGACTCAAAAAAAAATCAACTTACATATTTCACTATGTAGAGGTTCATAGTTTGTCAAAGTTCAACTAGAATTTTTGGCTTTTTAAAAAGTGGAGTATACCCATCATCAAGGGATCCAATTGAAGCTTTGAAACTTTGAAGGTGACCAAATATTTAATTGGATTCCCTAATGATGGGTAGGGTGTCCTTTCAAACCATGCACTTTACAGTGATGAATCTTAACCCAAAGAGAAGGTTAAACAATTGTTTCACCCTTAGAAGCAAGAATTAGTTGCTAGACGTCTCCTTATCATGTGGAGTGGCTTGATGGATGAACCCATATAAAACTTTAGGGGTGAATCTTAGCCCAAGGGTGAAATTTAGGGGGTTTTATATTTTGGAGGGGAAGATTTTTTATAATACACCCATTTTCTATATTTAGCCCCACATTTATTTAAGAAGTAATTATGTATTACATTTTATCCATAAGAAAAAGGCGGATAAATAATGCAAAGCCCGATTTGCCTGGTTTGGGAGGTTGGATTTGTTGCAATCGCTCGATTTCTTGGGTTGGAAGCTGGATTTGGTTGCAATCGCCCTGATTTCTTGGTTTTCAAATCAAGGGTAGGGTTGAATTCAACGCATTTTCCTATATAAATTTTATCGTCTCCATTTGTGAGTTTTACAAGGTCCTAATTCATTGAGAAAGAGACTTAGACTCCATTGTTGCAAGTCGCGCCCTAGAACTATAGCTGATGTAGTTGCAAAGGCAGAGGAAGTGCCAGTAATCACAGAGGCAGAGGTTTCACCAATAGCACTAGGGTAGTGGGGCTATCATGTCTCTATTCATGCAAGTTGTGACTCATTTTCAAGTCTTCATTGAAGCACCAATAACTATGATTCATTAGTCAATCTAGTGCCAGTAGTTGTAGAGGCAAAGGCTTCACCAATAACACCAGGGTAGTGGGTTATGCTTATGATTTTCTCTTGCGTTAGGTGGGATCAGGCTTGTGCATTAGAGTGAGCAGATTCATTGTTGTGGCAGGTTGCTTGCTACACTATTTCATTATGGTTTTCCTGTCACTTTCACCCAAATTACCAATATCAATCTCCATTCGTGAAGGTATTTCCTAGCCCTTTATTAGGTCCCTATACTACTAGTGTAGCCCCTTATTATTATTAGTGCAACCCCTTTGTTGTATTGGTGTGCCCATGTAGTCCCCATATTGTTATTATTGTACCCCATAGAAGCCCACTACTGTTATTATTGTGCCCTTAAAATATTATTATTATGTAGGCTCTAATTATATTGTGACCCCTTAGACTCTTATATATAGAAAGGATGTTTCCTCATTTGTATCATCGAAGAATTTTTCATTTCTGTAATGTAAAGGAGGTTTCCCCCTCAAAGAGGCCTATTTTGAAGTTGTTGATCTATCTCTTCTTTTATTTTGTGAGTTGGTTGCATAACATTTGGTATCAGAGGCAAGCTACGAAGGATAATAAATTATCACCAAAGAACTATGGTCTTTACAAGGTGTTGCAAAAGATTGGTATTATGGCATACAAATTGGAGTTTCCTACATCTTCCCGAGTGCACCCAGTTTTCCATGTTTCATACTTAAAGAAGGTTATACGTGACAAGTTCCCAGTTCAAACAATATTGTGGAACTTGACGAGGAAGGAAAAAACATATTGGAACCTGAAGCGGTCATGAAAATAAGAACCTCACAACTACAAAATTGATCAATTTTAGAGTATCTCATCAAGTGTAAGAACTTAACCGTTGAACATTTTGCATGGGAGGATGAGAATTTTATACATAAACATCCAGAACTACTCAAGCATTGAGAACGACACTTTTTTAATGGAGAGGGGCATGTTAGGTCCTTATACTACTAGTGTAGCCCCTTATTGTTATTAGGGCAACCCCCTTATTGTATTGTTGTGCCCATGTAGTCCCCATATTGTTATTACTGTGCCCCATAGAAACCCACTATTGTTATTATTGTGCCCTTACAATATTATTTTTATGTAGGCTTTGATTATATTTTGACCCCTTAGACTCCTATATATAGAAAGGAGGTCTTGTCATTTGTATCATCCAAGAATTGTTCATTTTTGTAATGTAAAGGAGGTTTCCCCCTCAAAGAGGCTTATTTTGAAGTCGTTGATCTATCTCTTCTTCTATTTTGTGAGATGGTTGCATAACACCCTTGTACTAGGTTAATTTTTTGTGGAAAAGATTCATTTTTTTGTAATTAGTATTGACTAATCAGGCTAGGAGACGAGTGGTAGTACCCCGAGTGAGGGAAGTCGTAATTATTATTTTTAATTTAAGAAAAAATATATATTTTTAAATAAATAAGCTTGAAATCGTAAGCCCATAGTATCATGTGGGGGTCTGTTGGTAGCAGAGAATAGAAATGCGTCCCTTTTTCCCTATAATTTACTCACCAAAAGTTAAAACCCATAGGATTTTCATTTTGTTCTACCTCACGCATGGTCATGATCACTTGTTGGCCTTTGATGTTGATGTCGAAACTTGGGATTTGGTTGAGATTATCATGCCCCCTGTGGTTTGCCCGCATATACTGGAGCACGAGGGGTTTGATCCTTATGAGTCTTCTCTTTTCTTACTGAAAAGCTAACTGAAATGGCTTCATAGAAGACATGCTTATTACTTTGAGCAAACAAGCTTCAATATTTTGATTTATAGATAAATGTGGATGCTAAGAAATATAGATGTGCTTTTACCATTTTCCATACTGCTAGTTTAGCAACCCAGTTATATAACCCAGGTCTTCAACAAATCCTAGCACACATCATTTATCTGAGAAAGTCTGCTCAAATCATATTAACCTGTCATCAAATATAGACCCTGAGATATATTAATTGCTCAACAAATTTTTAATCTCAATAATAGATTTTATTCAAGGTCCACTATGTGAGGTGAAGGTATTGTACTCCTAGAAAACTGAAGCCCATACATCATCAAGATGTTCCCTGACTATCATACATAATCATACTAATAATAATAGATTCTGACTTCCTAAGATATCAAAGAAACTGCTTTAATATTCTATACATATGTAGACATATGGAAAATACTTTGAAAACCTTGGTAGCTTTTCTTAAGCTATCAAGAAAGCCTTCGAATTTCTGATCAGCAAGTCTTCCATATTTCATCTTCTTCCACATGCATCTTCCCATATGAGTTATCAACATTGTAAATCAACTATACAGAATTTTGACAAATCTTGCTCAAAGTCAAATCCTAGGCAGCACCAAGAACATCGACTCTCAACCTTGATGTGCATTATACTACCTTACAATCATTATTTCACAACTATGTATTCAGTAGTACTGACTCATGTATAGTGATTATGATATATCTCAATGTCAAGTCTTCCACAATTCCCAGCCTTTGCAAAAGGCATACAACACCTACTCTCAACAAATGTAACTATCTGAAAGTGTTGTCAATAGAATATCTGGAGAAGCAATTGAAGTGACCTTTCAAGTTATTGCTTTATAGAGTGACTTGATATTTTATTCTCTAGAAGGGATATAGCAAGATTCAATAGTATTAAGCCACCAATCATTTATGGATGATCAAGTGAACAATGTAATCACCATAGTGTTCTAAGGGTGATCTCCTCAAGATGAAAATCTTTTGACAGACTGCCTCAACTTACATGCTTCAGATTTGAGCTACAAAGGTATTTCAACTAATAGAATTAGATCTTCAAAGATTGACACAATGCAAGGGTGTGATCAACTTAAACCTTATATGATTATATGAACACTTCTGTAGTTTATCATGACCCTTAGGATTGTGCCAATTATATTTACATCATATACCAGTAGCTACAAGGTTTATTGTGCTAAAGTCTTAACCTTGTCAAAGTTACATCTATGGAAGGTTCTTATCAGATTATAACCCAGATCTAGGAGATATATCACAACTATTGATTTCAAGACATTGTGATAAGGTCATATTACAAGAGAACGTTGTCTCTAACTAGATTATAGTTCAGACTGCTTCAAATAATAATTACAGGTGTGAGCTTGATTAGTACTAAGTTAATGACATCTGAATTATGTTATATTATGATGTTACATCAGTACAAATAGGTTATACTTCATAATTATAGTCACTGTCATGGGATTTGCAGAGTATCATTGTCCATGTGTCATATCTTATGCATCATATCATGGCCAATATGGAGTTTGAACAGACTATTTTACATATCAAGTTGTTGTGTAGACATAATGAGTCACTATCATGCCACTGGAGAGATTTGTAGAGATGCCTATGAACACCAAGCGGGCTAGAGCTTATAGAATGTGAATCATAAAATGTGAGTCATAGGAACATGCAAGTCGAGGATATTAGAGGGAGAAAACACTTATGTAGTGATGAATGGAGACAATGGTAGTTATTGAAAACTAACAGATATGATGAAAAAATATATGTATATATGGTGCGAGGATCAATCATTATACCGGGATCACTGTATATGTGATGCTACCATACATCATACTGAAATAATAGTGTTGGAATTATACTGTCGAGACTATAGAGGAGACTTAAATGAAGTGAAGCCATATAAAGACTATAACTCAATAACAAAGATATCATATATATATCCTAAAAGCATCAGAGAGACAAAGAGTGGTCCTTAAAAGTATACAAAAGAGTAGAGTCAAGAAAATGTAGATCTACAATGACTGCAAAGGAGTATAGTCCATACAAGGATTCCAGATCACTCTGAGCTATTGAAATATTCTATTAGCTTAGGGATGGAAACTTATATTTTGAGCCCAATGTTGCGAGTTTCTGAACAAACAAATTGGCTTTGTGTGGGTTATTGAACAACCCTTCGGTTTTCTAGATTAGGGCTTGAATGCCCCTGTAAAGTCTTCATTTCCCTTTGATAATATTTAAGCCTAGTCTGCCCAGAATTTGACAGAGTGCTCGATCTTAGAACCGCAGTGTTCTTCTTTCCCTGCTAGAGCATAATTGTCACCAATCCTTTTAGTGATTTCTTTTAGTCTTTCTTGGGTTTGACCTCTCCTGAGCTCCGATATCATGTTAATTTTGAGTTAACATGTTCTTTGCCTAGGTGAGCTACTTCAATATTCCATATTAGCCCATTCATTATTTCCATTAGCAAACACAAGAGTCATTATTATATTGACCTGAAAATGCAGAATAATATCGTCTTCTTCACAAGTGCAAGAATAAAATTGGTTCTTTTAATGAAATGACTTAGTTTAACTGAGCTATTAACCAAGGTTTCATGTATGTGAATGCAAGAGGAAAATTAAGTTTTCATTATGCTTTAAACATCAAACTAAAATGATGAATAAACAACAATAATAAAAACACAAACTCAGTAAACATTTGATGACGGAGTTCGTCCCTCCTAGACTACGTCTCCGGGTCTGCTTCGAATGTGCAACCGTTTTATTAGGAATGATTCAAAGAGTTTCTTTACATGAGATTTCACCAACTAATCTATGTTTGCAAGCACTTTTGGTTATTGTAGAAAGAAAGGCTTATGTCATAACTTTCCAACACATGTTTCTATTCCTGAAAAGGATTAAGGATGGCCAAGAAATGCTCAAAAGAGCATCTGGAGGCATATACCAAAACTCTGACTCTGAAGCTCCATTCAACTCCTGTCGCTCAAAACTGAAGCACAACTTGTGCCCTAGATTTGCTTGCTTCCTTCCTTAAAGGTTCTACCTCTAACTTTCAAAAGGCTTTGATGGCTTTGGAATGGCTCTCACCTTGTCCTTGACAAGGATGGATTACCACCACCTCTCTACAAGGCTGTCATTTCCTTTTCCTCTATGCTTCTTCACTCGATGCATTTATAAGGTGGAACTAGGCTAAGTTTAGGAATTTGTTTTAACAAATTGTATGGTGGCCAAATGAAATGGCTCAATGTTTTAATACATAACCAATATAGTTTCAAAAACTATATAACAAATTATTTTAAATTGCATTAGCTCTAAAACTATTTCCTATAGTTTCATTGGCCAAAAGCGCCATTATCAAATGAGGTCTCGACACTTTTATGTTTAAACAACCATAAACATTAATTTCATACCTAGGCACATGAAATATTCATGCATACCATAGTTGGTATATGGTTTAAAACCCCGCACATATATCTATCCAAATGTGGCGCATAACCAAAGTTTTAAACCTTGAACCATAACTCCGACGGTTTCGGCATTAACTTTGGAGCTTGAACCTATCGACATGTGACATGGTAGCTTCCAACGGTTAGGCTTGTTATGTGTCTGGCAGTCAACACAACACATCCACTACTCTGTTGGCAAACCTGCTCCTCGGTGGCTTAACACATCTCATTGATGGTTAACACATCACATTCGACGCATATCCTCCATGGCTTGTTGGCATATTTCTTAAACGGTTTGCACAGCACATCTGGTGGTCGACTCCACCATAGTAAGTTGGCACACTACTGGTTGATGCCATAACTCCAATGGCATGTTGGCATGTTTCTCCGACGGTTTTCACAACACATCCTTTGTGGCACACTACTAGTTGATGCCATAACTTTGATGGCTTGCAATCCTGCTGATTGGACCACATGTGGCCCTTGCCATCAGACCCACAACTGCAATGTGTTCATGCTACCTCTAAATGTTCGCAACTGAACATTGACTGAGTGGTACTGAACCAACACTCCTCCTCTGACGACTTGTTGACATCCACCCTCATGCTAACTGGACCCTTTTCAATGGAACTACAACTCCACCTACATTTCTTGTACCAAGGGTTTATTACATAAGTTTTTCACCATGGTCATTTGTTGCTGAGAGTTTTAATTATTGATTAAATCTCTTGATATTTAATTGTCAACCAGGACCCATAAGCACGATTTGTACTACTTTTTTGGTTCAAGATTAAATTTAGAGTATGCAATTTTCTTTTAATCCTCAAGTACAGAATGATGGAAAAGAAACAATACTAATTAAAAAAACTAGCACTCATCTCATTCTTAGAAAACATAAGCAATCTGAAAGAAACCTACTTAACTTAATCCACTCTATTGCTTATTCTAAATCTCTGCAATCGAAAGACAATCTTACTAAAACCAAAGGTGTAATGAAATTCACTCCAACTACAAATATTAAGCGAGGATTTAAACTTCAAACTATTAAAGAGACCAAGCATCTATTCACTTGTAAGAAAATGTGGTAAGGAGGCTAAACTATAATTCTAAGATCAAATCCTAATATGTTATCTTCAATCCATTCAAACCAAACTACTTTTACTGGGAAATGAAACACCTTCCAAACTTCACTTTGAATTACTACAGAGACTGACTCTATGAAAATGAAATCTTTTACAGAGTTATCTAAAAGTGTTGCTATAAAATAAAATCCTATGCTACTATATTTAAAATGGAAATCTAATTTATCATAGAAGTAACTATCTTCAAACAACTCGAAGCAATGCGAAGAATCAAATCATAATAGGAATATAAACCACACAGTTCAATGCTTGAAACCAATCTTTATACTACAGTATTGGAAATGAAAATCAATCGTATTCTATTATGCAAGAATGGATCTAAATTATCCTATGATAGTTTAAGAACTCAAATCAATGCTCTTAAAGGGAATGCTTTAAAATAAACCACAATGTGAAAACTAAATCATAATTCCTTAAATGAATCAAACAATTCAAATCGTGGAAATGGAAAACACAATACCTATTACTACTAAACTTGAATTTGTTGAAAACACAATCAAAACCTCATACCATAAATCAATCTCTCAATTATACACAAGGAAATCCACATTCACACTCATGCCATTCATCAAAAACTTCATTAAAGAGACAGACACACCGAAATAGACACACAAAGATCGTGTTATATAGCTTCAAGAATCAATTGACTTTCCTATCATGGATAATCTGATTATAAAAAAACAAAAAATGTGATTCTAAATGAAAGAACAGAGCATGGCTCTGTATCGAAATATAAACTCGGGTTATATAATGAATCGAATCCCTTTAACACAGGAAACAATCTTTAAATGGTGTAATATGTAAAGGAATGAACCACACATATCATGAAATCATATATCAATGTTCATAACTGTAACACACAGGATTCAAACTATGAAATTATACACACAATCTATATGTCAAATGGAAGTCTATACACTCAGAATTATTGATCGTGTTATATATCAATGAATGTGAGGTTGTAACGATTATGATCAATCCAAAATCAAATGGACTATCTTAGACATTTGCACAAAAAAACCTTAGTGAATTCACACAATAACTTGATAGAAAATGAATGTAATGAGCTATCACACAATGATACACCTATGAACTAACATTGAAGTTTGTTCCTGGATAATGGTGGGCCCTGCCACACCTTGGTAAGCTTTAAATGACTTTTCAAAAAATAAAGATTTAAAACATTCAAATTAAGGACTCACAATAAACCATAACTCGGAAAGATTTGGCTCAAAGCATAGCCATGGTATTAACCGGAATAGAGTCTTGAATTAAAAATAACGATGTCTAAATAATAACTTGATAACTTAATAGATTGCACCAAAAATTTTGTTCTAATTCATTACAGTGTTGGCCTTTATAGGCAATGATTCACATGCAGAATGGTAATAAACCCATACATGGAAAACTCAGCAAATTTACTAAATCAAACTTGAGATCTGATTTGTTTAACGATTTTGCTCTCCTTAGCACAAGGGGTTCCAACAAATTCCAACATTAACATGGTCTTATTTCGATGAGGATATGGAGAATCTTCGATGTGGAAAACATCGAGCTTAGGCTCAGTTAAAGTCTTCAGCTGTGGTGTTCAAGCCTCTAAAAGTATTAAGTCATGGAAAGAGTCTACTAGGCCTCAATGATTTTGAGTATAAATCATAGACTGAGTTGTTGCATACATAAATAACAAAGCAAGACTTTTGACAAGCATTCCCTCCATCTTTAGTTGACTTGTCCATATCGCTGCAAATCTTCACACTTAACCCATAATGAGTAGTCAACTTATTAGGAATATAACTCAAACTTACTCAAACTTAACCAAAAATAGAAAAGTGACACTAATGTAATGCATTTACCTCATGTCAGGGTTTTATCAGGGTTTAGGATAGTGATGGTGATGGAAAGGTAGGTGGAGGGGTACTTCCTTTGACAAAAGTGGGCAAAGATGGAGGTGATAAGTGGTAAAATTGGGGACAAAACGAGGCACCAACATCCCCCCATGCCAATTTGGATGCATGTCCTCATGCATCTGCTACAGTCCACCAAAAATAAGAGGTTTCAAAATAAGAAAAGGAATCTGATTCAAAGACTAATAGTCTTGACCAGAACTTCTATTCCATGATTAACTGGAGTAGAACACTTCTTAAACTGTAGAGCCAGTCCTTGTGCACTTAACTTCTTAGTGGGCCTGAACCTTAAGGCCTTTCAACGCAATAATTGTCTATTTTTCCTCTTTAGGTCATCATTATGGGAAAACAGTCGAAGATTAGTGTCCCTAACCTGATTATTGACTTCCCTTACATAATGGAACAAGACCTTGTATTTGTTGGCTTCTTCTTGGAGCTTACTGATTTTCTTATGCGGATTGACTAGTAACATATTAAGGTTCTCCTCCTCATCAAGAGTTGGAGTCTTTGCAAGTGTTGTTGATTGTTGAGACACACTACCTCCATGTGCCTTACTGATGCTTTTCCTTGGTGAAGAAACGTGTTGGTTTTCTTTAGTAACACTTCTACTTAACGAAGGCCGAAAAGGGGACAATGTTTCCAGGTCATGTGAAATATCCACAGGGATTTCCGCTTCAGACATGGGCATAGGTTCTTTTTCAGAGGAAAATTCTAACTTCTTAGCATTGGAATCACGAGATGATGGAATATCAACATGTTCAAAACTTGCAACCTTGGATATGGTATGTTTAGCTCTTGTCACACTGCGGGTTCTACGATGACCTTCACCAGAGGTTTCCACTGTGGAAATTGAGGGCTTGTGGGTAGGAGAGAGAATTCTCCTGCACTTTTATTTTGGCTTGGCACCATCATGAGATTTTGGGGCATTCGATTGGGGTTCTACACCTTTTTCTTCCACCATAGGGCTCGACTCAGGTTAGTCTATCTCAGCACTATTTCTTTTACCTTTTTGCTTCTTTCCTACTTAGTTATTCAGAGAAATCTCAACTTCCTCATGTTTCGAAGAAGGGCCTTCTTCCTGAGGGGTTTCATAGTTAGGGGCGGTAGAATCAGTAGGAGAGGTAGGGGTTAATTGGGAGTTAGGCACAGGGGTTGCGTTCTTCTATCTCAGGGATCGGCCCACTGATTCTTGTCACCCTTTAACCTGAGTTTCTTCCCCAAGGAAGTTCTCCACCAAGAAATCCTCCCACAATATCTTACGCCTTTAAAGTTCAACAGCCACTATAACATAGATGAGATTGTGATGATACAAAGCCGTTTCGGGCACTTTCAGACTGTACACCTCTTGCCATCTTGAGTAAGCTCAACCTTAGGAAATGCAGAAATTTTACTTGGCTATCTTCAGTCAAATAGGTCAACAAACGAATATCGTAAAGAAATACAATTGCATACCTCCCTTCACTAGTAAGGAAGCGTTGCAGCATCATGATCAAAGGGTGCCACTGCTCTTCTATACAGCTCTGCAATACACCTTTTTCCCAACTAAGTGATCGGTATGTTGGCTTCAAGAACATGGTGCAATTTGGAATATTTAGCTTCCCACCTTTGAAGAATGGTTCACCCTCTGAGGGCAACCCTATAGCTCTGCTCAATGATTCTTCAGTGACTTTGAAACTTAAATTCCCAATCTTGACGTGTTCCCCTTCGAAGCTTTGGGCAAACGACAGAGAAACCTTATCATTATAGCCCTGAAATTTTTGTAAAAATGTCATCCATCCCCGCTCCTCCAAAACTCTTTTGCGCTGTTGATATTCGAGACTGTGTGCAAACTGGCCGAATGTAGGTTCATGGTGGTCGACCCCCATGTCGATTGGCACCATGATTAAGTTACAAATGCACCCTTGCAATACTGAAATGAAATTTGCTTCTCTGTTAATCAACAATTCCTCACTCTATGTTTAAATCGCTCCCAACATCTCAAAACTTGGCCGAATTACAACATGGAGTCAATCATTACAAATTAAGGGAAGAATGGGATTTCATATGCAATGATATAAATGACCCATATGTAAACAATGTGGAGTGATGGTGTTGAGGCCGAGTGAAAGTTTTCATGGGCCATCATGATTGATCTGAGATACTATGAGATGGTAGCGGGCATAGGACGAAGGAGTATATCATTATACAAGATGGAAGGGAATATAGGATTAAAGGATTATAGGAGTATAGTAGGAATATAGGATGACAGTAGGAAAGGAAGATGGGGTTATGATCATAATTTAGGAGGAGGGATTGTTAGAGGTGCATAACATATAGCATACATTTCAACTACTCATGACCAATTCAAGCAACTTTAAGCACATACCTGAGCCAACTTATAATGATATAGGGTAATAATTTTGTGGAGATCACGCAGCTCGGTAATAGAAGCAAGGTACTGAACATAAAATAATGCTGATAAGAATGACACTTAGGCTGCAAGTGTGCTCTGTAAACACTGTTCTAGAAATGTAACTTTAATGGCAGAACTTAATTTTACACAGTTAAGTAAAAAAGTAGAGCATAGAACCTGTAAATTTCTCTTTGCATAGTGCCATATAGGATACTGAGTTGCAGACATGACCATCCTTGGTTTATAGTAGAAATGGACACCGGTTATGAAGCGATCCTCATGCAAATGAAACATAACACCAAACATGCTCTAAAAATAAATGTTGTTCTCAGAATACATCCATAATAGTAGACTGTAATTTTACATGCTATAGTACAGAAAGCTGCCAAGTACAGAGTGTAGAATATAGAATCTGGAAATTTCTTTGCTCAATGCCATGTAATGTGATGATTGTTGCCTTTTAGAAGATAAGTAAAACCTGTTTATCACCCCATGGATTTTAACTAGGCCTGGGATGATGAATGCCTGGTTAAAATCCTTTGCAAATATTTTTTTTTGTAATCTTGGTAGGACTCTCCAATTTTTGTGTTTACATGTCCATTATTCACCCCGCTACAGGGGGAGGGGAGCCCAAGATTTGAATCCAAGACTTCCGGTTCGGCGAGACTTCATGTCCACAGCCATTGCCACTTGAGCTAACCCATGCAGACTATCCTTTGGAAATATTAGATTGTTAGTTGTTTATCAAAAAATTCATAATAAACTAGATCCCCATATGCAACCCTTTGCATCTTCACAAATAATTGAACTAGATGCTACCCTTTGTGAATTAAATTTAGATTAAAATTAGTTTCTTGAGGGCATTATTGAAAATAATGGATCGTACGTGGGAATCTAACAAATCGCTTAAAAATGCTTCCTCTTGAAGATGTCTTTTATAGTGAATAACAATACATGAACCTTAACATAATATTTTTAGCTATCAAATTACAATATATATAGCTTAACATACTATTTTTAACTATTAAATTACAATGGGAAAGTGGCTAGGATTTGTACGATCCTTCATAATTCTATTTTAACATGAATTTAAAATCGATACCAAGTTCCCATAATTTTAATAACATAAATTGGTAATATTGAAGATACATGAATCTCCTCCGCTGATACTTTTCAAAACTCCTTGGTTTGGGAGCAAATTTCATATAATGATTTTTATATATATTGATGCATATATGTCAAAAAAACCATGTAGAATAATTAATTAGTTATAAAAAACATAAAAACATGGATTAAACCATATAACATCAATCATCTAGTAGTTACAATCTTCATCAACCACAAATCCAAAAGTTACAAGTTTTCATTTATATAGCATGTAAGGGTTCACATAACCAAATATCATCGAGTGCAATCCATCTCTAATCGAAAATGCATCAACAAACAGGGTGTAGATGGTCTCTAGCATCCAAAAAAATCATGCTACAACAAATACCTAGATATCATCAAAATCATTGCCTATCTTAGGATGTTTGTTATTAATATCACCCTCTAAGCATTAACATAAGCTAGAAAAACATAGCATGTCAGGTCAATATTTTGTTTGAATGACGGGTACATTTTTAGTAGGGTCATGATAGAGGAGTTTGACAACCAATGTCACTAACATCAAAGTATATAGAGGGATTGGTGTTCTTGATTAAATACAAGTTCCATACCCTAGTACATGAAAAAATGTAATGGAAACATTGCAATCCCCCCAAACCTGAAAAATTGATAAGTCTGTTGGATTTTGAGTGAGATCTAAAATTTTACTTTCTCCATATGAAATCCAATGAGGTGGGAACCGCTATCAAACATAATGAGTCATGTCAGTGTAATGTTAAAAATTTAAATAACACGATGAAAATGAAAGATAAAGAAGAATGTCACTTTTACTTTAAGAATTTAACATTACCATACTAGGGCCATAGGCTTGATCAATAGGCTGCCTCACTCAAAAATTCTTGTTTCTTCGAAAAAAATTATGTTTGAAACGTGTTTGAAAAAAAAGAATTTGTGAAAAAAACTAGGGAACGGTTTGTTTTTTAGGGAGTATGCTCTTGTCACGCTTTAGAAGTAGATTCGAGTGGGGTCGGTAGGGGGGGGGAGCGAAGGCGCTCCCCTGGAACCCTGGTTGTGTTAGTGGATCAAAGGTGGAATTGTGTTCTAAGTTCGAAGGTAGAGCCACTTTTAGGTGGTATTGTGAGAAGACATCTCCTTGAGAGATCTTTCTCGACTATCCTGGATGTGTCTCGTCGCTCCTTTCACCTTCCTTAGGCTTGACTCATTAGAGTATCACACTCCACCTCTTGAGGCTAGTGTTAAATATCTAACCTTAATATCAAAATGTTCATTTCTTTTGAAGCACTATTGCAATTCTTCACTTTAGTTTGAATTTCACTGTTTAAAGTGACAAATTCAAAGTGAATTCTTTCCATTCTTCTTTTTGTGTTACTTGCATTGAAATTTATAGTGTAGTAAAAGCTCTGTCGAGTACTAAATCTTAATTGATTGAATTTCTTTTCCTAACCTACTTGTAAACCCTGCATTCTCTCCATTCCTTTTTTTGTTATTGAAATTTATATTGTACTAAAAGATATGTCTAGTAGTAAATTTTAATTGATTGAATTTCCTTTCTTAATCTACTTGTAAAACCCAAGTTATACTAAGTTAAAGATCTTATTATTAACGGAATCTTAAAATATCAATTAATCTAACTTCATTCAATCATAAAATCTCAATTAACCTGATACATTTATTTTCCAAATTAAAATGCTAATTATTTGTAGTATATTGAATTAATACTCAATCTTAACAAAATCTTAAAATCTAAAAAGCTAACTAATTATTTAATTAGTCTAAAACATTCATCCGTCAAATTAGAATTGTTATTTACCTATCCCTTCATAATAAATGAGATACTATCCTTTACAAATATTAAATTATTAATTATTTAACTATAATTTCATAATTTTTTTTCACAAATATTAAATTATTAATTATTTAACTATAATTTCATAATTTTTTTTCAAATAATTAAAAAAAATCACTCGATGCTACTCTTTAAAGATCACTAGAGAATTAAGGTCAAAATTAGTTGCTTTTAGGCTATATTGAAAATAATAATTTGTACCCGAGAATGTAACAAATTTCAATAATAATTTGTACCCGAGACTCTAACAAATTGCTTAAAAATGCTTTGACTCCATAACAATACATGAACCTTAACATGCTATTTTAAATTATCAAATTTTTAAATTATCAAATTACAATATCTATGAACATTAGAACACTGTTTTAAACTATTAAATTATAATATTTATATGTTACATATTTGGTCAAAAGTGGTTGGAATTTTGTAAAAAAAATAAAAAAAAAAATTGTATCATCAATATTTGAATCATGTTTTTTTATGGTAAAAATAGATTCAGCACTATCAAAAAATTCTAAGACATCCAAAATTTTGAAATTTAACAACTGTAATTTAAATTTACAAAAAAATCAATGCCTAAATTTTATCAAAATCTTATTAAAATTTCCATGATTTTGAAAAAAAAAATAAGTAAAAACGAAATTACAATTGGAAAAGTGGCTAGGATTTATACATCTTTCATGATTCTATATTAATATGAATTTAAAATCGCTACCAAGTTCCCATAATTTTGTAATAACATAAAATTCAGAATATTGAAGATACGTGTATCTCCGCCGCTGATACTTTAGAGCCGCTTCACTTCGTAATAGAGAGAGTGAATTCCAAAGTTTTAAGAGAACGAGTTACGCAAATATTGCAGGCTTCAATTCGATGAAAGGAAATCGCGAACTCGTCCAACTGATGCAAAACCATATTCATTCATTAAGGATCCGGGAAACCACGGACCCCTAAGGAACTCTCATAAGTTTGTTGAGAGTTTTATCAACTCTCTGATTCGGTAAAGCTGCCGACGACAGCAAACTCCCCCCTGTCGCCATCGTAAAAATCTAATATTCATTAGATCAATCTCGCCATCGAAAAAATAAAGTATTTTTATAACGGTCTCTCGACACTCTGCAACCAAATCCAACAACCAAGAGAGCGAATCGAGTTATGGCTCCGCTTCCAGTCCGACTTGCCGTTCACGGAACGGGGAGATCTTAACAGTAGAAAATAAATCAATGTCCCACGTGGATCGCAGCAATATTACTAACACCATTTATAAACCTGACAACGGCGATTCCTATTTCCGCCACAGTTTTCCTATCGCGCCTCCATGTCAGGGGCATTAATTAAAAAACTGTGGCCGAAATAGGAATGGCCCCTCACAACATTCTTCAAAAAATGAGAGCACCAAAGATCTGCGGTTGGCGTGTTGCCAAGTGTTCCCAGATTCAACGGCACAGATCTTGCTGGTGTAGTGCTGCCAGGTGTCGCCTTGTCAACGGCCCAGATCTCTCTGGTGCTGCAAGTGTCGAGTATTCAACGGCCCAGATCTGTGGCTCTGGTGCTGCCAAGTGTCGACTAGTCAACAGCCCAGATCTGCGGTTGTGTTGTTGACACGTGTCAGTTTGTCAATGGCTCAGATCTGCGGCTCTGGTGCTGCCAAGTGTCGACTATTCAACGGCCCAGATCTCCGCCTCTGGTGCTGCTAAGTGTCGCCTAGTCAACAGCCCAGATCTCCTCCTCTGGTGCTGCTAAGTGTCGCCTAGTCAACAGCCCAGATCTGCGGTTGTGCTGTTGCCACGTGTCGCTTTGTCAATGGCTCAGATCTGCGGCTCTGGTGTTGCCAAGTGTCGGATTGTTAAAGGCCCAGATCTGCAGCTCTGGTGCTGCCAAGTGTCGCCGTGTCAACGGCCCAGATCTCCGCCTCTGGTGCTGCCAAGTGACTATTCAACGGCCCAGATCTGCGCCTCTGGTACTGCCAAGTGTCAACTAGTTAACAGCCCAGATCTGCAGTTGTCGTGAGGCCACGTGTCGCTTTGTCAATGACTGAGATCTGCGGCTCTGGTGCTGCCAAGTGTCGCCTTGTCAACGGTCAAGATCTCCGCCTCTGGCACTGCCAAGTGTCGTCTATTCAACGATACAGATCTGCGGCTCTGGTGCTGGCAAGTGTCACCTAGTCAACAGTCCAGATCTGCGGTTGTCGTGAGGCCACGTGTCGCTTTGTCAATGGCTCAGATCTGCGGCTCTGGTGCTGCCAAGTGTTGGCAGGTCCTCGGCCCAGATCTGTGGCTCTGGTGCTGCCAAGTGTTGGCAGGTCCTCGGCCCAGATCTGCGGCTCTGGTGCTGCCAAGTGCTGACAAGTCCTCCGCCCAGATCTGTGGTTGTTGTGCTGCCACGTGTCACAAGATGCTTGGCTGAGATCTGCAGCTGCGGTGTTGCCACGTGTAATCGATCCACGCCAAGTTGAAGGGCTGTGCTGTTGCCACGTGCCGTTAGATCCACAGTGACGTAAGAACCAAGCAAAGGATACCAGTGCGGAAGGACGCGAAGTTTTGAGACAATTCGAAGGTTTGAGACATTTCGAAACGATTATGATTATTCTGTATGCGTGTATTTGTTGAAATTTGTTGAACAAGACAAATAGAAAGGGAATCTTTGTTTGAGGCAGAGTAGATGGCGAATTCGTAATTGGGAATTTAAAAGGATCTTTGATGCGAAATCGCCAATCCGGTATTAGTTACGGGTAATGGTAAATTCATTTTATTTCTGGACAGTGTGGCAATTGTGATCCAACGTTGAATGTGTAAATATCAGATTTCCGAACTTAACTTAAATATCCAAGGTTAAGTGAGCTTTCCGAATTTATAACGAACACTAATGGTTAAAAATCTAGTGGAGTAGTTATAGGTAATAGTAAATTCATTTTATTTCTGGACAGTGTGGCCATTGTGATCCAATGTTGAATGTGTAATTATCAGATTTCCGAACTTAAATATCCAATGTTAAGTGAGCTTTCCGAATTTATAACGAACACTATGGTTAAAAAGCTAGTGGAGTACTTGAACCAGCCAATTCATTGTTAATTAATTTTAAATCTCAAAGAAATTGTGCTACTGGAGTAGGTTAAGAAGTTAATTTATTGTTAATTAATTTGAAACCTCAATTAAGTAATGAATAGTGGATGAAAATAATCTTATTACAATTAATTTATTAACAATTTCAAATTTCAATTTGGTAATTGGTAGTGGATGGAAACAATCCTGGTACAACCAACACATACACATGGTTAATCAATTTCAAACCTTAATTTGGGAACTAGTAGTGGATAGCAACAATCCTAGTGCCTGGGTTTTCTAAATTTGTTAGATTTGTTTGTTGTAGCCTATGTTTTAAGATGGTTGGTCTATTTATGATTTAGTTTTTCTAGTTCAAAGGCTTAAGGTTCAAATTAAATTAAACTAAATTAAAATTAAAGTGCCAACATAATTCATCTCCAAATATCTCAATTTTATGTATTTTATTATAGAGATTTGGATTTATTTTTTTAATTGGAATGAGAATTTTAGGAGAATTCATATCTTTGAAATATCAGATGTCACTATTACAACGAGATACCACTATTTCATAAATGGTTTTTGGAGAGTTCACCAAACCACTAGAGCTAAGATTTGCCTATAGTGATTTGGAATATAACTAATAACTTTTTATAAATTGACACATAGATAAATTTAATAATTTTTTTGGAGTTTTTGAATGGAATATTTAATTTTTTTATCAACATAAATTAAGATAGTGAAGAGTATGTAGCATTCAAATTTAGCTATGCTCTCATGGATTTGTGAATGTGACTTAATAAAGTTCTTCTTGTTGAGGTATTTAGTTTATATGGAATGCCACTCATTAGATATTATTGCCCAAATTGAATATATTTTTAATGTTATAACTTCAGTTTGTCTCATTTTTATATATATATAAATGAAAGTTGTTAAGTCATATTGCAAAATTGTAGGGTCCCATTGCAAAAGCCCAAAATGAAATATCCCTTATCAATGTTTTACTTTATCTTCATTACCTAAACCCAATGAGTGTCTCCTTGTCAAAAAAACATTAATATGTGAAATTCCTTTTTTACTTAATAAAAGGTCAAATCTTTGTAACACGGTGAGATCTCTTAGTGCTTTAGCTACATACAATTAATTTTTTTTTACTTAATAAAAGAGAATTTTTTTTACTTAATAAAAAGAGAAATCTTGTAACACAATAAGATGTTCATACTTTGGTGAAGATCTTGATATTTGCAATAAATATAGTTGAAACAATATTTGATGAATCAATGTTAATATAAATATAGTTAAGACAAAATCTGATGAATCAATCCCATTTTTTTTAATGTAAATGAAAGTTTATTTATATTTTTTTTCTATTCCACATGTTAATTAATTCATAGTGGACAATTCATTTATATTTCTTTTTTATATTCCATGTGTTAATTAATTCATAATGATTAAAAAAAAATCATTTATATTTCTTTTTTATATTCCATATGTTAATTAATTCATAGTGATCTATTAAGAAAAAAAAGGAATTTTATCAAAATTAATAGAGATTTTAGAAAAAAAATGATTTATGATTTATAAAAGTAGGAAACTTCCATAATCTATTCATAAGTTTATTAAAATGCATCATATTTTTAAAAACAACATACTACATAATTTATTTTATGTATTCAAAAGATTCTCTATCTACCATTAAGAGAGAGCGCAAAAAATAAAATAAACTAAATAACTACATGCATATTGTTTTCTAAAATTATACATCTTTCATATTTCTATAAATGGAGTATACTTGTGTTATTAAATTTTAATGAAGAAAGCATGTAAACTTGCTTTGTTATTAACCAACCTAGATCCATCCTAACTCAGGAACTACAGAGAGATCAGATATCTTTTCACTCTAAAAAAAGTTTGCATTCAACCTAATAAATCCTGAATTAAGATAATTTCTACCCTAATTTAACTTCCTTTCAAATTATACCTAAACAATAACAAAAAATACTTAAATTTAAAAATTAAAAAAAAAACTTTTACAAAATACTTGACATATAATCCTCAAAAAATACACACATGATTTACACGGATATTTACAAACAACAATGATTTTCAAATAAAAAAACAATAATAATATATTACACATACAAAAATCATTTTCAAATAAAAGAACGACAATAATATATTACACATATTGCATATATTTGGAATCACAAAAATAATATGTCATGTACGGAGATACACGAACCAAAAAAGTATGAATGATGGATATTTAATTCAAAATATGTCATGCAAAGAGATATACTAACCAAAAAATTATGAATGATAGATATTTAAGAATCCTCTTAAAGGGTCGGGATTGCACTGAGATCTGCAGCCTTCAGTATCATAGAGCTTCATATAAAGATTGCATCTAACTCTGCAGGCTTTAGGGCACATCTCAATATATCCAACCGGACTACCCAACTCCATTACCACATCTCTGGATTAACCTACTCCATTACCAGTTCTCAGATTTTTAAGATGTTTTAAGGCTAAATGTTTATAACATTGATAGTTTGGACAATTCAAATTCCATCCAACTACTGTATATGTTGGAGTCTCGATTGCTGTTACACCAAAACCCGCAGGTGTTAGTAAACAGACACATTGCTAGAGTTAACGGATCCACAAAACACATGGGAGCGTTGGATCAACACCGCCATTAACGGGGAGCACAACAATCTCCCCCCTCAACCTCTGATACCACTTGTTGGAGACACGATTGTCGTTACATCAAAACCCGCAGGTGTTAGTAAAAAAACACATCGCTAGAGTTAACAGATCCACGAAACACATGGGAGCGTTGGATCAGCACCGCCATTAACGGGGAACACAACAGTGTATGCATTGCTGAATTAAATTACATCCAATCACTAACTGCAGCATATAGATTAAAATATATTATAGAGTATTAAAATATATACATTCTTGAACTGAATTAAATTATTTCCCATGCCCGTTAATATTCAGGGAAGTTGTGTCCAACCAACTCCCACTCGGCGCCTCGGGTCGACAGGAGGACAATCGGTTGGTCATCCAGGAAGAGAGAGAGCTCATTGCGGGCATCGTCCCACTCGGAAACCTTGTTGGCGCCGAGGTAAAGCTTGTGGGAATCGAATAGCATACCGATGGACTACACGACTGCACCCAAGTGAAAGTGCGCTTTAGACCCTCCTTCTTACTCTTGCTAATGAAATTCCCATTGATATGTAAATTGGTCTCAGAGACAAGGCAGAAAACTCGGTCCTTCTTGCCATGAAAGAACAACATAATTCCATCCCCGTCAAGGGAGCAGAGCATTTGTCATTGCATTGGCTCATTGTAGAGGCATAAAGGGAGGAAATGGTTCGAATGCTTCCAACAACATCATTTGCAACATGTCTAGCTTCCTCATACATCACCTGGAATATGATCCCTTTCTATAGTATTAATGTCCAAAAATGGTTAAATCTCTTTAGGAAAGGGAGAATCCTCCTATAGAATACAGTTGAGAGTCTGATTTGTATTAAACCATGAATCACAATTGAAAAACTTGTCCAATTATACATACATATTCTAATAAGATTTATAAACCATGTCTAGCAATATGTAGTCTGTACACTCTTTTCAAAGCCAATGACATTCCTAACCTTTGCATCAGCAGAAAAACCCTACAGGAACTTCACTGGAACTCAACCTTAAAGACCTAGCAGATGTAGGAGAGTTAATATCAAAAGTGCCAACTTCTACTTTGCTAAAAAAGCTATAACAATACCAGCTGTGATTGTTGAAATATTCTGAACAAGTGACAAACCAGCTCCCACTATACAACGCACTGTTGCAGCATCTATTGATAATCTTGCACATATTGCACAAATTTGGAGTTTGGATAATCACCAATATGATATATCTAATGTCTACCCAAGGAGAATACAAAACAATCTTGTAAAATGTCGATGATCGTATAGGTCGCACAAGCCTACCACCAGCAACAGAAAAATAGTAGATCTGTGTTAGTCCCATGAGGAGGCATGTTGCTTCCAAAAGTGCCCATAATCTGCCATCTTTTCTGGGCTTACATGGAAGTTCTTAAAAACTGAAAATAACAATTGGAAGCAAGAGACTAAAAATAGGAAATGTAACTCCATGAACAACTACTGCAATGGATCCCAGTATGAACACTAGAGTCTCTGCCTTGTTGAGAGATCCTAGGCATGAAACATCTTTTTTTCCATGTTTTAACTGACCATCCTCGACATCTCCCTGATTTTTGGACGAAAGCCAATTCATGAAGCCCTTCTTTGGCTTGATTTTTCCCACTTGAACATTTTCTTGGAGACCAACTCCACCTGGCAACGAAAATAAAAAGAAATAGAGTTACAACTACCACTAATTCCCAATGATCCACTGCTTATATATCGTCTAAGAGATGTGTTTCCTGGAGCCATATAAGCCGGGAGAATGGCCCAGATGGGTTCATGATGAGGTGGGAGTGTGAACCTGAAATTAACATTTCTCATATCCATTAATAGCTTTGCATGAGTAATGAGTAACGAAGAAGAGTGGCCTCACGAAGCCTGTTGCAAAATATCATATAATTTTTGTTGTTTGAGCAATATTTGTAAATAATGGGATGGAGAAGAATTGTTTCTTTTCTATTGATCACACAAAACGTGATGATTACAATGAACCCGGTGAAGGGTATTTAAACTTTTTTCGACTAGCTAACTGCCTAAAATATCTTGACATGCAACTACATGCAATCACACACTCAAAGTCATTTATCACTTAACTTGACTTGACTCAACACTCAAACACTCAATCATGCAATCACTCAGTTAACTGACTCTCTATTTTTAGCTAACTCCTCATGCAGAAGTAATTATCTTATTTTAACACTCCCCCTTAATTATGACTGCTAAACTAAAACATGACTCATGAAAACTCAAACATGCCTGCTAGTCTCTGTCTAAGTTAGGCTTACAACACCCAAGTTTCTTCTATGAAACTCAAACACATCTTGTGCTAATGACTTAGTAAATATATTAGCGAATTGATCACTATATTTACAAGGCTTCAAGTGAAATTTTCCATTGCTCACAAGTTCTCTAATAAAGTGATATCTAGTATCAATATGCTTGCTCTTCTGATGAAACACACTATTCTTGGATAGTGCAATCGATGAGGTGTTGTCACAATATATTGTTGTTGATCCTTGTTGTTTCTACTTGAGTCCATGAAGTACTCTTCTTAACCACACCGCTTGACATGTTTCTGATGTTGCTGCTACATATTCTGCTTCTGCTGATGAAATTGTTACAATGGGTTGCTTCTTAGATGCCCATGAAATCACAAAACCAGAAGTGCTCTTCCTAACATCCAAATTGCCTGCAAAATCACTATCTGTGTATCCAAACAAATCCTTCTTTTCTGTGCTTGCATACATTATGCCAAAATCTCTAGTCCCCGCTATGTATCTCAAAATTTTCTTTCCTGCACTCCAATGTGTGCCTTTTGGAGTCTCCATAAATCTGGAAATCAAACTCACTCCTTGCATGATATCTGGTCTTGTAGCTGTGAGATACATGAGGCTGCCAACCAATATTTTGAATAAAGTTGGATTGACATCTGATCCTTCATCATCCTTGCTTAACTTTGTACCTGTTGCAACTGGTGTAGGGACAAGTTTGCAATTTTCCATCCTGAATCTTTTCAACAAATCTTTGGAATATTTATTTTGACAAATAAATTCCTTTTTCAGATTGCTCAACTTCTATGCCAAGAAAATATTTCATGAGACCAAGATCTGTCATCTCAAATTCTTTCATCATGGCTGCTTTAAATTCATCTATGTCAAAATCACCTGTAAAAATCATGTCATCAACATATAAGCAAACAATCAAAATCTGTCCATGCTCATTTACCTTTGTGTACAAGGTAGGCTCAATGTTTCTTTTGCAAAATCCATTCTTAATCATGTAGTTGTCGATTCTGGTATACCAAGTTTTAGGTGCTTGCTTCAGTCCATAGAGCGCTTTCTTCAACCTGTAAACCTTGTTTTCATTACTTTCAAATTCATATCCTGGAGGTTGCTGCACATAAATTTCTTCTTCTAGAATTCCATTCAAGAAGGCTGATTTCACATCCATCTGATATACTTTCCACTTTTTTGGAGCTGTTGTAGCTAGAATTGCTCTTACAATATCCAATCTGGCTATAGGAGCAAACGTTTCTCCAAAGTCTATCCCCGGTTGCTGTGAGAATCCTTTTGCTACAAGTCTTGCTTTAAATATGTCAATTTCACCTTTTTCATTCAACTTTGTCTTGTACACCCACTTCACACCAATGAGATTTTTTTCGTTTGGTAAATCAACCAAATCTCATGTGTCATTCTTTTCAATAGCTTCAATTTCTTCATCCATGGCTTGCACCCAATTTTCATCTTTGATTGCTTCTTCAAACGAAGAAGACTGGAATGACAACAATGCAAAATTTGAACTAACGTCCAAATCATCATAAATATCTTTCAAACTTCTCATCTTTCTCTTACCATTGCTTGATTCATCACCTAATTGATTGCTGGGAGAATCTTGATCTGTTGATTTGCTTGAGGACTCATGCTGCTTTGAAAATATTCGAGTCCTTGTTGGTGTGTCTCTGTTTGGTGTCTTCACTTGTGATTCTTGCTACTCCTTTTCTGCTACATCATCTTCTTCAATCAGTGGCACTTGTGCACCAACTGTTTTGTCTACAGTTCCATTCCATGACTCTTGTTCCTTGAACACAACATCTCTGCTAATTACGGTCTTTTTTGTGACAGGGTTATACAATTTGTAAGCTTTTGGTTGCTCACTATAACCAATGAATATGCATTTTTCACTTTTATCATCCAATTTTCCTCTTCTCTCCATAGGCACATGTGCATAAGCTACACATCCAAATACTCTGAGATGAGATATGTTGCAATACATACCTGACCATGCTTGTTCTGGTACTTTGTTCATCACACTCTTTGTAGGAGATCTATTGATCAAATAAATAGCACATGCAACTACTTCTTCCCAGTACTCATTAGACAAGTTTCTGCCTTTCAACATGCTTCTTACCATGTTCATAATTGTCCTGTTCTTTCTCTCTACCACACCATTCTGTTGCGGTCTGTACTTGGTTGTAAATTGTCTTCTGATCCCATGTTGTTTGCAGTAATTATGGAATGCATTTGAGTCATATTCTCCACCACGATCTGACCTCAATACCTTGATCTGTCGATCACTTTGGTTCTCTGTTAAGGCTTTGAATTCTTTGAACTTTGCAAAAGTTTTAGACTTCTGCTTCAAAAAGTAAACCCAAGTCTTTCTGTTGTTGTCATTAATGAAAGTGAGGAAGTGGCAACTTCCACCAATCGACTGTGTCCTCATAGCTCCACACAAGTTTGTATGCACTAGCTCAAGAGGTTATTTTGCTCTGTATGCAACTCCCTTTGGAAAACTTTCACGGTGTTGCTTTCCCAAAATGCAACACTCACAAGTACTAGTAGGCTCTTTGATGGGAGGTAATCCTCTGACCATCTGTTTCTACTGCAACAATCTTATACCAAAAAAGTGAAGCAACTGTAAAAGAACTCACTTGACCACTGCAATTAAAAATTAGAGGAAAGAGTATGTTCCTTGTCATCTGCACCTTTGCTATCAGCGGCTTGCATGGGGGCTTGTCATATATAACAACTTCTTGACCTTGAAAGATAACTCTGTATCCTTTCTGTGTCAATTGACCAACACTTAACAAATTATGTTTGAGACTAGGAACACAATATACCTCTAAGATTGTCTTCAGCTCCCCCTGTTTGGTCAAAATGTTGACCACTCCTTTGCCATCTACTTCCACAGTCTTGTCAGTCCCCAACTTTACCTTTGTTTTCACAAATTGATCAAAATTTGCAACTAAATCCTTGTTGCATGTCATGTGATTACTACAACCACTGTCTAACAGCCACACACTAGCAGAAGGTTCATGCATGGTATGGCAAGCTAGGAATATGGTGTTAGTACTCTTTGTAGTAACATTAGCTTTCTGGTTCCTTTGATCAACTATTTTCTTCCTGCAATCACGAGCATAATGACCAAATTTATTGCAGTAATAACATCTCACCTTTGATTTGTCAACTCTTTGATTATTGTTGAAGCTTTTGTAGTTGCTTCCACTTGCATGTTCATGCTCTTCTCGGTCATCTCTCTGACCACCATATCTTCCGCTTCGTCCTCTGCCTCTCATTCTACTTCTGCCTCGACCTCTGTCTCTTGAAATAGAAACCTGACTTTTGAAAGCGGTCTCTAAAGTGGAATCCTTATTTTTGTCTATCCTTGCCTCATGTGATAGAAGTGATCCCATCAACTCATCAACTGTCAATGATGCCAAATCCTTGGCTTCTTCTATGGCTGCTACCACAACATCAAATTTGGTAGACAAGGATCAGAGGACCTTTTCAACCACTCTTTGATCGTTTATGTCTTCACTATAAATCTTTCACAGATTTACGACAGTTATGACCCGATTCATGAAAGAATCGATGTCTTCTGTCTCTTTCATCTCCAGACTTTCAAAATCTCTCCTAGTATTCTGCAACTTAACAATATTGACTTTGGCTATATCTTTATAGTTTGTCACCAAAGTATCTCATGCTACTTTTGCTGAAGACGTGGTCATAATCTTCTGGAACACTGCTAGGTCCACTCCCTGCTGAATAAGCTGCAATGCATGTGTATTTTTCTTCTTGTCTTTCTTCCATTGTTCCCTCTCTGTATTACTGAGAGCTTGTTCTTCTTCTTCGTTCTTAGATTCTGAAAACCAAAATTTGACATAATCCCAAACATCATGTGTCTGCAACTCGGTCACCACCTTAATAGCCCACACATCATAATCTTTTAATATAAATAATGAGAACTGGGTGAAAATTTGAAAAAGTCATCTTTCTCTAAAAAAATTTATCTTTAAAAAGCTTTTTATTATTTTTTAATATAAAAAATCTTTTATATAAAAAAATACTCTTTATAATCACTCCCTGAAAAATCACTACTTCATAAAACCTTTTAAAAACCATACCATTCACCATACACCTTTTAATAAAAACTTTAATAAACTCTTTCCACAAAAAAACCTCACTTCACATATTCCACCCTCACGTTTATGTGAAATCTTTAAAAATAAAATCGAAACCTTTTGTAACTTTGACTTTGCTAACGCCCCGTGAAAGGTAGTTACAGAGTGTGATAACACTGTCCGCGGTGATTACGACACGCGTTAGCGTTCTAACCTTCTCGGCGGAGCCAAAAAAACCTGCAGGCTGCTATTCACTTCTTCGATAGCGTGGGCGATGGTTGTTTATAGCAGCTGCGGCTGCTTTTTCAAAACACGAGTTTTCTACGCTGTCTGCGGACTAAACGGGCTCGGCCACAGAGAAACTTTCGATTTTCTTATAAATCACACACTGCGGCTCTTAGCTGCGGAATTTTTTTTGTGTCAAACTTTGCTCTTATACCAGTTTGTTCGAAAGGCATATGAGACAAATTACAAATAATTCACGCATAAAATATGAGTGGTTGCTTTTTTATTGATCACATAAAATATGATGATTACAATAAATTTGGTGAAATATATTTAATCATTTTCGACTAACTAACAGCCTAAAATATCTTCACATACAATTACATACAATCATACAATCAAAATAGTTTCACTTAACTTGAGTTGACTTAATATTCAAATATTAAATCATGCGATCACTCAGTTAACTTACTCTCTATTTTTAACTAACTTCTCATGACTGAGTAATTATCTTATTTTTAACTAACTTCTCATGACTGAGTAATTATCTTATTTTAAGATGACTGAGTAATTATCTTATTTTAAGAATAGAATGTCAGATTGTCAATATATGTGTTGTTCGTTAATAAAGATTAAAAACTGAAGCATTGCAAAAAATTACCATTTCCAACAATACAGCCACGTGGATGACAGCGATCATATTGTTTGTTAATAAATATTAAAAACTGAAGCATTGCAAAAAATTACCATTTTCAACAATACAGCCACGTTGGATGACAGCGATCATATTAGCATTTTTTTCAGTAGCCAGACGATCTTCAACAAGAAATGTTCTATTTATCATAATTCTATCGAGAGCTTCTTGAACCACTCTTTCCCACTCTGCATCCAAGGGACTGATAGCTTCGTTGACGAGGAGAATTCGGAGATCTTTTAAAATAGGCCACGCAATCGCAATCCTTTGCTTTTGAGCTCCAGATAATTGGGTACCATGCTCTCCGAATTGGGTATCAAATCCCTGAAAAGAGCAACCATGACTGTCAGCATACCCAAAATGTTGTGCAAAAGAAACACATTTCCACAAGGAGGAACATACCAATCACCAATAATGAAGATCTATTTCCACAAACTTGAGGCATGTTGCTAATAAATTTTTCCGCATTAGCAGGCTCTGCAGCAGCCTGTATTTCCTCTGTTTCCTCATCTTTACCATATGCAATATTCTCCTTAATAGTGGTTGCAAAGAGAGCAGGTTCCTGGCTTACAAGTCCAATTTTTTGCCTTATCCATTTAAGTTGAAATTGTTTGATATTGACACTATCTATAAGCACTTCACCAGCTTGTGGGTCATAACATCTATCTATAAGACTTATAACTGTGGACTTCCCATTTCCACTCTCTCCAACTATAGCTGTAGTGGTACCTCTATAGCTGCAATGGTACCTCTGGCTATTTCCAGTGAGAACCCTGAAAATATGTGAACGTCAGGCCGCGCTGGATAATCTAAGTGTACATCTTTAAGCTCAATATCACCCTGAATATCCTCAAGTACCAATCCATTTGTATCATATAGATCAATCTCTGGCTTTCTATCTATTGTTTCAAACATTTTGTAAGCTGCAGCTTATCCAACCCCAATGGCATTTAACTATGGTGACGCCTGTCCCAGAGACCTGAAATCCAGCGGAACATCTATGCCTCCAGTCATAACTGCAATGATGACATTAATCACACTCGGCGCGAGAATATCCTTCATGAATAATTAACCGTTATCCATACCAAATAGCCAATGCAAAGGTGGAGAACAAAATAAAATGTAAAGACCCAACGCCCAAACTAGCTGCCAACCATTGATGAGCAGTAGCCTTGTAAGCAATCGCAAGGGAATTTTCATAGTCAGTCACAACATTCTTCTCCCCAATAAAAGCAGCAACCTGAAATGTAACTAAAATGCGTTATTAATCTGAATAGATTATATACAATAGAACTGGTGCAGATATGAAGACACGGTAACCCTCAATTTCAGATATAAGGAAACCTGGTTTTATGACATGAAAAGGCATGGTTTGTGTTGTTGATCACATACTTACCGTGCTAAATGAACCAATTGTCTGCTCCACAACATTGCCCGCTTCTACATATGCTTGCTGGCCTCAGCTTGACATCTTTGATATTATCATAGCCATAGCACTGCCCGCCAGTGCAAGAAGGGAAATCGTATAGAAATCGTACATAGCATTACTAGGGTAAGTTTCCATCCTTTGATGGACGGAACAAAACCTCGTACATAGCATTACTAGGGTAAGTTTCCATCCTTTGATGGACGGAACAAAACCTTGTGGACATGAACAAACAACGGACAATATAAAAATATGAGAAAGGTTATTATACATTCTTATGCGGAAAATGCAAAATAGAACTATAAACATATGATAAAGGTTATTGTACAATCTTCCATTAGAGTAATATAATTACACTGTTAATTTGCACTTCAATTACAATTTTCACTAGTTACATAGTTAATGATCAGTTATACCATTGTGACTTATATCAAGAATATAGAAGACATGTTGATGCTGTGGGAATTTAAGTATCGATTTGCATTTCATTTTGTTATTGGGCATTTACTTGTGGCTGCAGCCATACTCACTGTTCCGATTAACATATTGATATATTGACATCGGAGCCAGAAAGGATGTGATCTGTATCCATGTGTGTGTAGTGTATGAAAGTGCAGCATAGGAGAGTTGTTGTCATAGGTCACCGATGTTTGATGAGGAATGCCTCCGGAACTTTAAACCTAAGTTCCACTTGAAGGAGGCAAACTAGGTAAGGAAGATGTTGCAATAAACATAGGATTCCAATAAGAAAGTTGTAATATTTGCTTGAATAAGAAGCCCAATTCCAATAAAGAATCCCCAACACGAAGACATAACAGGAGGCAAGTTGCAAGTTGTAATATTTGAGTGAAAAAGAGGATAGACTGTTTGCAACCAAAAAAATTATTTCGGACAGAAGCTTAGGAGAACAAAGCCACCATTACAGCCCAATTATTGCACCACTGAAAATAGAAATTTAAAGTTGGAATGATCGGCAAAGTAGGAGACTTATATAATATAACAATGAATCATCATTTAACCAATTCCAAAGTAAGAGACTTAGAATCATCATTTAACCTGATTCATTACCTGATTCATTTAACCAATGGCAAAGTAGGAGACTTATATAATATAACAATGAATCATCATTTAACCAATTCCAAAGTAGGAGACTTAGTATATGAGTGTACATCATTTAACCAATTCCAAAGTGGGAGACTTAGTATATAAGTGTACATCATTTAACCAATTCCAAAGTAGGAGACTTAGTATATGAGTGTACATCATTTAACCAGACTTAGTATGGTATATCTAATGTAATGTATTCAGAACTCTTTGATAATCTTGTACTTATTGAAACACTGAAAATAGAAATTCAAAGTTAATATGATCACCATTATGATATATCTAATGTAATGTATACAGAAGGAAAATGCAAACTTAGTATTTAATACAAATTTGGTATTTTCCCTGGCAGTGTTTTACTCCTATTACCAAAATAGTAAGAGGTTTGTCCATCCACTGACCTTGAATTTTCACTATTACCAAACCACCCAAATTGGTGTTGCCTCTTGTAACTGCAATTACAAATGTTCTCTACCAAATTAAAAAAGCAATTATAAGCTTGATAAATATTATCATGGCATATAATTTGTTAAGGATTCCACCAATTGATAATTTGATCATATACACACACAGTTTTAATAAGTTGTTGGGGAAATATTTCTTAATCCCCTCCATTGTTTTGTTGTCTATGTGGAGCCTTTTTAATTGCATACTTTATAATTATATCGTTGTCTTTGTGGAGCCTTTTTAATTGTGAACTTTATATCTCAATAAAGTAATGCACAATTATACTAACATTGCATGCAATTAATCTAACATCTATAATTCAAATCAATAATACCTTCCTTGGTGGCTTATTGGGTAACTTCCTAGTACCATTGTTATCGGGTAACTTCCTCGTACCATTGTTAGATGGACTTTTGGATTGAAGAAAAACTGATGGAAACCCGCCAAAATGAGCCATAACATCCAAATTTTGACCCTGTAAGGTTTTAGCTAAAGTAAAAAAACATAGAGTGTTTGCTACATTGTTATGCATTCAATAAAAGGAAAACATGTTGAACAAAATGAGCAAATCTTAAAAGGAAAAGTTGCTAGGCTTAAAAATAAACAGAAATAGCTATACTTAAATATTTAAGATGGACTATTTGTTCTAACTTCATTATAAATACACACGTGAATGAGCCAAACAACCAAATTTTGACCTGGTAAGGCTTTAGCTAAAGTAAAAAAAACACATACAAAGGGGGCTTGTTACATTGTTATGTATTCAACCAAAGGTAAAAATTGTGGAGAAAAAATGAGCAAATCTAAAAAAGAAAGTTATCAGTATTAAAAATAAACAGAATTAGCTAAATCTAAACATTTAAGATGGACTACTAAAGTAAAAAAAACACATACAAAGAGGGCTTGTTACATTGTTATGTATTCAACAAAAGATAAAAATTGTTGAGAAAAAATGAGCAAATTTAAAAAAGAAAGTTATCAGTGTTAAAAATAAACAGAATTAGCTAAACCTAAACATTTAAGATGGACTTTTCTTAATTTTGTTGGTACCATTTGATTATTGGTTCTAAACTTATTTTAATTATCAAGTACATAAGTGATGGACTTGTTTTAAGTTTGTTGGTACAATCCATAAAGCTCAGTTACAAGAAACAAACAAATTTAAGGACCTATTCGAAATTTGTTGGTGCCATTTGATTATTTGTTTAATTTCATTTAATTTAATTTGTTGGTGTCATGAATTATTTTTCTTTTGCAAATGATTTTTCATTAAAGTGCATAAACTTCGTTATCTCTTGGAACAAGGACTAGGATTATATGACTAGTATTGATTTCATTTACTCAAAGAAACTCCTCGACCATAAGGGTAAAGCAATGAACCTATTATGCACCTCGTTATCTCTTGGAATAAGGACCAAGATTACATGACTAGAATTGATTTCATTTACTAAAAGAAACTCCTTAACCACAAGGATAAAGCAAACAACCTATTAATTCAGAGGGATGAATTTGAAATTCTCTTCAGATAAAATCCATTTGTTTGGGAAAAAATGGATTAGCTTAAAGGAAAAATTAGTAGTGTGTTTTGTAGGGTAGAGAATTATGACAAAAAGCAAAAAGAGTTTAAAATGACCAGAAAGGACAATATCAAAAATAGAACCACAATCTCATTTTCAAAATGGTGTATAATTTTTTTAGCCTTTCCGTGTGTGTGTTTTTGCTTGAACTCTACAAGGTTGCCAACATGGAGGAGAAAGAGAAAAGAGAATCTGGCACCCATATCCTTATACTTACCCAACTTCTCAGCTGAGACTTCTCCCTCAAATTCCTTTTCAAATTGACCCACATGATGTCGTAATTTAATATCTTGGAAGAAGAGAATCCCTTCTTTTACACTAAGCAACAAGAATCCCATTAACAATGATCTAAAGAAGGAGATACTTAAATCCTAGAAACTATTCTACCCATTGCTTTATTAAACATATCATGACATCCACAGAACAGAAAGTGTGATTTGAATGGAAACATGTAAATAGAAAGGGAAGATAGGGAGCACCTGCAATGACATTCATTAGATCGATGTCCTATTGCTTCTCCATCATTGTCGTACACTAGCTACATTACTAAGCATGTTACTAAGTTCCTCCTTTCTCAAATGGCTCTTGAGAATCCACTAGATACATTGTTGAGCATGTTACTAAGTTCCTCATTTCTCAAATGGCTCTTGAGAATCCACTAGCTACATTGTTGAGCACGTTACTAAGTTCCTGCTTTCTCAAATGGTTGTTGAGAACCTTTTCACTGGAAGAGTTCCCGCTCATTGTAATTATCAAGTACATAAGTGAATGAACCATAACATCCAAATTTTGACCCTATAAGGTTTTAGCTAATGTCAAAAAACATATACAAAGAGTGCTTGTCACATTTTTATGCATTCAATATAAGGTAAAAATGGTTGAGCAGAATGACCAAATCTTCAAAAAAGGGTTGTCCGACTTTAAAAATAAATGGAATTAGCTAAACCTAAACATTTAAGATGGACTTGTTTTGACTTTGTTGGTACCATCTGAATATTTGTCCTAACTTCATTATACTTATCACTTATGAATCAAGTACATAAGTGATGGACTTGTTTTAACTTTGTTGGTACCATTTGATTATTTGCTCTAACTTCATTATATTTATTAAGTACATAAGTGAATCCATAAAGCTCAGTTACAAGAAACAAACAAATTTAAGGACCTATTCGAAATTTTGTTGGTGCCATTTACAGAAAGAAACTCCTGAACCACAAGGATAAAACAAGAAACTGATTAATTCAGAGGGATGAATTTGAAATTAGCTTAAAGGAAATTAGTAGTGTGTTTTGTAGGGTAGGGAATCATGACAAAAAGTGAAAAGAGTTTAAAATGATAAAAAAGGACAATATCAAAAATAGAACCATAATCTTATTTTCAAAATGGTGTATAATTTTTTTAGCCTTTCCGTGTGTGTGTTTTTGCATGGACTCTAAAAGGTTGCCAACATGGAGGAGAAAGAGCAAAGAGACTATAGAACCCATATCCTTATAATTACCCAACTTCTCAATTGAGACTTCTCCCTCAAATTCCTTTCAAAGTCAAGGCGACCCACATGATGTTGTAACAATTTAATATCCTGCGTAATCCAAAATAAAAATACGTCTTGGAAGAAGAGAATCCCTTCTTTCACACTAATCAACAAGAAGCCCATTAACAATGATCTAAAGAAGGGGGTATTTAAATCCTAGAAATTATTCTAACCATTGTACATCCACAAAACATGCAAGATAGAAAGTTTGATTTGAATTGCAAGACATAAATAAGAAAGAAGATAGGGGTCACACACAATGGCATTCATTAGATCGTTTTCCTATTGCTTCTCCATCATTGCCTTCCACTAGCTACATTACTGAGCACATTACTAAGTTCCTCCTTTCTCAAATGGCTCTTGAAAGTTTGTGTGCCCTTGGAGCTACAGTGAATCTTTTCACTTAGAGAGTTCCTGCTCGAGTCGAGATGTTTTAGCTTCATGAGCCCCCAAATTTCTTTGGGAATGCTACTATCCAGAAGATTTTTGGTTATATTCAAAAGTTCCAAATCCTTCATATTCCCGAGTTCTCATGAAATGGAGGCTTGCGGTTCCATATGTACAAGAGAGAGAAATATTACGAAGTCTCTCCTACAACTCACATGCAGGGCAATGAGTGATTCTTCTTGTTTGTAAGTCCATCAGGGAAGAAAATTATTTTCTTGAATACTGAAAATGCATCAAAACCAGAGCTTTCAACATGGCTTATTTCCAATAATGTCACTACCATACACACCACCTTCATTAGAAATATTCACGAAGATCAACTTGGAAAATGCTATGACTCCATAACACAAAATCCTCAAATATGCAGATAATTGAAGGCAATGTATAATCCAAACTTCTATCAGCGAATACACAAACATATGAATGTTGACACATGAAGTCTCTAGTAGAATCAAACCAAAAATGTAAATATACCTATCAATGGATTTGAATCCTAATACTTGTGCCATGATCAAATCTTAGATAAATAAGTACCATGACATTACTATTGACAGATCCGTTGAATCAAGGTAGTCTAAGTTTATGGAATTGTGAACTAAACTTGATATAGTTTTCTTTTGGATTTGGAACTACAACTAAACACATTTATTAAAATTGTACACTGATCTTGAAAAAATAACACTATTTAACACAACAATTTGTGCTTTGTAAAGATCATCATCGAGAAAAGGAAATCGAGAACTGTGCTAATATCTACATCACAATGTACACATTAATTGGATACAAAATACGATCATTACCTATATGACTTGACTAGCTTCCTTTCATTAGTCTCTATTGCACATGTAGAGTTGTTTGACTATGGCAAATGTTAATTTTGAAGAACTTTGAAACTGTTTCAAAGATATACGAAAGTAGAGGAATCACAATCAAGTATGCAGGTGGCTCAAATGGGGGTAATGCACCACTTCAAATTTGCATTTTCTAAAACATTCTTCATAAAAAATAGGGAAAACAATGTCTATGGATGTTGATCCACCTTTAATAGGGTATAGATGTGGAAATTACGTAGTCTATTCATTAGTTAGAGGGGTTGGAGTAGGCATTGATACATGAAAATGATTCAAAATTAACCCCATCACACAAATCTAATAGGTGTACTCAACCCCAAGGAATTGTGTTGTTGTAAGAGGGAGTGTAGATTTATCTTGTTCTTGCTTTGTTTATAGTTGGAAGTTTCTTTGTGAATCAAATAGTCATTGAAGAGGGCTTTGAGAAAATGCTTGTGGAATTCCTAAAGCAGAGACAACCTTGGTCTAACAATTATATATCGATGGAAAAACAAAAATGCAAAATGTTGACTAGAGTGAAAAGAATTACCTATTGGACCAATAGATGGATCTTTCCCAAAGGATTCTTTTTACTTTTCCAACTCAAACTCCAATTGGTGCCATAGTTAATTTATCACCTTCTAAACTATAAGTAATTTCAATATCAAAAACTTCCTTAGAAGCCCACAACTAATATCTTTCACAGTTGAGATTTCTTTGCAACTTTGCATCTTATTTTGAGGATTGTGATAGATTCTTGCAAGAACAATTTGATTCCTTAATGATGGGCAGGGTTTCCACTCTAAACATTAGGAATGTTTCTAAGTTACAACGCAGTTTAAAAACACAAGAATTCAACTTGAATCATCTCATAGGATACTTTTCAATTATATGAGAGATGAAGAGATGTAATGAAAATTGTTTAACAAGAAGAAGCCCAAATCTATAACATGGACTCACAAAAACATCAACTTACATATTTCACTATGTAGAGGTTCATAGTTTGTCAATGTTTAACTAGAATTTTTGGCTTTTAAAAAAGTGGAGTATACCCATCATGAGGGGATCTAATTGAAGCTTTGAAACTTTGAAGGTGACCAAATATTCAATTGGATTCCCTAATGATGGGTAGGGTGTCCTTTCAAACCATGCACTTAACAATGATGAATCCTAACCCGAAGAGAAGGATAAAAAATTGTTTCACCCTTAGAAGCAATAATTAGTTGCTCGAAGTCTCATTATCATGTGGAGTGGGTAGATGGATGAACCCATAGAAAATTTTAGGGGTGAATCTTAGCCCAAGGGCAAAATTTAAGGGGTTTTATATTTTGGAGGGACGATTTTTTTATAATACACCCATTTTCTATAGTTAGCCCAACACTTATTTAAAAAATAATTATTTATTACATTTTAGCCATAAAAAAAGGCGGATAAACAATGAAAAGCCCGATTTGCCTAGTTTGGGAGGTTCAATTTTCTTGCAATCACCTGATTTCTTAGGTTGGAGGTTGGATTTGGTTGCAATCACCTTGATTTCTTGGTTTGCAAATCGAGGGTAGGTTTGAATTCGACACGTTCACATGTTTAAATTTTATAGTCTCCATTCCTGAGATTCACAAGGTTGTAACACGTTGAGAAAGAGACTCAGACTCCATCGTTGCAAGTCGTGACTCATTTTCAAGCCTTCGTTCTAGCACCAATAGATATAGTTGATGTAGTTGCAGAGGCAGAGGAAGTGCCAGTAGTCGCAGAGGCAGAGGGTCCACCAATAGCACCAGTGTAGTGGGGCTATCACGTCTCCATTCGTGCAGGTCATGACTCATTTTCGAGTCTTCGTTGTAGCACCAATAGCTATGATTCATCAATCGATCTAGTGCCAGTAGTCATGGAGGTAGAGGCTTCACCAATAGCATCAGGGTAGTGGGTTATGCTTATGATTTTCTCTTGCGTTAGGTGGGATTGGGGTTGTTCATAAGAGTGAGCAGATTCATTGTTGTGGTAGGTTGCTTGCTATGCTATTTCCTTCCGGTTTGCTTATCACTTTCACCCAACTTACCAATATCAATCTCCATTCGTGTAGGTATTTCCTAGCCCTTTGTTAGGTCCCTATACTACTAGTGTAGCCCCTTATTGTTATTATTGAAACCCCCTTATTATATTATTATGCCCATGTAGTCCCCATATTGTTATTATTGTGCCACATAGAAGCCCACTATTGTTATTATTGTTACCTTACAATATTATTGTTATGTAGGCTCTAATTATATTGTGACCCCTTAGACTCCTATATATAGAAAGGAGGCCTTGTCATTTGTATCATCCAAGAAATATTCATTTGTGTAATGTGAAGGAGGTTGCCCCCTCAAAGAGACTTTTTTTGAAGTCATTGATCTATCTCTTCTTTTATTTTGCGAGTTGGTTGCATAACATTTGGTATCAGAGGCAAGCTAAGAAGGATAATAAATTATCACCAAAGTAACATGGTCCTTACAAGGCATTGCAAAAATATTGGTACTGTGGCATACAATTTGGAGCTTCCTGCATCTTTCCGAATGCACCTAGTTTTCCATGTTTCATGCTTAACAAAGGTTATACATGACAAGTTCCCAGTTCAAATAATATTGCAGAACTTGATGAGTAAGGAAAAATCATATTGGAACCTGAAGAGGTCTTGGAAATAAGAACTCGATAGCTATGAAATCGATCAATTTCAGAGTATCTTATCAAGTGGAAGAAATTAACTGTTGAAGATTCTGCATGGGAGGATGAGAATTTTATACCGAAGCATTCAAAACTACTCAAGTGTTGAGGACAACATATTTTTGGAGGAGGGGTGCGTGTTAGTTCCCTATACTATTAGTGTAGCCCCTTATTGTTATTAGTGCAACCCCCTTATTGTATTTTTGTGCCCATGTAGTCCCCATATTGTTATTATTGTGCCCCATAGAAGCCCACTATTGTTATTATTGTGCCCTTACAATATTATTGTTATGTAGGCTCTCATTATATTGTGACCCCTTAGACTCCTATATATAGAAAGGATGTCTTCTCATTTGTATCATCCAAGAATTGTTCATTTGTGTAATGTAAAGGAGGATTCCCCCTCGAAGAGGCTTATTTTGAAGGCATTGATCTATCTCTTCTACTATTTTGTGATCTGGTTGCATAACACCCTTGTAGTGGGTTAATTTTTTGTGGAAAAGATTTATTTTGTTGTAATTAGTATTGACTAATAAGTTTAGGAGATGAGCGAGAGTACCCTCAGTGAGGAAAGTTGTAATTATTGTGTTTAATTTCGGAACAAAATATATTTTAAATAAATAAGCCTGCAATCGTAAGCCTATAGTATCAGGTGGGGGTCTGTTGGTAGAAGAGAATGGAAATGTGTCCCTTGTTGCCAGTAATTTATTCACCAAAAGTTAAAACTCATAGGATTTTTCATTTTGTTCTACCTCACCCATGGTCCTGATCACTTGTTGGCCTTTAATGTTGATGTCAGAACTTGAGATTTGGTTGAGGTTACCATGCCCCCTATGGTTTGCCCGCATATACTGGAGCACAAGGGGTCCAGTCCCTATGAGTCTCCTCTTTTCTTACTGAAGAACTAACTGAAATGGCTTCACATAAGATATGCTTACAACTTTGAGCAAACAAGTTTCAGTCTTTTGTTTTATAGATAAAGGTGGACCTTAAGAAATATAGATGTGCTTTTACCATTTTCCATACTGTTAGTTCAACAACCCAGTTATATAACCCAGGTCTTCAAAAAATCCTAGCACACATCATTTATCTTAGCAGGTCTGCTCAAATCATATTAACCTGTCATCAAATATAGACCCACAGATATATTGATTGCTCGATAGATTTTGAATCTCACTTATAGATTTTATTCAAGGTTCAATATGTTAAATGAAGGTACTGTACTCTCGGAAAACTGAAGCCCATACATCATCAAGATGTACCCTAACTTTCATACATAATCATACTAATAATAACATATTTGGACTTCCCAGGATATCAAAGAAACCACTTTAATATTCTATACAGATGTAGAAATATGGAAAATAATTTGAAAACCTTGGTAGCTTTACTTAAGCTATCAAGCAAGCCTTCGAACTTCTGGTCAACAAGTCTTCCATATTTCATCTTCTGCCACATGCATCTTTCCATATGATTTATCAACATTATAAATCAACTATACAAAATTTTGACAAATCTTGCTCAAAGTCAAATCCTAGGGAGCACCAAGAACATCGAATCTCAACCTTGATGTGCATTATACTACCCTACAATCATTATTTCACAACTGTGTATTCAATTGTACTGAATCATGTATAGTGATTCTGATATATCTCAATGTCAAGTCTTCCACAATTCCCAACCTTTACAAAAGGCATACAACACCTACTCTCAACAAATGAAACTATCTTAAAGTGTTGTCAATAGAATATCTGGAGAAGCAATTGAAGTGACCTTTTGAGCTATTGCTTTATAGAGTGACTTGATATTTTAATATACAGAAGGGATATATTAATATTAAATAGTAGTAAGCCACCAATCAATTATGGATGATCAAGTGAACAATGTAATCATCATAGTGTTCCAAGGGTGATCTCCACAAGATGAAAATATTTTGACAGGCTGCCTCAACTTACATTCTTCAGATTTGAGCCACAGAGGTATTTCAACTAATAGAATTAGATCTTCAAAGATTGACACAATGCAAGGGTGTGATCAACTTAAACCCTATATGATTTTATGAACACTTCTGTCATTTATCATCACCCTCAGGATTGTGCCATTTATATTTACATCATATACCAGCAGCTATAGGGTTTCCTGTGCTAAAGACTTAACCTTGTCAACTTCCATGATAAGGCCATATTATAGGAGCAAGCTGTCTCTGACTAGATTATAGTTCATACTACTTCAAATAATAATCACAGGTGCGAGCTTGATTAGTACTAAGTTAATGACATTTGAATTATGTTATACTATGAGGTTAGAGTAGTACAAATAGGTACTTAGGCTATCGAAGAAGAGACCGCGCAGGGCAGTTGGAAAGTGACCGTTATGGTCACTGTTCATGAATTGACAGTGGGAAAATGGCCAAATGGAATGGGGGGGCGGAAATTAAGTCAAAATTTAAGGGAAAGATATTTGAAAATCTACCGCCAGAATCACATTTATGAACCAATTTTGGGGGGAATGGTCAGATTCAAATTCAAAATTTCTTATAAATTATAGATGGCCGACCAACAAAAAACACTTTTCATTTTGAGAATTGAGGTGTTGAGCTATCATGCACACATGAACCATAATTATATCGAAGCTTTAGTAGAGAGTTCAGTGTTTGGGAAATTGCCAAAGGAAACTTAGGAGCTTTTAACTGGCATTATGTCGGCACCGTGGAGACTGCAAGTGTTGGAGAAGCAATGGCAGTTGAGGGAGCTTCTCTCGAGGTAGTGAGTGTAGAGGTATCTACAGAAGTAACCAAATCACTAAGGTCGCCCAAGCTGAGGCCTACGCTGCCCAAAGAAGGTCCCAAGATTAAGAAGGATAAGAAGAAAGCAACACAGCTGGTTCGTGAGTTTCCAAGGAAACACCAAAAGAAAGAAAAGCCTACTGCATAGGAGAAGTCCAAGGTAGTAGACCTGGAACCTGTTGAGGACATAGAGGACATCGGTGTGGGCATAGAAGACATTGACATGGGGGAAGAAGACGTTGATGTTAAGGGGGCAGACCCTATCTCTTTGCCTCCATATGTAAGGTACCAAAGGACATTGTTGAAAACAAAATCACACTTTTCACCTCGTTGCTGCCAAGAAAAAATCAAATTCGAAGGACCGCGCTTAGCGCATATCCCCCTTTTGAAGCTGGAGGACTGGGATTTGGCAGATACAGAGCGCTTTCCCCACTTGGTGACTGATACATTCATGCAACGCATCTTCTATAAAGACTCTGGTGCGACCACGCTAGAGCCAAGAAAGTGGATAAAAGGGGCAGATAAGGCAGGACTCTTGAACCTGCTATGGGTGCCGCATTACAACCATGCGCCCATAGCTTTGATAGTGATAAAGTAGTTATTATGCTTGGTGCACGATGGGTGCCTATGGTTAGGAGATCTGATACCAATCACTGACATGCTGATCCACAGGATCACCTTGCTCCCACATTCAGGCTTGAATCTGGCCATGGCATTTGGTGGAAAGTCGGGTGAGCGTGACCTCGCCGAACGAATGAAGGACAAGTTCAATCTTGCCAAGAAGTCACGCGGCTACTCCATCTCCAGCATAACCGACCTTGTGGTTAAAGTAGCCACTCAAATTTTGGTGGGGAAAATTATGAGGAAGTGTCGCGCAGATGAAGTGCTATCACCGGGGGTATATTTAGTGGCCCAGTGCATGAAGGGTGTACAATTTAATTGGGTGCATCGCCTCTATAGCGAGTTCCTCTTAAACTGCAGAGAAGTGCAAGATCAAAGAAAAAATTTCCACTATGCATGGCTATTGCTGTCGATTGTATTGGCTGCGTGGGACTTGCTAGAGGACAGTGAGTTTCCTCCGATTGCACCAGAGCTGCCAGAAGTAGTGAAGTTCGCTTCGCTTTGGGCCACAAAGGACCCCCAAAGGATCAAGGACATCAATATCTTCTAGATTCTCATGGAATCAAGCATTTTCACCGCCATCAACCACAAGCCGTGGCTCTCACCAACTGTATTTGAGCAATTGTACGAGTATGTGGAGTTCAAGGTGAACTTCCACTGTGTGTCCATCAGAGCATGGAAGGACCTCGCACAAAAATGGTATGATCTTCCATACCTAGTGACGGATGATGAAATCACCACAATTCTAGAGAGTTGGCATGCAGAGTGGTGCAAGGCCTTAGACTTATCAGCTGGGACTAGTAAGTCTATAGCGAAGCAGAAGAAGGAAGAGGCCAAGCTAAAGATGGAATAGTTGGCTGAAAAACAAAGGAAGAAAGATGAGGACAGAGCCCAAGCAGAGCACGCGGCCAAAACGCAAGGAGAATGGAAGGAGGAAGAGGATGACTGCGACTCTGATAGGAGTCAGAAGTTGCCTTCTCCATAGACAGTTGAGGAGGAGCAACGCTCAGAGCAGGGAGGAGAAAACCTGAGACTAATCCATTCTGGGTTAAGCACACATGGGAGCAGGAGAAAGTAGGGCCACGGAAGAAGTCCAAGGCTAGCAAATCATCCCTGGACCCAATCACCTTGATAGAGGGTGATTTAAATGATATTGGTGATACAGTGAGGGACACGACTGTAGAACTGCTGCAACAATTTGAGAAGCAATAGAAACAGGCCTTGGTCACCATTCAAATGGGTCTGCGTGAGCTGTAGATCCACGCGACTTAGGTGCATACCATTGTAGGGCGAGGTAGCACGAAATCAAGCAGTTGGCACTGCGAACCTTAGACTCAACAGAGATGGTCTGTACAATGGATCCTCGGGCTGTCGCACTGCTCGACAGAGCATTGACCACAGAAGCAGAGGCTGATAGGGCCACTATGAGCGCCATCAAGCAAGTTGGGTTAAACTTGGCCATGCTTCCAAGTGAATCCCTTCACACCCTACTCGATGGTGTGATTGTGGAAATACAGGCTCAGGAACGGTGTGCCTTGAACGTTATGAGCGAGTAGAAGGTGAACAACTCACAAATGTTCACCAAAAAATCGTCCGCGATTGATCTTCTTAAGAAGATCACAGAAAAGAATGAGCGCACAACAAATCTAGCGGCTGAGGCATGCCAGACTGTTCCAGAGATGAAAATTCCCGAAGATGCGCCAATTGATGCAAGGATTTGGAAGCTCACTACAGGTGTTCACGAGGCACAAACAGTGCTGGCTAAGGTTTAGTTTGAACTGAGCCTTAAGGTCACGAAACTTGAGTTGAGGGCCTAGCCTTCGACTCCCACAGAAGTCAGAGAGAAGCACGTGACCGCTGTAAAATATGACGTCGTAGCTATTGACACTGCTGTGAAGGATTGTGCTACTCTCTTCGAGCAGGTGCTCGAACTAGTGACCAATTCGCAAGAAGGTCCCAACTTGCAAAGACTAGAAACTGAGGCACGGGAGCTGTAGAAGAAGTACGATGAGGTCAAAGAGACAACGTGCATCGTTGCCATCACGCAGAGGTTGGGAAAGATGCAGGAAGAGAAGGCATTAAAGGAACAGGTGGATGCAGCTCAACGTAAGGAGGTAGTACTAAAGGCCAGATTGGGGCCTTGGTTAGAAAAAGCCTATGTACTCACTACCTCCATTGAAGGGAAATTAGCTAGTCTGCAGGTGACACAACAGAAAATATAGGCAGAGAGCGCAAAACCAGTGACAGAGCAGTTGGTCGAGTAGGTTAAGCAGGTGGCGATGCAGTGTACCGCCGAGGTTGCAATCATACAGGTGGAGCTGGGAGGTCTTCGTGATAATATCTCTGCACCGGCCGAGTGACTTGGGGCGAGTCACCAAATTTGTGTTGGGGGCCTATTGGGAACGGGTCCCCTGGAGTCAATTTTCAGGTTAAAAGCCCAAGTTTTGTATAAAGAATGTAAATTCTTCGCATTTTATGGTCATAGAGCACGAAGATGTAAATAGTCAAAAAGGGTTTCTACCCTTAGTTTAGATATCTTGTGTCAGCTTGATGAGATTCACCCGTGGTCCATGGGCCATGGGAATGTATAAAAAGGGAGTCTTAGAAGAGTATAAGGTAGTTTTTAGTTCAATTCTAAGTAAGTTTTTGGGTCTGTGAGAGCTAAGAACGAAGATTTTTAGCATAGGAAGAGGATTTGTAGCTGAGTGCGTAGAGGCCTAGGGTAGAAGTCTGCAACTGAGTGCGCGGACCCCTGTAGTTGTGTGCGTAGGGCAGTTAGAGTCTGTACTGGAGATCTAAACCATCAATAAAGAGAATTATTTTGGAAATATCTGTGTATGAGCTATTTTACTCTTGTTATGAATGTTTGCAGTTATGTTATGTTGAATACTGGATTTATGATTTAATGCTATATTGATGTGCGATTATATGTGTTTTACTTTGTCATATGAACACAATTAAGAATATATGTTTATGCGAAGATAATCATAATGCATGTTGAAGTTAACCAATACTTAAGCTAATCTGGGTAGACACAGAAGTAAGGGTAATTACAGAGGTGCGTAAGCATCTGAAATGACTATTTAAGGTCTGCGAAGGATGATCAGAGACCTTCGCGTAGGTGTTAAAGGTGTATAACATTGATAAGCCTTAAAGGGCTTATAGGTTTGTGCGAAGGAAGGATTAGGGTGCAAAACGACATCACAACTATCTCAGGGTGCAGAAACTTGGTTTTTACATTCCCCCATATTGCTTCGGGTGAGACATTGCCAAAAGGGTCAGCAGTGTAGCGATTTGCTTGGCTAAATAATGTTGAACCTGGGTCAGGGCCCATCAAGCCAACAATCGCTAAGGAAAAACTAGTGTAGAATTGTACTCTGTTAGTAAACAAAAACAACATAGGGGTAAAAAAATTAAGAAAAAATAAAAAAATTCAAAAAATCAACCACACATATCTAAAAGGTCATTAATCAGGCTTGGATAAATCAGAACAATCAGAATGAAAAACTAAGGAAAAAGACAAGAACAAAGACGTTCCCCAGTATGGTCACCAATTTTTTAGGCAGATAAATCCATCTTGCTGACAAGAGTGATCTCCCTATATCCTAAAAGGAAACTATAAACAAACAGACAATCAAGATAACTCCTTCCCTGAATTTATATTTCCTTAAATCATAAACTAACAAGTTGAGAAAATGAATTCATACCTTATTATGACATGCTTGATGAAGATCCCCCTTTTTGCTTTAGTTCAGCTCCTCCATGCTTAAATCTATACCTACACACATGGAAACAACAAAGGATCAAAGGCATATGCAGCATAAATGATTCAATAATTCAAACTAGTGATCAAGGAGACTAGTAACAAACATAATTCCAATGGACAAATATAAATAACATAAACCATCCATGAAATTGATTAATTAATCCACTAAACAATGAACTGAGAAGAAATGCTTATTTGTATTAATTTTAGAAACATAAAGGAGCTACAAAACATGTGCCTTGATGTTTTGAAGCTCCTCCCATTGAACTCAATCCTCTCCAAGAATAATAAACTCTCCAACCTAATTACTACAACATAAACTTACTCTCAACTGTCTCCCTCGATGATCCAAGAGGATCCTGGAGGATTGATCCAAGAGGATCCTGGAGGACTGATCCAAGTGGATCTTCAAAAAGTACCAGTGGCATGGTAAAAGGCTCAAAACTCAAAGTGGAAGAATTTGGATAAACTTAGCATCGTATCAAAGTGCTCGTCATCCTGATTCCAATGGTGTGAATGACACTCAAATTTGAGTTCATATGAAGAAGTTAGAGTAAGTCAAAGTTGATGTTTGACTTGTCCAGGTGGTAGGAGGAGTGACATGGTATACACTCTCAACAAATGGGGAAGTGACAAGCGGCAGGCTACCATTGGTCCCACATTTTTCTTATCGTAGAAAAATAGGTCGCAGCTTCAGGAGAATCAACCTTGGTAGGATCGCGGCTGCAATTACGATATCGCATATCACAGGTCGGAGGAGGAACGAGTACTTAAGAATCAGCCCTTGGCGAAGCTAGGTTGTGATGTGATATAATCGCATATCACACAATTACCACACCGATATACATGTTACCAATGGACTGCACCAATTGCGATTTACGGGGAGGATCCGGATGCAATATTTTATAAACTGCATTCTATTATCCCAGTGGGTTTGCGATCATCATAGAGCATGGGTCTTCTACCAATTACGATTGTAATGGGGTCCCTTGGATGTGATATGTTATATATCATGTTTTATATTCCCGGTGGGTCCTCCGTATTGCAGAGTGCCTGTTTTTTGGGCTTGGGACTGTTCGCCGATGGTTGGAAAGGCTAATAGTCTTGCCATCAGTTTAAACGCATAGTTAAAATAATTTTGCCATGTTTGTAAGGGTTGTTGCCACATACTATTTAGGGGCCTGAGAACCTCTGTGGAATCTACCCACTTACTTAACTTGGTCTATTGTTTGAACTGCCCAGGTATTGAGGGATTGTCGCCATGCTTATAAAAGGCCATTTTTGTGTCGAAAGAAGGTAGATAGGATCAAAAGAATATTTCAGAAGTATTGTACAATAGACCCTCACCCTAGCAGTAGGCTGGGACCTTGCATTGAGCAGCAGGGAGGTTCCGAGAAGTTACAGAAGTCTGATTATCCAAATTGGGTGTTTGGATAGGCATTTTTACACAATTTTTCGCTAGGAGTTCAGTGGTTTTGTCTTTTTTTTAAGCTGGGCTCTCCAGTCTTTGTCCATCTTCTAGCTTCAAGGTATAAGGATTGTAAACAACGTTTCTTGTAATTTTATCTCTTTTTATGCCACTTAATGAATGAAGGCCTCCCCACTATTGAGCAGGACCCGGAGACGTAGTCCAAATTGGACGAACTCTGTAATCAAATCATTGTGTCATGGTTTTTTGTTCTTCTGATTATTTCCGAATTGTTTACGTTCTTTTAAGTTCCATGCTTAATTAAATCTTTTATATGAAATTCTGATGCCTCTGTAAGTAAAAGATCTTGGATCAAGTTTGGTATCAGAGCAGGTCTTTGTAGATGCTAATTGCATGAGTTTATGCTAACTCGAAACAAGTTGTGAAAAGGAGAAGGAATTCTTAAGTCCTTTGATCCTTAAGCATGACGTGCACATCAAAGAAGGAATATGGCCAATGAAGAAGCTAGTTTGGAAGAGGAACAAAATTTCTGAAAGGTATTCTACAATATGGCACGAAAAGTGGACAAGTTGTTCGACAAGTATGAGAAAGAACTTGGGCATGAGAAGACGGACGCTGATGATCATGGATCAGAAAATTAGGAAGGTGGTGGAGAAGAGCCTCCTCCCTCTCCTTCTTCAAGTGATGGTTCTCATCACTCTCATCGAAATTCCAAGCAGACATCTAAGAAACCGTTCTTCAAGTTAGACGTAAAGTTTGACTTGCCCATGTACAATGGAGAGTGTAGTGCAGAAAAACTTAATAATTGGATAAGACAGATGGAGGTTTATTTCTGGATCTAGTAGATCGAAGAAGATGAGGTGAAATTCCAGTTAGCATCTCTTCAGTTGAGTGGCACTGCTCTCGTTTGGTGGGAGAGAAAGTTGCATAAGGGAAGCACAAAATCAGGTAACCTTCTGTCCTCTTGGTCTAGTTTTATTTCTGCGTTCAAAGACTAATTCTACCCTCTGGGTTATAAGCAAAGGGCACTTATGGACTGGAAATATCTAAGGCAATGTAAGGGCTAGAATGTGCAAAAGCTTCATTGAAGAATTTTAAAAACAGGCACTGAATGTGGGCATCTCATTAGATGTGCCTGAGACTATAACTAAGTATATAGGTGTGCTACATAGTTACATTAGACACTCATTATTACTGTTCCAACCTACTACAATTGATGCAGCTAGAATAAAGGCTATTCATCTTGAAAGTCAAGGTAAGAATGATTGATATGATCAAGCCAAAAAGGCACCATTCAAACCTCAACATGGCAAATTCCAGAAGAAAGGAAAAGGGAAGGATAGGAAGACTGTTGCAACCAAGAAAGGGGATGGAGCAACACCATCTTGCACTGGTTGCAAGAAAGATGGTCATGATGAGGACCGCTGTTAGAAGCTGTATTCGGAGTTGAGACTGAAGAGATTTGGTGGAAAGAGGAAGCAAAATGCAGTAGCAACAATGGAGGACCTTGGATCAGATTCGGGCGATGAGACATTGATCATAGCCGTGGGCATAAGAGGTACTATTTCTATTAATGATAGTTCTGATTCGATTGCAAGTACTAGTTATTTGGATGAGCCTATAAGTAATGAGTGGAAGAGAATTGAGTTATTCCACATTAGATTTTCATAAAAAATACAAAGGTGGAAACTCTGTTCGATTCAGGTTCCCAAGCAAACTTAATCTCAGATTCCTTTGTGAAAAAGTTAGGCCTTGAAACTAAGCCTCATCCGAGTCCATACTCGCTTGGTTGGGTAATCAATAAAGCCAAATTGTAGGTCACCAAGCAGTGTAGGGCCATATTTGTTATTTCTTCTAAATTAGTTGATGAGGTAGAGTTAGATGCAGTGCCTTTGGACATCTATGGAATGATCTTGGGAAGCCTATATCTATATGACAGAAAGGTCGTTTTCTTTCTGTATGAAAACAAATACCACCTCACAAAGGATGGGGTATAGTCAGAGCTCATCATACAAAAGTTAATGTTAGTCTTGTAAGTGCGGGATAGATTAAATGACTAGTTAATTCCAGCAAAGGGTGCATGCTCATGATAGTGAGAGCGAAAGAGGCCGAGATGGTTGACGCTTTCAAAGGTTGTAATCCTAATCATAAGAAAGAATTATTTGAAATTGTTTCTAAATATGATGGATTGTTTCAAGAACCGAGAGGATTACCCCCTAAACGAGAAATCCAACATGAGATCCATTTACAATAGGATGCTCCTTTACTGAATGTTGGCATGTACAGGATGGCTTCTATCGAGATGGAGGAGATCAAGAAACAGGTGTAGGAACTGTTAAATCAGGGAGTCATCAGACCGAGTTCTTCTCCTTGTGGCTCACCGATCGTGTTGGTGACCAATAAAGATGGCACATGGAGAATGTGTGTAGATTACAGGGTGCTGAACAAGATCATGGTGAAGAACCGATACCCTCTCCCTTGCATTGATGAATTGTTAGATCAGTTGAAAAATGATGTTTATTTTACAAATATGGATTTGCATAGTGGTTATCACCAAGTTATAATTGCAGAGCAGGGTGTTTGGAAGACTGCGTTAAAAACCAAACAGGGTTTGTTCGAATGGATGGTGATGCCAGTCGGACTTTGCAACTCTCCAGCCACGTTTATGAGGGTAATGAATGATTTATTTAGGCCCTTTCTTGATCATTTTTTTCTTGTATATCTGGATGATATTCTTGTGTATAGTAGGACATGGGATGAACATGTGTGGCATATAAAGAAAGTGCTTGATGTTATAAAAAGTGAAAAGTTGTATTTGAAACTGTCAAAGTGTGAGTTTGGGAATACTTCTCTAATTTATTTAGGCCACATTGTTGGCAATTGACAATTGAAGATAGATTCCTCTGAAGTTGATGCGATTATGAATTGGCCTGAGCCCAGGAATGTTATAGAGGTTCGAAGTTTTCCAGGTGCAGTACATTATTTGAGAAGGTTCATTGTGAACTTCTTTGTTATCACAACCCCCTTGCACGCCTTGACTATTGTGAAGCAGGCCTTTCAGTGGGGATAAAACAGAAGAAATCCTTCAACACACTAAAAGAGAATATCATCACAACACCAGTGCTAGCCTTACCATACCTTCAACAGCCTTTTGAAATTGAAACAAATGGCAGCGGATATGCCATGGGCACTATATTGGTGCAGCAAAGAAAGCCTATATGTTACCATTCAGAGACTTTCTCCCAGGCTATTGTGAATTATTCCACGTATGACATGGAGTTGTATGCCTTGGTCCAGAGTGTAAATAAGTGGAAACACTATCTGATCGGAAAGGAGACCATCATCCATACAGATCATCAATCCTTGAAGTATCTTTAGTCACATAGCAAGCTTTAGCAAGCCCATCACTTAAGATGGATGGGATTCCTCCAACAGTTTCATTTGGTGATAAGATACAAGAAGGGTGCCAACAACAAAGGAGAAAATATGATTTCTCACCCTCCTATTTTTTCATCTGTAGTTTTTCAAATTTTTTCTTTACCGTTAGAAAGTTATGCTAAATAGTATGCTAACGATAGTGATTTTATAGAAATCTATGCAACAATTATTACTTGCAGGGAAATCTATTGTACCACCTTAGCAAACTGTGCATACCTAGTAACGAAAGGGTTCATGTAATCAGAGAGGCTCATACCTCTCTGGTGTCTGGCCATTTTGGAATTAGAAAAATTTATGTCATTTGCAGAGGTTTTGTTTCTGGCCTCACATGAAAAACATTGTGGCTTGCTTTGTAAAGGGTTCTGTGTTGTGTTCTGTTTCAAAGCCCTCTAATAGAAAACTTGGGCTCTACACACCACTCCCTATTCTGAGTCGACCATGGGAAAGTGTGTCGATGGACATTGTAGGAGATTTTCCTATGCCTAGGAAAGGTCACAACTATTCGTATGCCATTGTGGATTGGTTTAGTAAAATGTGTATTTTAATGCCTTGTAAAAAGTAGGCCACTGCTGAGCAGACTGATTTTCTTTTCTTTCAACATGTTTGGGTCCATTTTGGGTTACCCACATCTATTGTGTCAGATTGAGATTTTCACATTCTTGGGGAGTTTTGGAGAAGCTTGTGGAGAATGATGGACACTAATCTGAAAAGAAGTGCAACATGCATACAATCGAGCAACACATTCATCTAAACAGAGCTCAACGTTTGAGACATGTTTTGGCAATCTACCTAGATATCCCTTGGACATGGTCCTTGGGAAAGAGGAGGATAGCAATGGACGAGATGATAGGGAAAAGGCACAAAAGTTCATTCAGAGGATATAGGTGATTCATCAGGTAGTGCTGGAGTATTTGGAGAAGAGTCAAGCTCGATATAAAGCTCGACATGATAAGCACCGAGCTACCCATCAGTTTCAAGTTGGGGACAAGGTATGGCTCCATATCAGCAAGGATAGAATGAAGGGAGAAGGGAAGAAGTTGAACCCACCTGATATGGTCCCTTCACCATATTGGTAAATATTGGAGACAATTCCTTTTGTCTTGACTTGTCTTCTTATATGCAGATGTACTTAGTGGTAAATGTAGGCAACCTGAAGCTTTATGAACCTCCATTGATTATGGATACCAAGGAGGTTGCACAAATTCCTACAGTGGATGATTTTGTACCAGAGTATTTAGATAACTTGCCCAAAGATATCATACTTGATTGGAAAACTAGAAATTCACTACGAGGAGATGTGTAGTATATCTGTGTTGGTTTCAAAGGAATGCATCCAAGAAAAGCTCGATGGATGGAGAATGAAAAAGTGAGGGAGCAATTTCCTCACTTTCCAATTGACTAAAAAGTCTTTTGGTGGTCCCAAATCTCTTAGTAGGGAGGATTGATCCAAGAGGATCCTAGAGGATTAATCCAGGTGGATCTTCAAAAAGTACTAGTGGCATGGTAAAAGGCTCAAAAATTAAAGTGACAGAATTTGGATAAAGGTAGCATCGGATCAGAGTGCTCATCATCCTGATTCCAATGGTGCAAACGACACTCAAATTCAAGTTCATATGAAGAAGTTAGAGTAAGTAAAAGTTGATGTTTGACTTGTCGAGGCGGCAGGAGGAGTGACATGGTAGACACTCTCAGTGAATGGGGAAGTGCTAAGTGGCAAGCTTCCATTGGTCTCGCATTTTGCTTATAGGAGAAAAAGAGGTCATGGCTTAAGGAGAATCGGGCCTGGAAGGATCTTGGCTGTGATTGCTATATTGCATATTGCAGATCGAAGGAGGAACGAGTGCTTAAGAATCGGCCCCCGGCAAATTCAGCTTGTAATGCGATATAATCACAATCACATATCGCATAAGTACCACGTCTATATAAATGTTAGTGATGGACTCTGTCGATTGCGATTTTTTGGGAGGATCAAGATGCGATATTTTATAAACTACATTCTATTATCCTGACAGGTCCACGATCATCAAAGAGCATGGGTCTTCTACCGATCACGATTGTGATGGGGTTCCTTAGATGTGATATGTTATATATCATGTTTTATATTCTTGGAGGGTCCACCATATCACAGAATGCCTGTTGTTTGGGCCTAGGACTGTTCGCCGATGGTTGGAAACATCGATAGTCTTGCTGCCAGTTTAAACTCACAGTTAAAAGAATTTTTACAAGTTTGTAAGGGTTGTTGCCACATAATATTCAGGGGCTTGAGAACCTCTATGTAATACACCCTCTCACTTAACTTGGTCTATTGTTTTAACTTCTCAGGTATTGAGGGATTGCTGCCATGCTTATGAAAGGCCAGTTTTGTGTCAGAAGAAGGTAGAGAGGATTAGAAGAATAGTTTAGAAGTATTGTACAATAGATCCTCACCCTGGAAACAATCCGGGACCTCAGCTTGAGTAGCAGGGAGGTTCTGAGAAGTTATAGAAGGCCTGATTATTCAAATTGGGTGTTTGGATAGGCACTTCTACACGACTTTTCGCTAGGATTTCAGTGGTTCTGTCTATTTCTGAAGTTGGGCTCTCCATTCTTTGTCCATCTTCCAGCTTGGAGGTATAAAGATTGTAAAGAATTTTTCTTGTACTTTTTTCTCTTTTTATGCCACTTAATGAATGAAGGAATCCCCACTATTGAGTAGGGCCTAAAGACGTAGTCTAAATTGGACGAACTCCATAATCAAATCAACTGCACATGTGCAATTTTTGTTCAGAAAAATCATACAGATGCTCAAAAGTAGGGTTTTGTACCAAGAGATCCAAAAATTCCACCTTATTTAAGGTATATAAGTTGTTGACTTGCAAGGGAGTTCTCCATGACACTTGGATGGATGGTGAGAGATCCAATTGTGATGATTATTTGTCATCATGAAAAAATGAAGTGTAACAGTTACTTCTTAACTTTTCATAGTAGGACTATCAACTGAATATTTGACAGAATATTCTTCATTAATAGACATTCCTTTCTTAATTCACATGCAACAACATATTCTTCAATCAGATCCTTCAACATATTTAGTCCTTCATCGAGTTTCTTGTCAATGCCCTATCAAATCCGCATCATCCTCAAACTTGTTATCCACCCAATCCATCTTGCAGTGGTGCAAGATGATCTGAGAGGAGGACAATCATGGGATATTCCAGAAGCATCAGATGGAGTTGGCAATTCCTGGGCTTTGGAACCAAGATAATATCACTTGAGAATCAATAGCAAAGTGATGATGACAGGGTGAATCCCAAAATATATTAGGGTTGAAGGGGTTCCTCAAGGTGAATTGTGAGAGAGTATTGTTTCTTCAAAGCTCCAGCTATTGAAGGACTAGGTCCATGTATGATGAACTTACCTTTGATGTTGTTATGTATAACGGTGGTCTTGGTTGGATGGTAAAGCAGGGGCGTTTCATACCCCACGAATGTTTAAATCCCTAATAAACATGTTCAAAACTCTTAAGAGTTTCATTGCAATTCCAGAAACAGAAGGTTGCAGCCAAGTTAATTCCAAATATTGCAAATATTAAAATTAGTTTGATATGGGCCAACATGAATACATGCATACATATATATACACACTGGATATATGGCACATTTATTATACTGCACTCTACACATAATTATGGGAATCATGGGAAGAACACACAACCTCCCTGAAGGTGAAGGTTTGTGGGGCATCATTAATATGTTTCTTCATGATATAATTCTAAAAAGTAATAGATATGTACTGCTGAAGTTTCTCTTAGATAGGCATGTAATACTCAAAGGAACATCAGGTGAAATTGAACTCTATGCTAACTGATGCTCCATTTAATCATATTATTCATCCCACTGCATGTGAAAATCTTGTCTTTGGCTATTGCCTCATATTGATCATGCTAACCATTGGGGTTTTGATATTGGCATGCAGGGCCTTGCAATTTTGTAATAAAAATATTCATTTAATAGTGTTGTAAGAGTTTTAGAGGTACTAACCTCCGAAGACACACACTAAGAAATATGTTCCTCATGGGTTTTCATTTGAGCCTTGAGCTTTACCAATTCTAAGATAAAAAAATATTGTGAAGATTATTTGCATATGCTATTATATATATTCTTGGTTGGTTCTCAGCATGATCCTTTACTGGTAATTTAATTGTAAAGTTTGATACCCTATCCCGATTTTGGAATTTGGGCCTTCTTCCCTAGTACATTTCATTCAACTCCTTCAATTTGAGATGTTTGTTTTTTTTACATGGAATTTTCTTCTCAACACACTAAACAAATATGGCCCATCAGAGATGTTTTATTTGTGAAAAGTGATTTTTTTTTTATATCAAACACCATTTCATGCTTATTAGGTACCCACATTCTCACTGTGGCTTAAGATGTCTACACCAAACAAATTGACATATATGACAAAAGAGAGATTGGATTCATCAGCATTGGGATGAATACTGGGCATTTACACTAGACTGGATGATTATTACAATTGTGGTTAGGAGTGGGTGATTCTACTTTTTTGTAATTAGATCATATATATTTGTTGAATGCTTACTACATAACCTATATTGCATGTGTGTTTAGTGATTATTGGGAAACTCATTACCTTGTTTGGGATATGATTCTTGCTAATTACTCAACCCAATTTAGTCCATCTATGCTTCTCAGATATTTAGATTGATCTCCAAATTTATGCATGGAGAAATGGTGTATGGTACCCAAATTACCTCCTTTATGTGGCCACTGAAGGTGGACAACAGATGGAATTTAGTCTATTATGCAGATAAACTGAAGTTAACCACAAAGGAGAAACTATCTAGATTAATAAATCAAGCAATCTCCTCAAATAAAATTGTTGCCTTTATTTTCCACCTCTTGTAGACAACTAGAGATAGTCACCAGTCCAATTTATATTGGTTTGAAATTTTGAATTAGTTCACTCCCACCATATATTTCTTGTGGTAAAACTCATATGCATTTTTCTTTAGGGGATATCATAGAAGATCTGAAAAATCTATTTTGCAACTTACCTTGGTTCAAGTTGTCAGAAACTACTCCAAAAATGAACATTTGTAATGGGCTAGGGTAATTCTTCCCTAGGGTTTCAACTTTCCTGCAACGACACTCTTTTATGTCCTAATACATTAGTGAAATTTAACACAATAGTCAATCTGTCCTTTCTTTTTCTAGTGATACAAAGTATAAGAAATTCAACCTTTTGCAAAGAACAATGCAATATTTTTGACAGAATAGATTATTGTTTAACAATAGAGAGAAACAAAATAAAGTAGCACATAATCCAATTAAAAAATACTTCAGTTCCACAATGACAGAGTTATGAATCTAGATAGATAGCTACAGATCTGTATCTACAAATTAACCACCCTATATCACAGACTTAATAAATAATGAACTTCTGGATCCTATTGCTAATTATGGTACCAGGTCCAAGTTTGCTACTGACTCGGTCTCTGTCATGTTACCAATCCAAGAAATATTTAATCTTCTCCTCCTGAATAGCCTTGCACCTTTTGTTGTGGAGTCTGAACTACAAAGTAGACACAACGCTGCAGACCAATGCCTTCACTTGCCTGTTCAGGCTTGTCCTCCTACTAATTTATCTCTAGACAATCCCGGGATTCCTCTTTCGGCCACACAACCACGTTTAAGCCACAAACAAGGCTCTACTTTCAAGCATAGATCATGAACTTAAGTTCTAAACTTGTTCCATTCAGTACCACACCTATTGCTGGCCCAAAAACAATATTCAACCCACTGCAGTCTAAGCCTATTCCTGAAGAGCTAGTGGTTTTTGCAAAAGTGAATGCTGCTCAATGCCCATGGGAATGCCAACCATGGAAACATGTTAGAAATATCATGCACTATCTCTGATGTTGACACTCTTGTTATAGTGGGATCATATTTTTCCTGATTACAACAAAGCGACTTTAGCACAATAGTATGTATACAATCAAATTACTATGTGAATAATTCCACTGCATTGCACAAAAATCTAGATAGATCACCTAATTTTGAATGTTGATCTTGATATCTTCGACATTAGCCTTTCTAACACCTGAACCCTCTGTATATGTTGGTTTCCATATCTGATGAAATATTCCCTATTTTCAGCACCCATACAAGAAGAACTTCCTACTTCCATACTCTAAATGAAAGGACATTAGATGACAAAAGAATCTCAATTTTTGCTGGAGTTGTTTCTATTTTAAGTCTATACAATGCCTGACCAGCTGATGGTCGCACATCCTCTGGCACTTTACCATACTTGAGCTTTAATCCTTCTTCACTGTCTGAACACCATGCAATAACTTCCCCAACATAAAATGGTCTCAGGGGATGAAACTGTACTTGCATGGCATCTGATGGTATCAGTTCCTGACCTATTAAACTACCTTGGTGCAGAGAACTTCTGCAATGACCCAATGCATTCCTGTTGAGAGATGCTAACCTAAGAAGATCCAAAGCCCTTACTTCCATGCCAATTGGCACATTAAATAAGGTACTAATTGGCAGGAATAATGGTGAATCTAAGAGTCGTCTCACAACAATGGCAAGAATATCTGAGACAACTACTGCATCTGGGGGCTCTCCAACCAAGATAATTTTCTTAGAGCGGTCCACAAATTGGAGGACTCGATGCCCAGATTCATTTCTCCATTCTTCAAAGAGTCCTTGTTTCATGTTGGGCACATTCAAAGTTATATCAACTGATGATGGGAGCATTATAAAACGTGTATAAATAGAACGTACAAACTGCAACTTTTCTGCAGTAGATTCTAGGACTTTTGGTAACTTCATCATTGGTTAAATATCTTAAAACAGGGACATGCTCCTTAAAGTTATGAATAACCATCCAAACTGCACTTTGGAATGTCTGACTGAGCATCTTGTTGGAAACCATTTTCAGAAAGAAAAAAAAAATACCCCAAAGCTTCTATCATTTGTAAAGGCCGACTCTAATCAAGTTCCTGTTGTAAAAATCCAACATGTAAGTTTATTGCTTAACTATGATGGTTTAAACTTTAAATTAGATAGAATCTTCAAATTGTAGTTTCTTATATTGCATCTAGAATGTTCCAATATAAATAAAAGATCAAATATACCAAATCTTACCTCAACAACAACACCTGATAACGTTTTGACTCCAATTTGTACACAAACTTCTTCAACAAGTTTGGATTGACAAATCGTAACTTGGATGTGTCAATTTCACTTAAAATAAGCATCTCTTTAGTCAAACAAAGTTGATTTCCATGGTATAGGACTAACTTACACAAAATGACAAAAGGCTTCAAAGTCAACAACTGACAAGGTTATGCCTAGCACAATACCTGATAGAGGTAGCAAGTGAAACTGCCAATCCCACGTTGGAGATTGTAACATCATTGGCTAGATATTCAATCAACCTATCCAAACTCTAGTTTACAAGAGTCACCATATCAACAATGCTTCTCAACATTTAAGTATCTTCTAATAATCAAATCTAAAGGCAGGAAAGGAATCATTGAAATTGATAGAAAATGGTCTCAAGCATATATGACAAAGGGAAACGTGGGAATATTTTTAGCATACAAACTATGAACCCTTCTAGATCATGGAAAATATCTTTAAATAATCAAGTTCCTAGAAATATGGCTAAATTTCAAATAAGGGTTATGTTCATTATGATTCATTGTAGGATGAATTCACTCATTGTTATGGAGAACCCATAAGTATAGAGCCATCAAGATCATACAAACCAAGGGTCAATGGTTTAGTGCAACAAACTGTCTTTACTGCCCCTTTCTCTCCATTGGGAGGAAATGCAAGTACAAGCTTCCTTCATAAAACACTAATCAATTCCTACTATAAAGATTACAACCACTGGTACCCATAAAGTCAATTGGATCAATTGGAAATGAAGAGATTAGATCATATGTCATGTAAGATGGATCATTAGAAATGTGGTTCACAACTTCCTTAGAAATTTGGTCTTCAACAAGCACAATAAAATTCTGGTTCCAAACATAAAAGAATAATGCTTGGAGTAGACATAGAGGGAACATTAGTAATGTTGAATAATTTATAAGAAAAGTTATTAGACCTATATAAACAGAAATACACAATGGTGTCCAATATCAATGCTCTTCAAGTGACTTCAACTTTAAACCAACACCTGACCAATTGTGTTCTAAGAATGGTATGGTAGGTGTGCAATCAAATATGTCTTCAAGGGTAGTGTTGATATGAAATATGTTGTTGTGGGAAAATAACCAATTTTAATGAGTTGTAATGGACACTTTCAAGAATTTGTACTCCCTACAGTGCTTAACATACATGAGGGTTTGGAAAAGGAAAACCTTTCTAGGAATACTTACTGATATAAGGAAGTTTAATGAGGTAGTCCAACCATGCAATAGAAAGTTTTTACAAAAATGGTAGTTGTTATGTTTGATCCTAATGAAGAAATGGATTATTGACATGTCTTAGTTTTCTCAAGGAACCAATTTTTCTCTTGAGACTTACAACCAACTACACCATGGAATTTTCAAATAAATACCTCTTGTTGTTAAGGTGATAAGCCTGTGGTTTCAAGTTGTTTGTTACCAGTAAGAGGAGGGCCTCCTTCAATGTTATTTTGAGGACCTACTTTCTCACCTTTCTCTCAACTAATCATAATGGTACATTTTCAATTGATCATTTATCTCCTTCAAGTTGTGAGGATATTAGTAAAGAGGATCAATTAAGTGATGTTATGGCCATATCATTGTATCTGATGACGCTTCGAGTGAAGAGACTCGCCAACAACAAGAACATTGAGTGCCCTCCAAGCATTGATCATCCGAGCCAATGTAGTCCTTGTGGTTTGTAGAGAGTCTTCTCGCTCTAACATCAAGCTCTTCAAACCAACTCTGCACAAGGTCATTACAAATGTAAAAAATCAGCAAGACACAAATTTGGTAGTCAATATGACCAAAATAAGAACTAGTTCAAAAAAATTTCACAATCCTGCTTTTGAAATCAACATTCTAATCTCATTAGCATTATGATCAACTGCCACTTTTCTTCCTAGGTCATTGAACTCAACTCCGTGTTGGCATCAAAAGTGTAACTACATAAAAGGAATGTCAATCTCATGCCAATAGGTCTCCTACGATGAATGCGTAGGAGCCTAATACATAGACCATTTTTTCTTTGCTTCGATACCCAAGGCTTATTTCCATTTCCAAATGTCAATAATTTTTTTCCAAGAAAATATAAAATAAGAATAATATTTTACTATATTCTAAAAGGTGAAGATGTTGAAATCATGCCCCAAAGTGAAAGGAAATAAATAATCTTTCCTCAAAGGACTAAATATATAAAGAAAACAATAATAATTATAAAAATAAAAATAGATCTAACGATCTATGCATGAAATGAGAACTATAAGCATTCAAGGGACTAAAAAAATCTTTGACCAAAACAGACCAAAAATTTCAAACTTGACAAAATCCTCTAAACAAGCAGCAAACAAACCACTAAAATTTTCTAAGATATTTGAGCTAGACATCCATAGAGAATTGAAGTTGGGTTGTGTTATGGTAGAATTTTGTTGGTGGTAAGAACTGATAACAAAACACTTACATCAACGGATAAAAAGTATATTCGGAGCATGAGTTGGATTGACTCATGTTATCTCATCCCTTAATGGTCCTAAGGACATGTGGGGACCTGAACAACTTAGTACCTGGAAGACTTGAAAGTATGGCTGACAAATGACTGACAAGAATATACAAAAGAATGTTGGTCGTGTTAGCTCTGCTATTGATTTTGCTGCTTAAAGGGTTGAATTGTGGTTGGTTTGTGCTGAAAAAGCGTGCTGCAATTTTTCTTCCTTCCTTTTTCTTTTTCAATATGCCCTTATAGCTCCCACTACTCTGTTCTTCTTTGTTGCTTCCAAATCCTTTGTAAACCAACTTTCCCTTTCACCCCACTCATATCTCCATTTATTACAAAAACTCGCCTAATCCCCTCCTTTCTCAGCTCCTGGGATTTTTATTTAAAACCTGTTTAAATCCCTGTTTAATCATGTTTCCTCCAGCCCCTGAGCGCGCAGTTCAAAGAAACCATATGACCCAACCATATGACTCCGCACCCATATAAACCCAGCCTCAATCGCAGTCATTGATCTACCGATCTAACGGTCGCCTTTGATTGTTCCCGCGTAATAAACCTCTTGCATGTTTCCTCCCTTCTCACTGCCCATTGCCAGATTGATGGCAGTCACTTCTCCTTATCGTGCGACCTGCCCACCCGTTAACTCATGGGGGGTGGTGGTATTGGCTGCCACGCATCGTTATTTTGTTAGATCGCACTGTTAAATACGGAAACCACCGATGTCGATAAGCGATGCGGGGAAACCACCCGCCCGCTATACCGCCATTCTCCCGCGCGTTATCCGTCATGCATCTTCCTCGTGCGATGGACGTCCGATCATCCCCGCCCATAATCCGACGGTCCTCATTCTTCCTATGCATAAGTCTCCTATCTCCTCTGTGGATTAGTCTCTGCCATTGATCTCTGTGATCCAACGGCTACTGTTCATCCCTGTAATGCCTTTGTCTCCCTGCCGACTAACTCCCGATATTCCCTGTCAGTTGATTGTGGCCGTTGATCTCTACGATTCAATGGCTGAGATTTATCCCCGGCCTACTCTTACTCCTGCCATGAAATCTCATTTCCCTTTGACTGTCTCGAGCTTGCGAAGGAGGAAGGAAGCCATCATCCGGTACCTACACAGTTAATATCTCAGCAACCACATTAAAGAGCATAATGGACGAAGGACAAGCAGGACGACCTCGAGCAGTGAAGAAAATTTATCAGGCATGGAGTTTAATCCATAATTCGTTCCAGCTACCAGAGAAGGACACCAGACAATCTAAACAGGCTGATTTGTCCATTAAAGCTCTGAGAATTGCAGCTGAGGCCCATTTCATATTGTAAATGTGGTTGGTGGTCCATTAAGGCACCTCCACGCATAGCTTAGCAGAGCGATTTTGTAACCAACCTCTATATATATCCAGAAGACAAATGTAATAGGTTGATGAGTGTTGGATGAATGTTATTTTGCTGTAAGGTTCAACTTCTAGAGATTGTAACTGTTGTGATACCTGCAGCGTCTAGTCTTCATTTTCAGCTAATGCAAGCTTCTTTTGCTGTTAATTGCTCACTGTCCACTTCTTCTTCTTGTTCTAGGTTGTGCCTGTTTTGCATTTATTCATGTGCTGTTAATGTTTAGAATTAGAGGGGCTATCATCCCACCTCTGTGTTAGGTTTTAGCATGTATCATTGAATTTGTATGCAGGTTTCTGTTGTTTTAATACCAGAGAGCTGTCATCTTGTCTATGTATTAGAAAATAGATTTACAGACCTTTTAACTGGTTGTAGCCAGCCATCACAAGATCCTGTGCATCTGCTGATGTGGTTAATCTTCTCCATTATCACCTTATCCTCAAACTGTGAGTAATTGGTGGTCTAAAGCCTTGTAGTCTGGGGGTGTTCACCCATGTCTAGGGTTACGCATAGTAGAAGTGGTTATCTGGCTTGAATATGTAGCATTTATTTCATTCATCCACCATTTATCCAACATTTTGTTGAGTTTGTAATGTTCTCGAGCATCTCTGATATACAACCTAGGAGAGTTTCTTGGGGTGATAACATTAATTGGCGCCATTGCCGGGGAGAGGAGAATCGAAGCTCATCTTCCCTGGGAGAATGACACAACTTCAAGCTTTGATGACAGACAAGGTTTGAACACATTTTCTAGTTGTAATCATCTGTCTGGCGACTCCACTGGTGGAAGACCATCTTTTGGCGACTCCACATTGTAGTTCTAGAGCAGTTGGCGAGGCATGCTAGAAGAAATTTTTAGAAACCATCAACTGAACCAGTGCTTGATCCTGAGAAGATCGTTCAGCAAAATAAAGTATTGCAGTAAGGAGCATCAGGGTTAGGTAAGCCTTAAAAAATCCGTGTATATCTGTTAGTGATTGTCACCTTCAGAGATTCATGCAGCTCCTTGTTATTCATTTCCCTTTTGGACCTCAGTTCACAGAAAGAAGCACCATGTTGTCCATCATATTCCTTTGTCTCCATTATCCTTTTCATTGATTCATTTCACTCAGTCCACCAATATCTTTTTTGTATACCTCAGTCATGGCAGGCCAGCAAGCTCTTACAAAGATAGAAAGAATAGTTGCTGCTAGGTATGGACCCTTGGTCTTGCCTTCCCCTTTGAATGCCATGCCTGCAGGAGATTATCAAGAGTTTATGCCTAAGTTTACTGGTGAAGAAGGAGTATTAGTTGAAGAGCATTTCGAATCTTTTTATTGCTATGCTGATCACTTGGATATCAATGAAGAGGATGTCTGGATGAGGGTTTTTTTCCAAAGCCTAGATGGGGAAGCTAGAAAATGGTTTAGAAATTTACCCCCTAGGTACATTGTAGACATTGAGGCCCTAGATGATGTATTTTTAAAGCACTGGGGAAATAAAAAAGATCTGCTCTTTTATCATGATGAATTTGGGAGCTTATAGAGAGAAGATGGTGAGTTGCTGTCTGATTTTAATATCAGATTCAATCATATGTACAACAGAATGCCAGCTGAAATAAGACCCACCCCTGCTTCTGCCATGCTCACATATGCTAATGCCTTCGATTCTCAGTTATTCCTGCTATTAAGAGAAAGAAGATGCACTTCTTTGGCTGATATACAAGCTATAGCCTTTGAAGTAGAAGAAAATATCATTGCTGCAGAGAGTCTCAAAGATGATGATGAAAACAAAAGACAGGGAGAAGAATCCTCATCATCCTATGATCCTGAAATAGATGAATTAGCTAGGATGATTGAGTTTTTGGCCTCTGAAGTTTCCAAGCTAAAGGCTGAGGAACATTTTGATGAAGTAGGAGCTCATTGTGACTTTTCTCTTCCAAATCCAAATTCATACACAAGAGCAAATGAGCATGTGTAGATTTTGCAGAGAAATAGAGATGTAAATGAAGATAAAGGGGTCAAGACCCTTTTACAGAATATAGTCATGGAAGAGGTGCATCATGAGGAGGAGGTCCATGTTTTGGAAGGTGCTCCTTTCCTAACAAGGGCTGCTTATGAGAAAGCAATATCCAAGGACATTGCTCAGCAATTTGTTGTAGCTACAAAACAACAAATTGTCATCAGCAGTGGCAGCCAACAGCAGATCTCTTCCTCCAAGATTTCGAGGCTAAGGCCAGTACATCTTCCCATGGATATGCAAATCTGTCAATTTTATAGTTTGCTTTTGTCCCCAGTCCAGTGATTAAAAAAGGAGAGGAAAACTCCCATTCATCTTTTGTCCCTTCGTCTACTCAAGTGACAATCCCTCAAAGTTGCCACTTGAAAACTGAGGCAGAACATATTTCAATGCTCAAGGCTGAGACTGATCACCTCAGTTTTGATTTTCTGATGCTTGCCTAGGAAGTCTCCACACAGAATGAAAGGGCGGCTTATTAGATGACAAAGGAAGAAAATGTACAGTCATGGTACTCCTCCTTGGATGAGGATTATTAAAAGAAAGATTCAGGAGCAGATGTTGTTTCTGTGCCCCCTGCACAAGAATTCAATGGTGCCTCTTTCATGTTAGTTTTATGCAGGCCACAGAAGATAAAGATATGTACACAACAATAATGATTATTCAGCAGGTGTACAAAGGCTCCTATGAAAAGCATCCAAGGAGGAAAATACACAGAAGGGGAATGAAATTTGATCCCTATCTGCCCATAAAGGTTAAACCTCCTAAACTATTTGAGGTATAGGATCAAATAAATCCTATCTTGTTGATCTATGATGAACCGGATGACGGGCAACAATTTTGATGGCCTAGCAGATGGGCAGTTTTTGAAGTTTTGAGTTTTCAGGCTTTAATGATTGTAATCAAGTTCTTTTACAGGTTTCTATTGTATGCTTAGTTGACTCCATACCCAATGGATACTAGGAAAATGTTTCTAAGTTGATTTTTTATGAAGGCATTGGTCTGTAGGTTCTTGAGACCTCACAGGGAGGATCTCATCCCCAAAAGGAGCCAATGTTAGCTCTGCTATTGATTTTTCTGCTTAAAGGGTTGAACTGTGGTTGGTTTATGCTGAGAAAGTGTGTTGCAATTTCTCTTCCTTCCTTCTTCATTTTCATTATGCCCTTATAGCTCCCGATACTCTGTTCTTCTTTGTTTCCTCCAAATCCTTTGTAAACCAACTTTCCCTTTCACCCCGCTCATATCTCCATTTATTACAAAACCCCGCCTAATCCCCTCCTTTCTCAGCTCCTGATCTTTTTATTTAAAACCTGTTTAAATCCCTGTTTAATCCTATTTCCTCTAGCCCCTGAGCACGCAGTTCAAAGCTGCCATATGACCCGACCATATGACTCTTCGCCCATATAAACCCAGCCGCAATCGCAACCATTGATCTGCCGATCTAACGGTTGCCTTTGATTGTTCCCGCGCAATAAACCTCTTGCATGTTTCCTCCCTTCTCACCATCCATCGCCAGATCGACGACAGTCGCTTCTCCTTATCGTGCGACCTGCCCGCTCGTTAACTCGCGGGGGGCGGTGGTATTGGCTGCCATGCGTCGTTATTTTGTTGGATCGTGCTATTAAATACGGAAACCACCGATGCCGATAAGCGGTGCGGGGAAACCTCCCTTCCGCTATACCGCCATTCTCCCGCACGTTACCCGTCATGCATCTTCCTCGTGCGATGGCCATCCGATCATCCCCACCCATAATCTAACGGTCCTCATTCTTCCCATGCATAAGTCTCCCCATCTCCTTCGTGGATTGGTCTCCGCCATTGATTTCTGCGATCCAGCAGCTGCTGTTCATCCTTGTAATGCCTCTGTCTCCCTGTCGACTAACTCTCGATATTCCCTGTCAGTTGATCGCGGCTGTTGATCTCTATGATCCAATGGATGAGATTTATCCCTGATCTGCTCTTACTCCCGCCATGAAATCTCATTTCCTTTTGACTGTCTCGAGCTCGCGAAGGAGGAAGGAAGCCATCATCTGGTACCTGCACAGTTAATATCTCAGCAACCACATTAAAGAGTAGAATGGCCGAAGGACAAGCAGGACAACCTCGAGCAGTGAAGAATATTTATCAAGCATGGAGTTTAATCCATAATTCGTTCTAGCTGCCAGAGAAGGACATAAGATAATCTAAACAGGTCGATTTGTCCATTAAGGCTCTGCGAATTGCAGATGAGGCCCATTTCATATTGTAAATGTGGTTGGTGGTCCATTAAGGCACCTCCACGCATAGCTTAGTAAAGAAATTTTGTAACCAACCTCTATATATATCCAGAACACAAATGCAATAGGTTGATGAGTGTTGGATGAGTGTTATTTTGCTGTAAGGTTCAACTTCTGGAGATTGTAACTGTTGTGATACCTGCAGCATCTGGTCTTCATTTTCAGCTAATGTAAGCTTCTTTTGTTGTTAATTGCTCACTGTCCACTTCTTCTTCTTGTTCCAGGATGTGCTTGTTTTGCATTTATTCATGTGTTGTTAATGTTTAGCATTAGAGTGGCTGTCATCCCACCTCTGTGTTATGTTTTAGCATGTATCATTAAATTTGTATGCAAGTTTCTGTTGTTTTAATGCCAGAGAGCTGTCATCATGTCTGTGTATTAGAAAACAGATTTACAGACCTTTTAACTGGTTGCAGCCGGCCAGCACAGGGTCCTGTGCATCTGTTGGTGTGGTCAGTCTTGTCCATTATCACCTTATCCTCAAAATATGAGTAATTGGTGGTCTAAAGCCTTGTAGTCTGGGGGTGTTCACCCATGTCCGGGGTTAAGCATAGTATAAGTGGTTATCTGGCTTGAATATGCAACATCTCTTTCATTCATCCACCATTTATCCAACTTTTTGTTGAGTTTGTAATGTTCCCAAGCATCTCTGATATACAACCTAGGAGAGTTTCTTGGGGTGATAACATGTCTCATGTCAATAGGTATCCTATGATGAATACGTGGGAACCTAGTACATGAACCATTTTTCGCTTCACTTAGCTATCCATGGCTCATTTCCCTTTCCAAATATCAATAATTATTTTCCAAAAAAATATAAAATAAGCATAGTAGTCTACTAGATACTAAAAGTGAAGATGTTAAAGTCATGCCACAAAGTGAAAGGAAATAAGAAAAACTTTCTTCAAACCACCAAATATATAAAGAAAACAATAATAATTATAAAACAAGATCTATGAATCTAAGCATGAAGTAAGAACTAAAACAATTTAAGGGACTAACATAATCTTTGACCAAAGAAAATCTCAAAACTCAACAAAATGCCCTAAACACAAGCAACTTATAAACCATTAAGAACTGCCAAGATATCAAAGCTAGACATCAAGGTAGTTTCATGTACTTGAATGAGCTCATTTATGCTTTGCATTAGTCTTTTTAAATTAGTTATTTATCATTGAATATTAGTTGAACACTATCTATGTGAAAAGAAATAGGTCCCAGCCTCATCAAATCCAACTTCATTTCCTATCATAGATAAGAAAAAAACAATGTAATGATTAAATATGAAACATCAATCTTAAAATAACACGCATCAAAGAAATGTCGGTGTAATGTTACAATGAAAAATACAAAATATAAACCTATTTTTACCTGAATTTGACATATAGTAACCTTACACAATCAACATAACATGCATACCAAAATAAGAGTCCTAGGGTACTTCAATTTCCTAGTCCTCATCTTGGTCCTAATTTTCTACATTGTGAACATGATCTTCTCCAAATGAATTGTCATTATGAGCCTCCAAAACATTATGTTCGGTATCAAGTTCATTAGAGAAATTTATTATATTGTTTTCTCCCCTTCTATCACAATCTAATTTCCAAAGAGTTAGTGCTCTTTCATATGGAAAATTGTTAATGTCATACTTTGTTACATGTAATCTTAAACATGTATCCACATGTTTATCAAGCTTTTTCCTCAACTTTGACTTCAAGAATGCTAATGCACTAAACATTCTCTCATCCTCCATTGATCCCAAAATCATGGTTAGACACAAATCTACTAATTTGAAATATTCTAATGTGTTTTCTAGAAGGTATTGACTAGCACTTAAAGTAATCCATAATCTTGTTATGGCACCATTTTCATTTGGACTCTCCAAAAAATGACATTGCTTCCACATTTGTTCAGCAAAGCATCCACCTTGTTGACACAATTTTGATGAAACTAAAATACCTTCAATTTTTTCTCCATGTATCCAAAGTCTACTAGACATTTTAAACTCTTTTGAAAATCATAATTTAAAGTCCTTATACATTGACAATTGCTCTAATATTGAGGGTATACCACACACATGGCCTCCAACAATTCATCTCAAGGAAATTGTTCTCTTATCTCTAATGATAGTGATCTTGCAATTTCTATCAAATTCTGTCTCACTGAAATCACAATATTATCAAAATGGTCTCTTGACACGGAGCAACCTTTGGTGATTAGTCTTGTCTTACTAATATAATGAAAGGGAACCATATACCCATGCACTGCGATCCATAGTATCCATTTTTCATCAAATACATAAAAAAAAAATCATTATTTTCTATATTGATGATCTTAGTCCAACTTGTAAACTCTGGACTAGTAAAAGAGTCTAGCATCATATAAAAATTATCTAATGCAAAGCATGCTAACTTTCTCACATTTGTGTATTCTGCAATATGAATTGTGAGATTCTAAGACAATTTCATGAGGACATTCATTTCATGTAGCATAGGAAGAATTCCAGCCAATGTCAATAATGTCTCTTAGTCAAAAAATAACATCTTGAGCTTTCTCTACATTGTAGTGATTTTCACACATCAACCCTACCAAAGATTTGAACTCACTAAATAGTCTTTAAGCTGGTCCATTTAATGAGATCCATCTTGTATTAAAATCTTTCAGTAGTTTTTTTCCATCTGTAACACCATCTTCAAATTGTTGAAATTCTAAATATAGTTTGGGACTACGAGAAAAGTATGCATGACTATTATATACAAGATTATCAACGTTTGAAACTGGTGGAAACTTGCTTACTATTTTAAATGCAAGATTCATCCTATGAGCCATACCATGAATATTAAGCGTATATGGCGATGTTTATAGTTGTAGTCTAACACAAAGGCCATTCCTTTGTCCTTGCATTTCCGATGCTCCATCTTCTCCAACACATACCAAATGTTTTGCAATCATTAAATGATCCATACCACTTTCCGTCAAACTATTAAGAACAAGTTCATAAATATTTTTAGTTGTAGAATTTTCTCTCATCTATTTAATCCCAAGTAGATAAGAATGCCTAATATGGTCATTAACCATATAAATGCTCATGCAGATCCATGAAGTATTATCTATAGCCATAATCTCATCCAAAGACAATGCCGAAAACCTAGCATTTTCAATCTTCTCTTTCAAATCATCCTTTTCTACTTGAGCTAGATATCTTGCCCATTCCCAACCACTAGTTACAGAAAAATGAGAAGATGGAAAGTTTGACACTTGAGGAAAAGATAGAAATTTCATGTGATCTGGATAATCTTTCATAGGAAGACCTTTAGATAAGAGATGAAATACAGTGCTCAATTGTATCGTCTTGGATAAAAAACTTCTTTCCATCATCTTTTCAAATAGAGATATGATGGTTCCTCCACTTGCCTCAAGTTTCCTCTTGCTTATTAAATATTTTTTATATTCTTCTGTAGACTCAATATTTCAACATTCCTCAGAAGATTTCCATCTGACATTAGATTTATCTTTACCATTTACACTTTTCTTTAATTCATACACATTTCTTGCATGCTTTTGTACTATATCTAGCTTCAACTAAAATTTCACTACCTTTTGATTTTTCCAACTACACAAATTACATCTAACTTCTCGGGAAACCTTGTTCTCATTTGTAGGAGGCGTTGCTTCAATAAATGGAAAACTTGAGACCCAATCTCCCTAGGATCATCTCCCTATGGTCCATTGGTCTTTTTTGTTTTTCCATGAATGGATTGTGCCACCTTCCAAGGAAAAATATTTAACATTTACATCACCAATTTCTGTTGAAATTGCATTTATCTCACCCTGATCACTTGAGGAACCTGTTATTTCATCCATCATATGGATATCAAATGCATTTCCACAAGATTTAACATCTTTATTAGTAACAAATTGTTCAAAGGAGCTTGAAGCATGAAGATAATGTGTATTTTTTTATGGAGACTTTTGAAATTATGATAATACATCCATTTGCCTTGATGGTTTCTTCCCATGATTATCTTTTGACATCTCACTGAATATTCCACAAGTAAAATTTCAAATTGATCTACAAACTAGCATTAATAGTTTCCAAGGGTTGAGAATTACTAGATTTGTGGGTAGTATTCAAAATATACTATATGGCATAGTTCAAAAGTACATATGAATAAAAAAGGATTTCATCACACCCAATAAAAATAAACATCAATTAAATAGCCAATATACATTTTATGCCCCATTTTCTTTTTTGTCTCGAGCTCACTTAGGGTACAACAAATTTTTACTATTTCAAAGAGTTTAGAGCAAAATATTTACATTTTCCTTTCATAATTTTGTACCCATATTTACCCAAATTGCTTCAATGAGATATGCTTCATATAAATTCGCTTGTTCATAGAAAATAGAACTGTACTTTGTAAAAGAATTATTGAGTAAACATTGAAAGAACATATATCAGAAATTGAATTTTGAGGCAAAATGGAATTTCACAAAAAAACTTATTTAACAATGATAATGGGAAGCTATCAAGACATAAAATACAATAATTCATTTGCATAACATTGAAACAACATCATCCTTCCAGGTCTATATTAGTCCTTTTGGTTTACTAGTTTGGCTTGGGTTGATATCCTTGCTAGATATCTATGGATGGGCTTTGAATCATTCCCATTCCCATGCAGTCTATTTTTTGGACAAATTCTATTAGAAAAATTAGTGACTCTTTGAATTTTGTGCAGAAAATATAATATTAATCCTCATGGATTTGAATGTAGGCATGATCTAACATGAAATCCATTGTTGAATGGTTAAATTTCATATGGATTTGTTGTAGAATTCCCTTGTTGTTTTACATTTGTGTATCCATCTATCATGCTAAGAAGTGGGTGAATCAATGAAATTAGCATGTGTTAAATGGGAATTCTATGTGAACATTTGTAATTCCATCTGTAGTTTGCATTAGGATTGTATTGAATGTCATTAAATAACCCCAAATTTGTTCATAAATGGGAATCCTAACTAGATCTAGATCTTGAGGAAATTCTTGAGATAAGGTGAAGTGGATGTCTATTTACCACTATGGGAGCAAGGTTGGGTGCACCATTTGGGAGTATAAAGTTGAAGATTTCATCTCCCAAGAGTACAAAATAAAATCTAGACATATAAGATCCATAAGAAAAAACTCAATTATTGTAGGTTGCTAATTATAAGTACATTCTCAAAGTAGGAATTGATTGTAAGTAAAAGGAATAATCACTTTCGCCCTTGAAGCCAAAAACTGCAATGTCCACTTTTAGAGCTTGTCTCCCAATGTCTCTTTGAGAATGGCCTAGGCTGATGGGTCCCCTTGGGAGTGATCCATGGTAGTCTTTCAATGTTTCCACTAAGGTTTAAAGAAGAGACTAGAGATGAAGTGATGTTAGGGTGGAATCTCTCCTAGCTTCAGAGGACAATGGATGCTTGGTAGTAGAGAATAAATTGGTGATCAATTTAACTTGGGGGTTAGGTGGAGCATGTGGTGTTAGGATATCATTATAAAAAGGAGTTCAATATGTGCAAATCACCTCAAGAGATACATATTAATTCCCTAGAGATTGTTGAAGGAATTTTCATCTCATATTTATTTATCTATTTATTGTTCATCATCTACATTTGTTTTGACTCCTAGATCTTAGCATTTCATTAATGGAAAGTTGTTAACTAAAATTATATTCATGCATATAATTTAGATCCCATTGCCTCCATAAATGAAAGATGAAACAAATTATAATGTAGGAACAATATTTTTATCTCACATGTTTGAGAGCTAGATATTTTAACCACAAGAGCTTAACAGACTGAAACTTACCTAATGAAGTCATTTACAAGTTACCTACACACATGTAAGCATACATATCACCTTGAACTTTTCCTTCACCCATTGTCCCTATGGAATTATGGATTGTTAGGAGTCCTAATCGACACAAATTTCCCACTCAATGTACCAAATTGAAATCAAAATAGACACTTAAATATATTATGAGAATATAATAAATGAAAAAAAAATGTATTATGAGAAATATTATACAAAACTACATCTTATGCAATGACCAAAATCATAATTTCTCAACAAGAAAGGAGAAAGGAGAACCATTGTATTGAAATGAGAAGGTATCCCTAAATTCCCTATCTAGCTCCACACTCTTCTACACATCTGCAAGTCTCTCACACAAAAGTATTTCTATAGTTTCATCAATGCTCCTCCACCTTCCTTTACCTACATTTGCATAACATTCATTATATAAATAAATCTCAAGTTTCGCGAGAAAAATCATCAATAAAAGAAACATAGTATAAGAATCCACCTAAAGTCTTTTCAGGCATGGGACCACAAACATTAGAGTGTATAAGATCCAATATTCCATTGGATATACTATAACTGCTAGTGCACCATGATCTGTCTTAAGTTCAGGTACACCTTTAACAAAATCTTTCAATCTTCCCAGATCTTTGTAGTGCATATGAGTGTACCTTCTATGCCAAATCTCACTAAGTTTGTAGTGCCGTGAAAAATATCTTGGAATGAATGACCAAGGAGATGATATAGTCTTCCAATGTGTACCCCAATGACTTTAGCATATTTAAAGGATGTGTTTTTATTCCATACTAAAACTTGTCCATCAGCAAAATAAACTCTATATCCTTTGTCTTCAAGAGATGATATGGACACCAAATCATTCTTTAAACCATGAAAATATAAAAAAAAATTAATGGATAGATTACCTTTAGATTCCAATTGGAAAGATGACGTATCGATGCCCTTGATTTCACATTTTTCATTGTCTATAAGAGAAAATTTTTGAGAGAACTTATTTTCAAATAATTCAAATAGATAAGCATGATTTCCAATCATGTGCCTAGGAGGCACCACTATCCACAAGCCAAATTTCATCATGATTTTCAATGGAACCTATAAGAGAAAAAATAAATGACTGTTCAAATTCAAAATTAATTCTCCTGTGCCTCCTCTTTGAAGATGGCTTATTTAGATCAACATTAGCAGCATGATGTCTTCTTCTTCTTATTTCATGATCAACATCCCTTTCATAGTCATCTCTTCAATTCTTTTGAGAACATTGAGCTTGATAATGACTATAAGCTTGAAAACAAAAGCATTGATCATGTGTTAGATCTTTCTTCTATCTCCATTGTCTCTTATATTGCTTCTACTTGGAGAGGGAGGAGGAGGTATGCTATGATAGGTAGAGTCCTTTCTTGAATCAGATCTTGGACCTTGTATTTTACTGACACTTTTTTGGCATTTTCCAAAATTTGGTTTCTTCTTCTTGTTTCCCTTAGAATGAGCTACAAATGCTTCTATACTCGGATCTTCAATCTCTTCTAGAATAGAGTCTTGACTCTTTTAGAGTGCATGTTTCCCATAACTTTTCAAAGGTCGGAGCATTTTCTCTTGCACTAATTCCTGATGCAAATGAGTCCCAAGATCTAGGGAGACCACCCAAAGCAAAAAATACCAATTCCTTATCAGAGGATTCTCCATAAATGTCTTTGAGTTGATATTTTATTTGAGATATCTTGACAAAATATGATGTCGTTGTGTCATTCTTTGTCATCTTGATGTTACAAAGTTGACCTCTTAGATTGATGGATTGATTCACATTATTGATGGTATACATACAATGATAACATCATAGTAGCCTTAGAAGACCCATGTTTAACAATATATGGAATCAAATGATCCTTAACAAAATTCAATAGAATTCTTCTTGCCAAAATATCGTCTTCATGATACTTCTCCTTTCCTGCTTGATCAGATGGTTCAGTAACTTTACCTGGGACAAATCCCTAGACTTTGTTTCTTTCAAGAATGATCTCAACCCTTTCCTTCCAAACCTTATAGTTAGTGCCTCCTTCAAGCTTGCTTTTAGTCTTTATGAATGAAGAATTCATGATGAAAATATAGGATAGAACCCAAAAAAATTTCAAATTCCCTTCAAGATGTTATTCAAGTGTTCTTCAAGTTCTCTCTAGATGATTTATCTTCTCTTTTCCTTCACCAAAGCTCTGATACCATGTTGAAATTCTAGTGATGCAATGACTAGAATAGTTTTTCACAATTGATAACTACTTCTATTCATACAAACAATTCCTTCTTTATCCTTTAATAAACAAGTAGATATATATGAAGAGATTCAACCATTAATTATTTAACAATAATAGGAAATAGATATATCAGTAGACAATGAACAATAGATAATAAGGAAGAGATGAGAGACACCAATATTAGGCTCACAACTAGGGAAAAACACACAAGGGGAAAACCAAAAAATTTGTCCTTATGTGACAGAGATTTTGTCCATCAATAGTATGTCATAATGTTTTAATCAATCCAAAAACAATCAAAGTATGCTCATATAAGGAGATAAATTTCACTTCCATCCAATGGGTAAGGTTTGCACAAAGAGACTCAAACTAAGGCCTATAGTCACTGTTATAGGAGGTTAAAATTCTCACGGTATTCACCACAAACTTTTCTGACGAAATATCCAAAAGATTCAACCAAATATTACAAGCAAAACTCTTGGTAAACTTAAGAAGAATGTCACATCAAAGGAGCTAGCTTATAATTAGGTTATCCTTTAGTTTTCAGCCTCAAAAGATCAACATAATAGAAGTTAAGATGATCCCAAAAACACCCAAATCACTGTAGCCAACAAGCCTTTGAAGGAGATATAAATCGCAGTAAAAAAGAACCCTTTTTATCCTCTTTACATGTGTGGATATGCTCTGCAATAGAATACCAACTTGTTTGTGATTGTGGTAGTGAAATGAGACTCAATGATCACTTATATATATGTATCTGTGAGGGCTTATTAGCCCTAATGGGGCTGACATGATGACCTTCTTGGAGCCGACTTGTAGGGATTAGTTGGGATGACTTGTAGATGTCAAAAATTCATTTCTTCTCCATGTTTACAATGAAAAATGTGATAATATCTACATTATTTTTCAACATGATATATATGAAATAGGGACAAGTGAGCATGCCTTGGTAATATCTATGTATTTTACCTTACACATGCTATTTATGGATGGACAAACATGTGTCATAACCATACACATGTAAAAAAGAAATAGACATACTTTTATAGTTATGTTCTTTTAATTAATGCATGTGCAATGTTGTTAAAGGAAGCATGTCATGATATTTTTTTACAGTTTATTTATGCACATGAGAAGATGTTTGAAACATCACTAGTAAAGATTATTTATTGATTAATATTTTATCTAATCACAATCTCAAAGTTTGTTGATGGTAGCAATGGCAAAGAAGGATGGTGACTTATGCAAAGATAGATTATGCTTAACATTGTGGGAGGTCCATGTAGATTGAGGAATTCTAGTTACAGGATAATCCACTATAATCAAGATACATAGTCATGATGTTCGATAACTTGTGGGTAATGATATCATGATTGGTGTAATTTAAGATGATATTTCTTTGTAAAATTTTGTGACGATGGTCAAGAGATGGGCTTTCTTACAACCATTGAGTGAGGGGTGAACACACTCTATTTAATGATAAATATTTTATTTAAATGATCAATAAAAAATATGGAATAGTAATTTGGAAAGTTATATGTTGATAAATTTCGTAAAATTCACTAACCTTGTGTACTTTTCTATGAGGTTTACAGAGATGTTACATAATCAATACAAATAAATCAACTCATTAATAGAATTCTTAGTTGACTTATGCATCCAATATCGATGGACCATTCAAATTGTTGTCATCAACCTAGAGAAGTGTAGTAGGCCTCTTGAATTGACTTCATGGCAAGATTGTTAACTACATACAGGCCGAAAAACAAACCGTGGACCTCTTGACTTGACTTGGGAAATGAGAAAGTGTTAGAATTCGAAAATCATTCCAAATTCATTGTAAAATTGTTAACGGCAAACAGGGCTAAAAACAAAATAGGGAAGGAAAAGTTCAACCTATTGATTTTGACGTGGGCAAGAGAGAAAGCAGAAGAACAGGCCATTTGAAATCTTGAAAGGTAAAGAAAAATGATAGAAAATTTAATCTCTATTAAATCGGGAAACCCAACTTAGCCCAACTTGTCCAGGGAAAAGAGAGTGGGGAACTTGAGAGTATAGATGTTCAATCCGGAAAATGTGGAAAAACACAAAAGAGAGAGAGAGAAATGCACCCATGGATAAAAATAAGAGGGACAGTGGCACAGGAGCAGTTGCCATGTAAATTTGTGTGTTAAAGAACAATGGAGTATATAAAATGACTTAGTTGAAAATTTATTATGCAATGAGAGATTTCAGAGAATGGGGAAAATATTTACAAAGTTTAATTGGAATTTTGTGCCATTTAAACAAAGTAAATTCTACATATCCGGAACAAATAAAATGAGAAATGGGCAGCCTAAATAGACTTCGAAAAGAGAATGAGTAATGGGCCTCTAACCTGCCTTGGAATAGAAACTTGTACAGAAATAAGTCGCTCCCTACATTTCTGATGCAGTTCTATGCATAAAAGAGTAAAGGGTGCGAGGTAGAGCAGAGAGTTGCATAAGCATTCACGGTATGTTCTCGCCTGACAGAATTCATAGCACCAAGGACGAGAAGATGTTCAACAAGCACAACATATATTTAAAAATATATAATTTATGATGAGCGGTATTCCAAATATGCATGTATTCTGTAAAAAAAAAAACAAATTACAGATACGTTGCTACTATTCAAAGCTATTAATAATTTAAAACTGAAAATAGATGAAAATAAAGGAAAGGAAATTGAAAATATCAGTGCACCAACTCTTTTTGTGGCCACATTGAATCACAAAAACAACCAAATTTCTCCTTTAATATTTGATGGATACCTTGCTACTATTCAAAGCTATTAATAATCTAAAACTGGAAATAGATGAACAAAAGGGATAGGAAATTGAAAATATCAGTGCACCAACTCTTTTTCTGGCCACACTGAGTCACAAAAACAACCAAATTTCTCCTTTTATATTTGATGTCTTCTTATTCTCATTGCTCCTGTCTTTATAATGCCAAAGACAATCAAATTGCCATTGTTTCGCTACTTGTTAGGTATATGCTCCAACTCATGACCATGCTTGAAGTCGGGGGTTATTCTATGGAATCCCCCTACTAGTTGTTTGACGGAAGTAGAGTGTTGGCACGATGAGGAACCTCTTCCTACTGTCCCAATTCAAAATCAAAAGAGATTTTACGTAAAAGGTGACAATTAAGAAAATTTAAAATTCAGATTTTAACGGATGATGTATGCATAAATGAATATGCTATGAGTATGGGACGACATGGAGGGCGTAGCAGCGTCGCGATACTAAATAGATAGTGAAATTATGAAAACCAGTGAGGGGTGTGAAAACTATTAAATTTAATTCAATGAGTAAGCTTATTTTGAAATTCCAATAGGCATGGACTGGAAATGGAAATGGTCTAACACCTCAAAATGATGTCACATCAATCAGAAAAAGGAGAAATACATTCGCAAGATTTCCAAAAAATCTTGCAAGTAAACCACCCTAAAACGCCCAAAGGGTAAAAGCAGTAAAGCAAACAAAATATATATAAAATGTTAAACAAGTTTGATATTTTGTTTGAAATTTAGACGACTGGATCAATATTCTTGTTTCTTAAATTATTTCATCAGAAGTGGGAAGATTTTATTTTCTTTGAAAAAGCGTCTATACCCATGTACATGGCCACAGCCTTCGTGAACGACTTGTACAACGAGGCCCATGAGTCCTATGTTGCCTCCGCCCTAAACCAAATAAATAAATGCTTTTTGAAACCTGAGGAAGCAAAAGAAAGAAAAATAGGTGTAAGAGAATAAATGAATAAATATGGTCGGGTAAGTCAGCGTGATAAACACTTAGGGGATTAATGAATAATTATGGCGTGAATTTCACTAAAGGTCTGCAAAACAAATAGTTAAAATATGTTGATTCATTTAGGGGAATGAATAATTATGGCGTGAATTTCGCTAAACGTCTGCATAAAAAAATAGTTAAAATATTCATATTCATCAACATAGTACGGAACATAATTTTTTTTTCAATATATGATAAACATATATGCCTGGATCAGAGTTACCAAGTTCGGTCATATTAGTTGAAAAACATGGAAAATTTGTTGATTCGATTAGATTCTCGTTATAAAATAGTACACAAATTTTGGTTTATAAAATTAATTCATGTTGATAGTGTTCTCCAGCTCAGATTATTTATCCAGCTGGACTTTGAACCATCCCTTGCGATTCTGAGCAACGAGATTCAGCAGAAGGCACAATGCTCCGGAATAGCTTCTGATGAAGCAGCCATCGTAGAATATATACATGGAAACATACACCCAATTAGGACATTCAATTTTTGGTTTATCAAAAAATTCTATATTAGAAAATATGGAGAAAAGTAATTTATATTTTAAAAAATGTTAAAAAAAAATTATATTTAAAAATCTGCAATTATAAAAATATCAACTAAAAAATGTAATCTTATAAGTTTGATATTTAAAAAATTGCAAATATATATATATATATATATATATATATTTTATTCTCATAATTTTATTTAGTAAATTTGATGATAGTGATTATTTTTTTTTCTCAGTAAAGACTAAATCTATTAAAAGAAAATAAAAATACAGTTACAAGGAGGTTGAAACCTCAGAGGAGAGCCGAAACTGTCCATCAGCATATACAGACTGTCCCAGTGTTGGGAAGACCAGATACAAAAAGCCCAAAAACCATACATTGAGAACTGAGCATGTTGGTAAACCATAGAAAGGTCAGAAGGAGGGCTGTAACCATGCTATCTATACTGACCAGATACCCATAGGCAAAACAACTGCAGAACCGAAGACCTGATGCAAAAAGACATTGTCAAAGCCAGAGAAACATAGCGCAGTGATATGGAGAGCAAAGAGAAAAGTTGGGGAAGCAAACATGGCCCAGGAGGCATCAAACGACCGTTTCATGGTTCTGAGCTTCCTCCACCACCGGGCATGCATTGCCCACCCAAAAATCGCCCTCTGTATCCTCAGCATCCATACCGCTACCACCTGGAAGAGCCGTCGAACGACGGATGCCACCAGAACAACTCGCCGGATTAACAGAGCCCGAGACTCCCTGGAGGTTGCTGTCTGGTGGCTTGATGACATCAGGAACACTTCCCTCTGCCTGCACATCACCGCAATTGAACACATTGCCAACGTCTTCCCCATGCTGCTCGCTCCCATGGCCATCCTGAGACTGCGTCGCCGAGGTGTGCACAGAGATGTTAGGCCGAGCCTCTTCCTCCGAAAAGATGACAGTGATGCTGGCCGAGAGAATAGGCTTGTTGAGTCTACTTTGAAATTTGAAATGGGTGGTCTGGAAGGAGTTATGCGGGAAAGGCTTACCACCAGAACTATTCTGATGCGGAGTTGCACACGCTGAGGGAGGGGACGCAGGAGCCATAGGGATATCAGGCGAAGGGGCAGGCTGAGAATGCCCACGGCCTCCACGACGACCACTATAGCGACTACTAGCGCGGTGACGCACCATTATCAAAATGCAAAGACAGCTTGAAGGGGAATTGGAGCAGGCCGAAGCAAAGCAGGTGCCGAAGTGAGGGAGCCGCTTAAAATTCAGAAAACAGACATTTAAGGTTACATCCGAAGCACTGCAGGAATACAGAGTCTGAGGCAAGCTAAGGCAGGGGGGCCAGGGGGAAATGATAGATGAGAGAGCCGACGAACCCATAAGTAAAACCTCAGGCGAAGTTTCTCGACCAAAGGGCGCAATAAATTCGGAATGCCAAGTGATCAGCAGGTACCCTGTGTGAGCCTGCTTTATCCAAGAAAAGGCATGGAGGAGTGTGCGATCCTGCCACCTGCAGGACCAAAACGCCAACGCGGGAGAGCCACTCCATTAATTTTGCATTAATACACCCGCATCCGGGTGATGATAATGATTATTTAATTACAATTTTGGAATTCAATTAATGGGGTTCATATTTTGTTATTCACAACAAAGATTAATCTACACACATTTAATTGTTGAATAAACTTGGATCTGAAAGTGATAGTGATTATGATTGACATAATTTTTTTTATGTGCCAATTACTTGAAGCCTATTTTTAATATCCAATATTTCATTCTTTACATTGAACTTCATCTTTGGGTTTTTGTTATTCATATTATTAGATTTTAATTATATATTTTCTCAATTGGCAATATTAATAAGTTTGATGCATTTTCTCTAATATTAGAAATAGGTTAAACATTGGTATAGTGAAAGATTAATTTCAATTTTATAAAATTCTGAAAAAAATAATAATATGTTAATTTTTATAAGAAGTATTTTTAAAAAAATTTCGTGTACTGAATTTTATATGTTCTATTTTTTTATAATAAAATTCAATTCTATTTAAATTTTAATTGGGTAATTATTACCTAAATACAAAAAAACAACTTAATATACATCATGCAAGAGCAGAGACCCTAACTACTTTGTAGGAGTAAACGATTAGCAAAAAATCTATTTCAATTGAGGAGATGAAGAAGAGACGAAATTCAAATCATTTTTTTTGAAATCCGCAGTTATAGCTGGTGCAAAGAGAGTGAACTAGCAAAATTATCTCTTCTGATGTTATAGATTCAGGAAATTGCATTAGCTCTAAACATTTTTGACCGACCAAGTAGTTTGAGACGGTTCAATATCATAAAGATTTTAAGGAGGTTATATCTTGAAATAAGATAAGAAAAACAATTAGAATAGATTCAAAACTTATTAAAGCAATGTAGCAGCTTGAGTCCATCCAATCTTTGGGAAGTAAACTTTGAACTGCATGGTAAAAAATAAACGCTTAAACCTACAGGAGAAGAACGCGTTTAATCAAGTGCTTTTAAACTACTCAAGAAGAGGAACATCAACAAATAGTGTGCAGAGTGTTGAGCTTATTCCAGGATACTTCCTTCAGCAAACCAAAAAGCTATTAATAACCTTTGTAAAATACCATCTCCGATCTCTGACTCCAAACATGTCCATTAGTTTTTGTACAATCAATCCAAAGTAAAAAGTTGAGCGAGTACTCTGTAAAACACAACTAATACGTGCCGAAGCAGGAGCAGACCGTGATGGCCGACCACCTCCAAAACAAGACTAAAAACCAAATTTTCATTAACAAACAATACTCTCCATAGAGAATTAAAGGAAAAAACACATAATACATCATCATTTAAACCAAAAAAAATTGATAGCATGAAAAAGTAAGACAAAGGGATTTAACAGAGAATCACAAAAGAACTAACGGGCTTTAACAGAGAATCACATAAGAATTTAACAGAGAATCAGATAGAGAAAATACATAATCACCATTTAAACCAGAAAATACATAATCAAAAGTAGGAAGGATTTAACGGAGAACGAAGAATAACACAGATGGAAATTCCATTCCAGTAACCAAGCGACAAAACAATAATAATAACAATTATGAGGGAGAAAGCAAGAAATCCTAGGAATTAAAGGCAAAGGCAAAACAAGACGATTTTGATAACTACGCATTCCAAATTCCATATGGGTGTGTCACGATTCTCTGGACCCTTTGGGAGTTAGAGCAAATAATTATTAGAAGAAGATAGTTGCAGAATTGGGTGGCACCTTTTGGTTCACCTAGTCTAGTGTTTCAGTGGGATTACTCTAGAGACCCAGGGGAGATACAAAGGTTAGCCGTGACTAGTTAGGTTCCGTGCAATGCCAACGAATGCGGTGCTGAAGGAGTTATGTCACGCCCCCAAGCCGGCGGTAGTCTTTCAACCGCTCTTAGCGAAGTGCGGCACCACCGAACCCTTTCTTTTCATCAATACTTATGTTCGTGGACTACACCTAATTCACTTTCTCTTACTTATCAACCAAGTATTATTACGTTTAACCTTTATACCAATGAACACCCATACACATTCATTATCAACAGCAATTATAACAAGAACACAATTGCATAGTATAAAAGGAGGGGCAACTCTCTGAACAATGAGTCTGCCTGAAATATATGCATTAATCAATATTTCAACAATACAAGCTTTTACAAGTATTGTTGGCACAATCCAAGTCTATACTTAGCCAATTTACAATTATGGCAAAACTGCCTTTACACACCTTTGTGCACACCTTTGTGCACACCTTGCATGGTGGGCGGGTGCTCACCTGAGCTACCAAGACACCCCTGTCAAGTCTCGACACAAATTGGCACTTTAATCAACCCACGGGCACGCCTTGCCCAATCTTTGACTAACTCCAAGTGTGTCCACCAAATGCACGACACAATCAAGAAGTGCGCATGAGATATGCGCTCTTGTCCTTCTTATTTCTATGCACAAGTCTTCACCTTCGAATTCTATGCGAAGAGGCTTGAGTTGAATGATCTTTCGATGCTCCAAAGCGCATAACATATAGCCTTTGTAACGTGTGGGTGGGGCTGCCCAGCCGACCACCCAACCCGTGGTTGCACACCCTTTGAATGCCCTCAAGACATGTCGGCCTGCCCATTATCTTGCCCACGCTCCATGGGGTATAACTGTTCTATCGTTCTCCATTCGTCCATTGTTTCGTTGCAATTTTAACGCAAGTTTCGTCGCAAGCAGCTCGGCCTTTTGTCGCACCTCCGTGTGCCTTAACTCGCCGCGCGCCCGCACCATGTGTGTCAACTCGCTAGTTCGCCCGCGCCCGCATGTGTGCCAACTCGCCTGCGCACCCGTCGTGCGGCCCAACTCGCCCGCGCACCCGTCATTCGGCCCAACTCGCCTGCGTGCCCGGTCCGCCCCGGCGCCCAACCGAGTTGCATAACCGAGGACCTTACATCCTCCTGCACCTGAAATCATTGTCGTCCTCGACAACATACCATCCCAGTAGCCATCCACCAAGATCATCAATATCCATGATGTCAACTTCTCCACATACAACAAACATCCCTGCAACATATGTAGGGCTCCATCTCCACCATGTCTTGTCCTTGTAACCAACTGTCACCAAGCTCTCCATACCAAGGTATACACCTCATCGGTATGTCATCTATCAGATGTTATCTCGATCCATGATCATCGATCCATCCATGTAGTCTCCCATCAGATGCTCCATCATGACAACACATTTGTATCATGTGTCACCATGTCGACCCAACAGCGACATTCCTCTGCACATTGGTACCCCTCATGACTCGAACTAGTCGGGTGATCAGTCCAACCATACGCCCAAATCATAAGAATGCACATCCTTATGCCACCATAAGTCTTCCCCTGACTTCTGCTACATCTCGAACTCATCAAGAATTTGTCCAAAACCCATGTTTAGGTCCATGAAAACTCCATCCCATCTGCAACATGTCCAAGCCATTGTCTTGTTGCACAAGAGTGTACAACCTCTCCACTAGCTCATACATCTCCACGTCATAACAGTATCTGCACAACATCCTTTGCTTCGGCACTCCCCATAGAATGTCCATGAATGACACCTCTACACATGCTCCTGCATAATGTCCCTGCATAAATGTCATGCTCTATGTCTCCAACCTGATGTCCATGACTCTAGTTGTCCATGATGCCCAACCCATGTAGACTTCATCCCAACATCTTGGTCATCTGCATCCAAGTTTGCAATCTGTAATAAAGAAGCCTTCCCCAAGGCCCCTTGCAAAGTTGGTGTGGTTCCTCCCTACCAAGGCCCCCACACCAACCCTTCTCCAAGGTTGTTTATAGAGAAAAGAGGGTCAGGAAGTTTCCTCCCTGACTCTCATCCACCCATGTATCGGATTGGTGTTGTGTCCTCAAATATCTGTGCACAGCCTCAATCTCTTCACATGTACATCCAAGCTCCCCTAGCTTGTCCTTTGTCAATTGAAAGTCATATATGCCCATAGCATACCTGCAAAAGTCCACTATCCCAGCAGGATCTCTACCTCCATAATCCTCATCAACCACTGCCTCTGAAGTAGTACTCAGACTTCCTTCTTTTTTCAACTCCATTGTGAAGATCATTAGTAGAAGATGTCCCTGTCAAGTGTCTCCATGTTCGTGAGATTGCCTTCTCACTTCCTTCATTCTTCCCAGCTCTTGCAACGAAGTCAACCAGCTTCCTTTCCTTCGTTGTTTGAGTCACACTCCCAAGTCCTCTTTGCTCCACATCCTCATGCTTCACATTCAGATCTTTGGGATACAAAGTCATAGAAGTCATCCTCGGCCTATACCCCAATCAACTCCTCCTATGCATCGGAACCATCATGGTTCTCCCTTCAGCTATGATCAAGAGAATGTCTCGGTCCACCATTTGTATGGCTTGTGCAAGCCTCATGAAATCTTGCCCCAGCACCATAGAATGATCATCCATGTCCACAATCCTCAAGTCCAACTTTCCAAACCACGATCCCACTCTCACCTGAGTGTTCTCCATCACACCATCAACAACTTTCATGGTAGAGTTGACTGCTTTGAAAGCACTCCATTCCCTCTCCATCTTTGCTTTCTTCCCAAAAGACTTTGCTGCCTTCCTACTTAAGAAGCTATGAGTAACCCCTGTATCCACCAAAGTTGCAAATATCTTGCCCTTCACGGTCACCTATACAAAACTCAGCTTCAAGGAATCACCTCCTTCTGTAGGCTTTATCTTGTGTCTCACATCAGCAACCTTCTTTAAGAATTCGACCTCAGAAGTGTCAACTGGCTCATGCTCCATCTTGACCTTTCTCCTAAGGTACTTCACTTCCTTGCTTGGCTCTTCTAAGCAATTCGATCCTGGTCCATCTTGACTTCCTTCAAGCTTGTCCTCCATCGCATCCTGCTCAAGTGCACCAACCAAGTGTCCACTGACTAAGTTCATAGAACTAAACCTCCGGATATCCTCTGGATTGTCTTGGTAGTGAGTTCCCAACCTGTCAATGTAGTCGAGCTCTTCCTGCTCAATCACAACAATCTTCTTACCAAGAAGCTTCTTTTTTATCTCTTCCTCAACTTGCTTGATTTTGGCTTCCACCCTCGCACTTTCCTTCCTCAATCGGGCTCTTTCATCAAAGAGCTCTTGAAGACCAAGGCCACTTTGTCGGATCTCCTCATCAAGTTCCTTGAGTTCAACATCTGTCGTACTTCCGCATTGGCTCTTGAGTTCCTCAAGTTCCCTTCTTAGTTCCGAACAGCTTTCCCGAATCTTCATGTTCTCAGCCTTCATCGAAACCCAGTTAGAACTCCATCGACCCATCTGTTCCAACACTTTGTACCAGAAGACTTCAATTGCATTGTGGCTAGACTCACCTATCATAGGCTCATCCACCATTTCTGCCTTTTCAGCCTTCTCCATATTCCTTGCAAGACATGAACCAGCTCTTGTTCCAATTGTATGTGAAATCAGCTTCCTTCACCTGCAAGTACCTGTCACTAACTTCCAAGTGTATGCACACCTACTTCACCCAGCTTCCTGCAAGACTCCTCCAAGTCTTCCGACTAGCTCTGATACCAACTGTCATGCCCCCAAGCCGGCAGTAGTCTTTCAACCGCTCTTAGCGAGGTGCAGCACCACCGAACCCTTTCTTTTCATCAATACTTATGTTCATGAACTACGCCTAATTCACTTTCTCTTACTTAGTTTGTGTTTCTCAACCAAGTATTATTACGTTTAACCTTTATACCAATGAACACCCATACACATTCATTATCAACAACAATTATAACAAGAACACAATTGCACAGTATAAAGGGAGGGGCAACTCCCTGAACAATGAGTCTGCCCGAAATATATGCATTAATCAATCTTTCAACAATACAAGATTTTACAAGTATTCTTGGCACAATCCAAGTCTACACTTAGCCAATTTACAATTATGGAAAAACTGCCTTTACACACCATTGTCCACACCTCGCACAGTGGGCGGGTGCTCATCCAAGCTACCAAGACACCCCCGTCAAGTCTCGACAAAAATTGGCACTTTAATCAACCCACAGGAATGCCTTGCCCAATCTTCGACTAACTCCAAGTGTGTCCACCAAATGCACGACACAATCAAGAAGTGCTCATGAGATATGCGCTCTTGTCCTTCTTATTTTTGCGCACAAGTCGTTGCCTTCGATTTCTATGCAAAGAGGCTTGAGTTGAATGATCTTTCGATGCTCCAAAGTGCATAACATATAGCCTTTGTAACGTGTGGGTGGGGCTACCCAGCCGACCACCCAACCTGCGGTTGCACACCCTTTGAATGCCCTCAAGACATGTCGGCTTGCCCATTATCTTGCCCATGCTCCATGGGGTATAATCGTTCTATCGTTCTCCATTCGTCCATTGTTTCGTTGCAATTTTAACGCAGGTTTCGTCGCAAGCAGCTCGGCCTTTCGTCGCACCTCCATGTGCCTTAACTCGCCGCGCGCCCGCACCGTCTGTGCCAACTCACCGGTTCGCCCGCGCCCGTGCCCGCGTGTGCGCCAACTCGCCCGTGCGCCAACTCACCCGTGCGCCTGTCATACGGCCCAACTCACCCCCACGCCTGTCATGCGGCCCAACTCGCCCGCGCGCCTGGTTCGCCGCGGCGCCCAACCGAGTTGCACAACCGAGGACCTTACAAGTTAGGTTCCATGGAATGCTAATGAATACGGTGCTGAAGGGGTTGGGGCAAAGGCCAAGCCAAAAGGGGAGCAACTAGAACCAATCACAACTTAGTGAGGCTAAGGAATCTTTCCATGAAACCACCTTTGTTGATCTTTACATTGAATTGCATAATTTGGAGGAGATGACAGTTAGAGAGAGACATTCTATGTTTGATTCAGAGTTGGTGGAGGAGTTTGGGTAATTGGTATCAGACCCTAAAAACACCATGGGAAGAAGGAATTAATATCTTCCAACCTTATTTCTATATTGGAAAATGAAGTTTTTAATGGGGGCCAAGATCAAGGAGAGGTAAGCGGATCCGTATAATATTTTTTACCACCATGCAGATGTTGAGAGAGAGCATTGGAACATGAGATTCTACATGGAGAGACAGACCATTGGTTAGCTAGAATTGATCGACACATCCCTTGTATTGCTACTTCAGCACCTCCAATTGAAAGAGATCTGATCCTTCTGAACTCATATGTATCTTAGTTTTCTCATGCATTTAGTTTTAATTTTATGTTATGATGTTGATATAAACTCCTTTGTAAGACTACAAATTTTGATGTTGTTAAAATTTTAGACTTGTTAATTTGTTTATAGACGGTCAAAAAACCTGGTTTCCCATATGGTAGACTGGCTACCACAACTCAGCTATGGGCTGGATATTGTAATATATTTTTTTTAATCAAAGGTTCCACAATTAGTTTAAAAAAAATAGTTAAATTTTATAATTTTTTTTAATATTGACAATGTGAGATATATAATGAAATAAGTGTTTTGATGCCTATCAATATTTACCAACCATTTAATTTTATAATTATACTAATAAAATAAAAAAAACATAATAATTAAAAAAATATTAAATTCTTTCAAAATTATATTACAAAAATCATATTATCAAATTCCATAAAATTAAAAACAAAACAAAACAAAACAATTTTAAAAAACAAACTAACACCTTATCATTCATAAAATTAAAATGGACCAATCTCCCATATAAAACCTACTCTATAAAATAACCATTTAAAAATGAAAAATGAAATGAGAATGTAGGATTGTGAAATATGGAGACTCTAGGACTTATTCAAATAAATAATCAATTAAAAGAAAAGAAAAAAACAAAACACAAAAACAAACAAACCAGACCAACAATCCACACGGTTTCATAGGTGACAAATTGATTTGAGTATCTCCAATAAAACAAAAATCCTTGTGTGGACACTACCACTCATCACAAAAATTATTGTTTCACATTTACTCTTTCAGCGTTATCTTATCACCAAATTCGTAATTCCTCCACGGACTTTGAAAACTTGGCCATTAAATGATTGGGATTTGAAATTTTAGTTTTGTCACGTTTTATGCATGCATTTTAGTTAGTTTTGCCGGTTTTATTTTGTAGTTAGAGATTTTATTTTTAGCCAAACGTTCATTTTATAATTTAGTATAAGGGCAATATGTAATTCGGTTTGTGTTTAATGTGGAATTTATGCATGTTTTTTTTTAAATAAAAATAAAATAAGAAATGTTGTCTATAATCAAAACACAAAAATGAATATGTTATGTATTTTTAATTAATTTTTCATATCATGTTATATAATTTTATGTGAAGTTTTACTAGCACAACTGGTTGAGGATGGGCATCCTTAGCAAGGCGACCTAGGATCAAACTTTACAGAGGTTGTTGCGCTCATGTTAAGGGGAGGAGACACGCTAAAATCCAGTCAACTTAGGGTTGGTGTGGCCCAAGATGGGTGCAATCCCCGGGTGACTTTGAGGGCTTAGATGCCCATGGGTCATGGTTTCTCAAGCCACAAGTTAAGCCTTGAACAGAGACAACTTGACCAATCTTTTTTATAAAAACAAATAAAGTTAATGTTTTATAATACAACTTGAGTGGGCCTAACAGTTAAGAGCATGTGTTTCCTCATAAAAGGTCATAGGTTCAAAACCAGAGGGGGCTAGATTATGTATGCCTTCATAGAATTAACAGCCAAATTGTTATGCAAAAGTGGGTCCCTTGTCCCATAAACAAGGGAGTCTCATACACCAATTTGCTATTTGCTTTGGTCGTGACCTTAAAATTGGATAACAATAATAAGAATCAAAAGAAAAAAAGTGAATAAGATGTTCAAACCTTATACTTTTAAAAATGATTTCAACACCAGATTTAAATAAACTAATTTATGTCGATATCGATTTCATATATAATATATAGGAGAAAATGATGTTAAAAATATATATTTTAATATTGTATATAATTAAATATTAAATGTGGGTTATCAATAAAATATTTTAATACCAATTAATATTGATGTACACTAAAAAAATAAATTAATAGAAAAAAAAACTATTTTTAATGCGTACTCATAAAAATGCACATATGTAAAATATTTTAATGTCAACTATGAAATTTTATATTTTGTTTAATAAAAAATATATTTGTATCATATAAAACTATTGAAAAAATTATGTTTTCATGGTTAAAACTTTTTAAGTGGTCTCATTATTTTATAGTTTGGTTCTTTATTAGGTATATGCTTTTTTTGGTGGAAATCTAACAAAGATTTTTTGGACTTAGAAGTTTTAAGTTATATATTCTATATAGCATTCAAAAATACAATTTAAACAATACAAAATAACATAGTGTATTTTGCACTCTAAAATAAGTTTGCACTTGAATAAATTTGATCCGTCTCCACTCATGTTAGATATATGTTTAAGATGGATCTATACCAATATATTTATCGAGATTTCATATTTTTTATTTCCCGTGTTTCATTTCACATGCCAAGATTTCATTTTATATTTGTCGACATTTGGTTTCATTTTATATTCGCCCAAGTTTCACATTGCCATTGTTTTGTTTCATTTTATATTTGTTCAGGTTTCACATTGCCATAGTTTCATTAAATATTTAGGTTGATAAATGTGGTTTATTTTGAAATAGGCTTTTTAAAATTTTCATTTTTAAAAAATATAAAATTTTGTATGATTTAAATTTAATAATTTGAGAATAATTTTCTGATATATATTGTTCAATAAATGAAATTAGGGGTTTTCAAAGTGGGTTTCATTTCCACTCTTATATTGACATTACAAATTTTCGTAATTACAAATGACACGTGAATACTTTAATGATTATCTATATTTATCAACCATTTAATTTATATAATATATTATTTAATATTTTGAGAAAAACTTTATTTTGTATTTGGCCAAGTTTAATTTCGTTGTTTTGATAATGACATTAATAAGGAAAGAGAGACATGGACAATCTTGGATAGTGATGCACATGAGCATGATGGTGGGATGCCATTTACATTTCGATACAAGTTCATGGTGATTTGATTTTGTGTATTTATAATTAATCATATGGAAAATATTTGTAAGAAATAAGCTACCCAAGGTTGGGGAGGTGAACCTGTTGCTCGTAATATAAGTTATTTGCAACAAAATTTTGATGATTTGAAACAATAAATTTTTGTAGCTATATAAACTGTTAGTAACCAGTAAAATTTTGAAATGCAATATATTTTTGGCAAAATTATTATACTGTAACAAATTTGAGTATATAAAAGTTATAGTGAAAGTTGTGACAATGATTTTTCTGTGTTGTTCTTTTCATTGCAAGTTAATAATCTTCTACACTAGTTGGTGTAACTAGGGTTTAGTCCCTGCCAGGTTTGGAGCCTGTTGTAGCGACTACAACCACACTCCAAAAAATTTCCTTTGCTTTATTTTGGAGCCTTCCTCCTCAAAATCTTAGCAACTTGGATTGCACTGCTTAGGTACTTATGTTTCATTCAAGTTTATCTTTCACTTTGTAGCCCGTGTTCGCTTACATGCTTTGCTAACTAACCACAAGCTGGCCTTGTGACTTGGTTTACATCTGGTTCTTGTGCTGTGTTGGAGAACCACACAGTCCTAGAGGTAAGTTTGCCTTGCTCTCAGGAATTGTGCAAAGTAGGCCAACAACCTGCCTTGCTCTCAAGAATTGCACTGAGCAGCCCAAAAGTCAGCCTTGCTCTCCAAAATTGCGCAGAACATCCCGGTAGTGAGCCTAGGATCCAAAACTCTACAATCCCAGTTGGCAGCTTGTCTTCAGCTGGGAAACTACACAGAGCATGAGATGCAGCACTAGCCATTTAGCCCAGGAACTTTGCAGAATCATTTCTTCAGCCATTGTCTAATGCATGTGCTAACAAGATGCCTGGTTCCCTCCAGAACTGCGCAATTTCTAAATGCATACACGACATCTTTTCCCGAAAAAGAAAAAAGAAAAAAGAAAACATCCCTAAACAATAGGGATCTATTTCTAGCATTGAGAGTTACACTCAAGTTAATTTTAGAAACTTCCCACCACTTGTCGCTTTTTCCTAGATTTTTACCATGCACATTATAAACCCTAAATATACCAAATCTATTTAATGGATTCCCCAAATATCATTCTACACATTCAATCTTGGATCTATGGCATTCTCGAGGCATTTAGGAACCTTCGACACAGTTGGTGCAACTATACTAAGTAAGTTTTGCAATATCTCTCTTGAGCATCACATGTATAACATTGTTTTTGCACTAACAATTATTGTTGCAGTGACTTCCCCACCAATTTCATTGTTAATCAGTTTAACTAATTCTGGCATTGGTTTTGATTGGGTGCATGATCATTCACTTCTACCTACACCATCCTTTGCTCATGCATTCAAATATACTCATTTTCAAGTTTCCCTTGGGCAGATCTCGGTTGCCTTGGCTGAGACCTTGCTTCTCCTAGCATGCACTGCACATTTCTGGATCTCAAGGCTCTCCCTTGGCTCCAGGAAGTATGCAAAGGCTGCCTGTCATTGGCTTCTAACTGTACTATGCGTAGTTTTGGGATATAGTGCCCAACCTTTCCCACTCGGATTATGCAAAGTGTAGTGCCAGCCGACAGTCAAGCCAAATTGAACTGTACATTGCATAGTTCTAGTCCATAGTGAACCTCATTGGCTTGCGCTCTACGAAGTTCCAGTCAGCAGCAGGTTTGACTAGCAGATGGGGCTTTACAATGTGCAGTTCGAGCTGACAGTCTCCTAGCCTCTGGGATTCACTACTGTGCAATCTTTCCCAACATTCACCCAACCTGTTACATGGTCGATCCTTGAAGTGCTTTGTTTTTTAAAGCTGACATTTTCTTTCCATGAGTGTCCTCTCTGTCTCTAGGTGCATCAATTGTTGAGAAGTCTCTTAGCAGTATAAGCATCATGGTTTCCAAGAAAGATGGATCAAAGCATACTATAGAGAGAAACACTGGAGACGTGGTTGAGTTGGTGCCAATGAAATTTCCCATCTATGTATACATGCAATTGTTTATAGCGAAGGATATGAAAATAACATGGCAAGAAATAAAGGACATATTTGCAGGTAGTTTCAAGGAAGATATGGAAGATGAACAATTATATGTCAACATTCACAAGTCAAGCTGGTACTGGGTTACATGTAAGTACCTCTTCTTCTCGTGCATGGATATCATTCACTAGGTTGTCTCACATACTAATCCTGAGATGATGACATTCAGCAATACCAGCGGGACACAACTTGCCAACTTCGAGTTGGAAAACTACTATTAGATGTATCACTTGCCACAGCCAATGAACTACTTGGATGCACTATTCTTCACTCCCAATAGTAATCTAAACACTAGAGATATCATGAAGCGTTTGATAAAAGTGAAATCAAATATCAGGATGACACCCAACCAGGTCTACAAGACGAAATAACTCAAGAAGGCTTACCAACTCCTGGTCATCTTTGAATGTCACTTGTATGGTTAAGAGATCATGAGGACCTTCCTGCAAAGTTGGGTTGTTATGTTAGATCAGTTGGAAAATGAAGGAAGGCCTTTCAACTAGTCAGACATATTGGCTCTTTAGTTGAAAGTGCATGTGTCTAATGCCCAGAATCTGCCTAAGGATGGACAAGCAAGATTCTTTATGTCCGTGTACCTGCTTGATGCAATCTGTGCCCAACAATAGTTCCCTAGCATGGGTTGGACATGGACACCATCAAAGGATGTTGTGAATGTTTATTACAAGTTGCTCTCTGAGTGCAGCTACCAAGGAATCATGGTGAGGTTTTCTGACCACTTCATCACCCCACTGTACAGGATGATATTTGAATAGGATCCACCTTGCATGTCCCAGGAAGCGATGCAAACATTGATTAACATTGCAGATTGGGATGCCTCACCCGGTGGAACCTTCATCAAGATGTATGGCATGGAGAAACCTCCGCATGAGCTATCGAGCTTTTCCATGAACAAGATGGTCAGGCAAGAGGTTGCATACCATATCTCCATAGGGTTATCAGTAGGACTGCACAAGTGTTGGGTTGTGTTATATTCTTTCCACGACTAGGGCATTTAGTCAATCGAGAGGTTATAGCGGGGGCGGAACCCCCACTTTGTTCTGTTGATTGCGTAGTGGGGGGGTCACAGGGGGTTTGAGGGGGGGGGGGGGTTAGCCCAGCTCTACGGGGTCCCGGGCAGCACCCTGAGGAAAATTTTTTGGGACCCTATATTAGGTGGCCGAGCCTACCTATGGTTTTGTGCATGGTTTTCACACATGGTTTTGGGCACGATGGTTTTTTATCCATGGTATTGGATGCTTTGGCATGTATATATATGTATTGTAACATTGAAAGGAACATAATGAAAAATCAAGCTGGTAGTTTTGGTTTTGGGATCCAGGGGAAAAAATCTGTATATATGTGTTTTATGTGTTATGCTCTTGCATTGTTTATTTTCTATTCTTAGAATTCGTATGCAGGTAATTTCTGTACGGGGTTAAAACCTACATTTGGTATCATAGTTATTTTGGCTTCAAGGGGACACCTTTGTTGCTGAGGGGTTTCGCTTGGGCCTGTGGTAGACCCTGTTTAGTGGGAGATCTGCGGGATCGATTCTGGTGGTAAAAGAAGATGGCGAGTAGTGGAAAGATAGAGATCGAGAAATTTAATGGTCAGAGTTTTGAGTTGTGGAAACTCAAGATGGAGGATCTTCTGGTGGACAAAGATTAGTGGATCACGGTAGATCTGGGTACTAAACCAACGAGAGTGTCCGATGAAGAATGGAAGAAGTTGGATCGGAAGGCAAACAACAAAATACGATTGTGCGTCTCAGATTCAGTATTGCTGAATGTATCAGGAGAAGCTATGGCGAAGGTTTCGTGGGACAAGTTAGGTACTTTGTACTAATCTAAGTCTCTGGTGAATAAACTATTCCTACGGAAAAGCTATATAACCTAAGGATGAAAGAGGGAGACTTGGTGACAGATCATTTGAACGCATTTAATACTGTGGTAAGTCAGTTATTATCTGTTGATATTAAAATTTCGGATGAAGATAAGTGCATCACTTTGTTGTGTTCTTTACCAAATTCGTAGGATAGTCTGGTTATTGCAATAGGTAGCAATGTAGCTGCCTTGCAGTTTGATGAAATAGTCTCATCCTTACTGACAGAGGAGATGAGACGAAAAAATATGGAGAGCTAGAATGGTGATGCCTTGTCTATACAAGGATGGTCCCAAAACAGAAACAAAAATAAGGCATCGAGTGGGAGATCTAAATCTAAAGAGAGATCTAAATCTCTAGGAAAACCTATAAAGGTGTGCTGGAAATATGGAAAGGAAGGGCACTACGAAAGGGACTGTACATCTAAAGCTCCTGACAAAGGAAAGGGATCTGATGATGCTCCTTCTGTAGAGGCGAAAACCACCTTAGATGAAGGTGGGGATTTGTACTTGGCTTCTTCAAGGATACATGTAGATCATGAGGCATGGTTGATTGACTCAGGTGCATCCTTTCACTTCACTCCCCATAGAGAGTGGTTCTGCAAGTATGAGAAATATGATGGGGGTGATGTCTTCGTGGGGGATGAAAGGAAGGCTAAAATCATTGGTCATGTAAAAGTTAAGTTGAATTTGCAAAGTGGAAGGATTAAAACACTTCCGGTAATAATGTAAACTTTGAAACGGGAACTTTAAACTCAAAACGGGAACTCTGGCCAAAAAACACCGAAAAAACATCAAAAACAGTGCTAAAAGTGAAAAGTGTTGATGCTGGAATAACATCTTTTCTTTTCTTGAGTAAATTTTCAACATGTTTTAAAAATGGCGGTGAAAACCAATTTTTTGCGCAAAAAATATCCAAAAAACACCCTCAAAACGAAAAGGGTTAATTCTGGAAGAACACTTTTTTTTTCAAACGTAAAATTTCAATATTTCGAAATAATGGCATGAAATATTTTATCATGACCCCGAAAAAACATTAAATTTTAAAAAATAATGAAAACATAAAATTTAAATAAAAAAAATTAAAACAATGAAAAAACAAAAAAAACAAAACATAGATTAAAATATATATTAAAAAAAAAAAAAAAACGAAAAAAAAAAATCAATCAATCAATCATAAAATATAAAAAGAACGAAATTAATGATAAGAATTAAAAAAAAAATAAAAAAATTTATAAACAATTAAATAGTAAAAAAAAATAGTTTAAAAAAATGGGGAAAAAAGGAGTTATCTTGTAAACCAAAAAAATTTGGCATATATATATATATATATATATATATATATATATATGGAAAAGAAAAAAAAAAACATTTAAAAGAAACAAAAAATTAAGTAGGTGAAAAAAAAAAAAAAAAACAAAAACAAAAAAATTAAAATTAAAAACAAACTAGATTTAAAAAAAATAGAAAATTAAAAAAAAAAAACTTAAAAGCTACTAAAATTAAGATTAAAATGTTGATTACTTAAAAAACAAATATAAAATATATATATATATATATATATATATAAAAGAGAAAAATAAAAAAACAAAAAATGTTAAAAAAATTATCTCATAAACCATAAAAGAATTTGGAATATATATATATATCTATATATATATATATATATATATATATATAAGTAAGTAAAAATAGAGAAATTAAAAAAAACATTAGAAAAAACTGTTAGAAAAAAAATTAAAAACAAACTAGTTAAAAAAAAAGAATAGAAATTAACAAAAAAAAATTAAAAACTAATAAAAATAATATTTAAAAAAAAAAAATTCAAATTATAAAAAATAAAAACAAAAAAATTGTTTATTTTTTATTAAAAAAAAAAAATATTTTTTATTAAACATAGATATTTTATTTAAAAAAAAACAATTTTTTTTTTTAAACAAACTATTTTATTATTAAAAACAAATTTTATTTTTATTTTTTATTTAAAAATAAAATTATTCAACATATCTTTTATATTTAAAAAAAATAAAAAAAAAGTAAACCTATATTTTATATTTAAAAAAAAAAATTAATTTACATTTTTTTTTAAACATTTTTTTTTATTAAAAAAAAATGAAAATGAATTTTTTTTTTAAACAATTATTTTTTAAAACAAATTTTTTTGTTATAATAAAAATTAGTTTTTTTTTTAAACCAATTTAATTTTTTTTAATTTAAAATTTAAAAAATTATTAAAAAAAATTAAAAATTAGAAAAAATGACATCGATTTTTTATTTATTAATAATAAAAAAAAATTGCGTGGCCCTCCCACCCTCGACCGCCCGTGGTTGAATAATTTTATTTTTAAATAAAAAATAAAAATAAAAATAAAATTTATTTTTAATAATAAAAAATATTGTTTAAAAAAAAAAAAAAATTTTGATTTTTTTTAATAAAATATCTATGTTTAATAAATAATAATTATTTTTTTTTTTAATAAAAAATACATATTTTTTTTTTTTTTTTTTAATTTTGATTTTTTTTTTTAAATAATAATTTTATTAGTTTTTAAATTTTTTTCGTTAATTTCTATTTTTTTAAACTAGTTTGTTTTTAATTTTTTTTTTCCCAGTTTTTTCTAATGTTTTTTTTTTAATTTCTCTATTTTTACTTTATATATATATATATATATATATTAATTTTGTTTTTTTTGTTTTTTTGTTTTCCAAATTCTTTTGTGGTTTATAAGATAATTTTTTTAGCATTTTTTGTTTCTTTTAATATTAATTTTACTAGTTTTTTTAATTTTTTTCATTAATTATTATTATTATTATTATTTTTTAACTAGTTTGTTTTTAATTTGTTTTTCCTAGTTTTTGCTAATGTTTTTTTTTTCCTCAATTTTTACTAACTTATATATATATATATATGTTTTGTTGTTTTTTTTTTCCAAATTGTTTTATGGTTTATAAGATTTTTTTTAACATTTTTTATTTTTTATTTTTGTCTTTTTTTATATATAATTTTATATTTGTTTTTTAGAGACAATTATTTCATTTGGATTGAAAATTTAATTAACGATGTATAAATATGTAAAATATCAAAAATGAAAAATATCGATCTTCTTCTTTAAATATGCAAATCAATAAAAACCTCACTACAAAAAAAATAAAAATAAAAATAAAAACAAGAAAATATGAAGAGGAAGATCACTTCCAAAATTGTTAAATTTACAAAATAATTATTTACATTTCATACATTAGAAAAGTTAAAGTCAAAAAAATAGGTCTTTTAAAAAAAGGGTCTGATGCAGAATAACCACTTTTTAAAATTAGCATGAAAATCACTACCATTCTAAAACGTAATGTACATAAAAATAAGTTAAAAAAATTGAAGTGTCAGAAACTATGCTCTAAAAAAAACATGTGTGTTCTGCATCACCCATTTTCAAAATCGGGTCACTTTTTTGCTATCTCTACAAAACGGGTAACAGTATCAGTTCTCGTTTCAAAGTTTACATTGTTTGGTGTTCTGCATATTCCTACATTTCCTAGAAATCTGATTTCTATAAGCAAGTTGGATGATGCAAGTGTAAAAATAGTGTTCGATAAGGATAACTGCAAGATGGTTCGGACAGCAGTAGTGTTGATGTAGGGAGTTTGGATTGGAAATCTATACAAGCTGCAAGATCGCACTAGTTGTTGATGGGTGCAACAGTTCTATGGTTCCTGAAAGTGGAGCAGAAAATCTAGTGGTCCCTGGAGAAAATACCATGCTATGGAATGAAAGGCTTGGACATATTGGAGAGAAGGGCCCACGAATGCTTCATGGTAAAGGTATGGTAGAAGTTATGACTGATAGCTTTCTGGATTTTGATTTCTGTGAAAATTGTGTATATGGGAAGTAGAATTGGATGAGTTTCCCCTCTGGTGGTAAGAGGGAAAAACAAATATTAGAGTTTGTGCACAGTGATGTGTTTGGATCTGTGAAGGTTTCATCAATGGGTAAGTCTGTGTACTATGTATCATTTATATATGACTTCTCAAGGAATACATGGATATATTTCCTTAAGAAGAAATTTGAAGCCCTTGACAGGTTTAAAGAATTTAAGGCTCTGGTGGTAAACTAGACAAAGAAGAAGATAAAGGTGCTAAGGACGGATAATGGTGGAGAGTTTTGCAAGAAGGAATTTCAAGAATTATGTAAGAAGTGTGGTATAGCATGGCAGAAGACTAGTCCATACACACCTGAGAAAAATAGAGTTGCAAAAGGAATGAACAAGATGTTGATGGAAAAGGAAAGAAGCATGCTCAGTGGTGCCGGGTTAGGACAAGAATTCTGGGCAGAGGTAGTGGAGAGTGAATGTTACCTGGTCAACAGATCACCTTCATCAGCATTGGAGGATAAGACTCCACAAGAGGTATGGACTGGTCAGAAACCCTCTCTTTCACATCTGAGGCTATTTGGATGTGATGCATAGGTACATGTTCTGAAGGAGAAAAGAAAAAAGTTGGATAGTAAATCTGAAAAGTGCATCTTTATTGGGTATAAGGATGGTTTAAAGGGTTATAAGCTTTGGAACCTAGTAACAAGGAAGGTTGTTTACAACCAAGATGTGGTGTTCAGAGAGGTGAAAGATGTTATTAAACATGAATTCCAATAAAAGGAACCTGAGAAGATAGAGTTTGAGCTAAAGGAGGAAGAATTAGACTCTACATTAAAAGAGAAATCTGTTGGGTTGTGTTATATCCTTTCCACGACTAACCCACATAGTTAACTGGAGGGTTAGAGGGGGGGGGGGGGGGGGGGGGCGGGCGGAGCACCCCCTTCGTTGCATCGATTGCATAGTGGGGGGTGTGGGGGGGTCACAGGGGATTGAGGGGTACCCATAACCCCACTCTATGGGGTTCGGGGCAGCGCTCTGGAAAATTTTGGTTTTGGACCCTATGTTAGGTTGGGTAGACCCACCTATGGTTTTGTGCAAGATTTTCGCACATGGTTTTGGACGTGATGGTTTTCGGTCCATGGTTTGGACGCGATGGTTTTTTGGTCCATAGTATTGGATGCTTTGGCATGTATAAATATGTATTGTAACATTGAAAGGAATAAAAATGAAAAATCAAGCTGGTAGTCCTGGTTTTGGGATCCAGGGGAAAATCTCTGTGTATATGTGTTTTATGTGTTATGCTCTCGCATTGTTTATTTTATGTGTTTTAGAATTCGTATGTAGGTAATTTCTATACGGGGTTAAAACCTACATTTGGTATCAGAGCTGTTTGGCTTCAAGGGGACGCCTTTGTTGCTGAGGGGTTTCACTCGGGCCTATGGTAGACCCTGTTCAGTGGGAGATCTGTGAGATCGATTCTGTTGGTGAAAGAATATGGTGAGTAGTGGAAAGATAGAGATCAAGAAATTTAATGGTCAAAGTTTTGAGTTGTGGAAACTCAAGATGGAGGATTTGTTGGTGGATAAAGATCAGTGGATTATGTTAGATTCGGGTACTAAACCAATGGGAGTGTCTGATCAAGAATGGAAGAAGTTGAATCGGAAGGCAAAAAGCACAATACGATTGTGTGTTTCAGATTCAATATTGTTGAATGTATCAGGGGAAGCTACGACAAAGGCTTTGTGGGACAAGTTAAGGACTTTGTACCAATCTAAGTCTCTGGTGAATATACTATTCCTGTGGAAAAAGTTGTATAACCTGAGGATGAAAGATGGAGACTCAGTGACAAAACATTTGAACGCATTTAATATTATGGTAAGTCAGTTATATCTATTGATATTAAAATTTCAGATGAAGATAAGTGCATTAGTTTGTTGTGTTCTCTACCAGATTCGTGGGATAGTTTGGTTATTGCAATATGTAGTAATGCAACTGCCTTGAAGTTTGATAAAATAGTCTCATCCTTGCTAATAGAGGAGATGAGATAGAAAAATACGGAGAGCCAGAATGGTGATGCCTTGTCTGTACAAGGACGGTCCCAAAAAAAAAACAAAAATAAGTCATCGAGTGGGAGATCTAAATCTAGAGGGAGATCTAAATCTCCAGGAAAACTTGTAAAGGTGGTGTGCTGGAAATGCGGAAAGGAAGGGCACTACAAAAGGGACTGTAAATCTAAAACTCCTTATAAAGGAAAGGGATCTAATGATGCTCCTTCTGCAGAGGCAAAAACCATCTCAGATGAAGGTGGGGATGTGTACTTAGCTTCTTCAAGTACACATGTAGATCATGAGGCATGGTTGATTGACTCAGGTGCATCCTTTCACTTCAATTCCCATAGAGAGTGGCTCTGCGAGTATGAGAAATATGATGGTGGTGATGTCTTCTTGGGGGATGATAGGAAGGCTAAAATTGTTGGTTGTTGAAAAGTAAAGTTGGAGTTGCAAGGTGGAAGGGTTAGAACACTTCCGGGTGTTCTGCATATTCCTGCATTGGCCAAAAATTTGATTTCTATACGCAAGTTGGATGATGCGGGTGTAAAAATAGTGTTCGAGAAGGATACCTACAAGATGGTTCGGGGAGCACTGGTATTGATGTGGGGAGTTCGGATTAGAACTCTGTACAAGCTGCAAGGTAGCATGGTTGTTGATGGGTGCAACGGTTCTGTGGTTCCTGAAAGTAGAGCAGAAAATCTAGTGGTCTCTGGCGAGAAGACCATGCTGTGGCATCAAAGGCTTGGACATATTGGAGAGAAGGGTCTTCGAATACTTCATGGTAAATGTATGGTAGAAGGTATGAGTAATATCTCTCTGGATTTTGATTTCTATGCAAATTGTGTATATGGGAAGAAGAATCAGGTGAGTTTCCCCTCTGGTGGTAAGAGGGCGAAACATATATTAGAGCTTGTGCACAGTGATGTGTTTGGACCTGTGAAGGTTCCATCACTGGGTAAGTCTGTGTACTATGTATCATTTATAGATGACTTCTCAAGGAATACATGGATATATTTCCTTAAGAAGAAATCTAAAGTCTTTGATAGGTTTAAAGAATTTAAGGCTCTCGTGGAAAACCAGATAGAGAAGAAGATAAAGGTGTTGATGACAGATAACGGTGGAGAGTTTTGTAGTAAGGAATTTGAAGAATTCTGTAAAAAGTGAGGTATAGTACGATAGAAGACTACTCCATATACACCTTAGCAAAAAGGAGTTGTAGAAAGAATGAACAAGATGTTGATGGAAAGGGCAAGAAGCATGCTCAGTGGTGCCGGGTTAGGACAAGAATTTTGGGCAGAGGTGGTGGAGACTGCATGTTACCTATTCAACAGGTCACCTTCATCAGCATTGGAGGATAAGACTCCACAAGAGATATGGACTGGTAAGAAACCTTCTCTTTCACATCTGAGGGTATTTGGATGTGATGCATATGTACATGTTCCAAAGGAGAAAAGAGTAAAGTTGGATAGTAAATCTGAAAAGTGCATCTTTATTGGGTATAAGGATTGTTTAAAGGGTTATAAGCTTTGGAACCCAATAATAAGGAAGGTTGTGTACAACTGAGATGTGGTGTTTAGAGAAGTGAAATATGTTATTAAACATGAAGTCCAACCAAAGGAACCTGAGAAGATAGAGTTTCAACTAAAGGAGGAAAAATTAGACTCTACAGCAAAGGAGGAATCAGAATATGAAGAGCCACAAACTCTGGGTGTGAGAAGATCAGTTCGAGAAAGAAGGCAACTAGAAAGGTATAGTCCATCTACTTTCTGTTCAAATATTTCTTTATCTATTACTGATGATGATCCTAGAACTGTGAAGGAAGCAGTAGATTTAGAGGATGGAATACTCTGGAAAGAGGCCATGGTAGATGAAATGGTATATTTGCACAAAAATGAGGCTTGGGATCTAGTGGAGTTGCCAGTTGGAAGGAAACCCATTGGCGGAAAATGGGTGTTCAAAAAGAAGACAAATGTAGGAGGAAAGGTGGAGAAATACAAAGCTCGGTTGGTAGCCAAAAGGTTATTTCCAGGTGCTGAGAATTGATTTTGGTGATATTTTTTCTCCTATTGCCAAGGTAACTTCTATTAGATTACTATTATCTGTTGCTGCTTCTTTTGATTTTAAGGTAGAACAGATGGATGTGAAGACAACATTTCTTCACGGGGATCTGGAAGAGGAGATCTACATGAAGCAGCCTGAAGGTTTTGCAATGAAGGGTAAGAAAGAACTGGTATGCAAGTTAAAGAAGTCTTTGTATGGGTTAAAATAGTCACCAAGGATGTGGTATCATAAATTTGATACATTTATATGGGGACCTGGCTTCACCAGAAGCAAAGCAGATCACTGTGTGTATTTTAAATTAATTGGTCACCATGTTATTTATTTGGTCTTGTATGTGGATGATATGTTGCTTGTTGGAAATGACAAAGAAATTATCCAGGATTTAAAGACACAATTGTCCTCCAAATTTGAAATGAAAGATCTTGCTGCTGCAAACTATATTTTGGGCATGGAAATTAAAAGATATCGTACAAAGAGGAAGCTTTGGTTAAACCAGAGGAAGTACGTCGAGACAATATTGCAGAGGTTTAATATGTAGGATAGTAAACCGATGAAGGTTCCTATTCCTGTAGGTGTGAAGTTATCTGCTGAACAATGTCCCAAGACACAAGAAGATGAAGAGGACATGTCCCATGTTCCATATGCAAGTGCAGTCGGTAGCCTGATGTATGCAATGGTCTATACTAGACCAGACATTACACATGCAGTGGGAGTATTGAGCAGGTTTATGTCAAAACCAGGGAAGGAGCACTAGGCAACAGTAAAGAGGGTTTTCAGGTATTTGCATGGTACTAGTGATTATAGTAATTTGTGCTACCAAGGAAGACCAAGATTGGATAGAGTGTTGGATATTCATGGATTTGTTGATGCAGACTGAGCTGGAGATATGGATCAGAGAATATCTACAAGTGGGTATGTGTTTAACCTATTTGGAGGTGCAGTCAGTTAGATGAGTAAGAAACAATCTGTAGTGTCACTATCAACTATAGAGGCAAAATACATGGCAACCACTCATGCAAGAAAGGAAGCAGTTTGGTTGCAAAGATTGTGTTCAAGTATGGGGTTAGTATAGGAAGCTATAAGGATAGACTGTGACAACAAAAGTGCAATTTTCTTGGCAAAGAACTCTGCATATCATTCAAAGACAAAGCACATTGATGTTTAGTATCACTTTGTGAGGGATATGATAGAAGAAAAAAGGTGTTGCTAGTAAAGGTGGACACTTTGAAGAATACTACAGATGCATTGACAAAATCTGTGAGCTTTGAGAAGTTCTCTTGGTGTAGAGAAACAATGGGCATTACAGGGTCGGATAAATGACAAGCTCTCTTGTGGTCCCCTATGGAAAGAAAACAACAAGTGGGAGAATGTTGGGTTGTGTTATATTCTTTCCACGACTAGCTCACGTAGTTAACCTGGCGGGTTAGAGGGGGGGCGAAGCCCCCCCTTCGTTGCGTCGATTGTGTAGCGGGGTTGGGGGTCACAGGGGGTTTGACGGGTACCCGTAACCCCACTCTATGGGGTTCGAGGCAGCACCTCAAAAATTTTTGGTTTTGGACCCTATGTTAGGTTGGGCAGACCCACCTATGGTTTTGAGCATGACTTTCACACATGGTTTTGGACGCGATGGTTTTTCGGTCCATGGTATTGGATGCTTCAACATGTATAAATATGTATTGTAACATTGAAAGGAATAAAAATGAAAAATCAAGCTGGTAGTCCAGTTTTGGGATCTAGGGGAAAATCTCTGTGTATATGTGTTTTATGTGTTATGCTCTCGCATTGTTTATTTTATGTTTTTTAGAATTTGTATGCAGGTAATTTCTATATGGGGTTAAAACCTACAGAATCAGAAGATGAAGAGCCACAAACTCTGGGTGTGAGAAGATCGGTGCGAGAAAGAAGGCAGCCAAAAAGGTATAGTCCATCTTCTTTTTGTTCAAATTTTGCTTTATCTATTACTGATGATGATCCCATAACTGTGAAGGAAGCAGTAGATTCAGAGGATGGCAAACTCTGGAAAGAGGCCATGGTTGAGGAAATGGCATCTTTGCAAAAAATGAGACTTGGTATCTGGTGGAGTTGCCGGCTAGAAGGAAACCCATTGGTAGCAAATGGGTGTTCAAGAAGAAGACAAATGTATAAGGAAAGGTGGAGAAATACAAAGCTCAGTTGGTAGAAAAAGGTTATTCCCAAGTGTTGGGAATTTATTTTAGTGATATTTTTTCTCTTGTTTCCAAGGTAGCTTCTATTATATTACTTTTATCTGTTGTTGCTGATTTTGATTTTGAGGTAGATCAGATGGATGTGAAGACAACATTTCTTCACGGGGATCTAGAAGAGGAGATCTACATAAAGCAACCTCAAGGCTTTTCGGTGAAGGGTAAGAAAGAACTGGTATGGAAGTTAAAACGTCTCTGTGTCGGTTAAAACAATCACCAAGGATTTGGTATCAGAAATTTGATACATTTATAACGGGACTTGGCTTCACCAGAAGTAAAATAGATCATTGTGTGTATTTTAAATTAATTGGTGATTGTGTTATTTATCTGGTCTTGTATGTGGATGATATGTCGCTGGTTGGAAATGACAAAGAAATTATCCAGGATGTGAAGATCCAATTGTCCTCCAAATTCAACATGAAATATCTTGGTGTTGCAAACTATATTTTGGGAATGGAAATTAAAAGAGATTGCCCAAAGAGGAAGCTCTAGTTAAACCAGAGGAACTATGTCGAGACAATACTACATAGGTTTAATATGCAGTATAGTAAATCGATGAAGGTTCTATTCATGTTGGTGTAAATTTATCTACTGAACAATGTCCCAAGACACAAGAAGAGGAAGAGGACATGTCTCGGGTTCCATATGCAAGTGCAGTCGGTAGTCTGATGTATCCGATGGTCTGTACTAGACCAGACATTGCACATGTAGTGGGAGTATTGAGCAGGTTTATGTCGAAACCAGGGAAGAAGCATAGGACAACAGTGAAGCGTGTTTTCAGGTATTTGCGTGGCATTACTGATTATGGTTTACGATACCAAGGAAGATTAGGATTGGACAGAGTTTTGTATATTTGTGGCTTTATTGATGCAGACTGTCCTAGAGAACTAGATCAAAGAAGATCTACAAGTGGTTATGTGTTTAACCTATTTGGAGGTGCAGTAAGTTGGATGAGTAAGAAACAATCTGTAGTGGCACTATCAACTACAGAAGCAGAATACATGGAAGCCACTCATGCAAGTAAGGAAGAGGCTTGGTTGCAGAGATTGTGTTCAAGTATGGGGTTAGTATAGGGAGCTATAAGGATAGACTGTGATAGCTAAAGTGAAATTTTCTTGGCAAAGAAACCTGCTTACTATTCCAAGACAAAGCACATGATGTTTAGTATCACTTTGTGAGGGATATGCTAGAAGACAAAAAGGTGTTTTTGGTAAAGGTGGACACTTTGAAGAATATTGTAGATGCATTGACAAAATTTGTGAGCTCTGAGAACTTCTCTTGGTGTAGAGAAACAATGGGAATTGTAGGGTTGGATAAATGACCAAGCTCTCATGTGGCCCCCTGTAGAAAGAAAACAAGTGGGAGAATGTTTTTTTGTGTTATATTTTTTCCATGACTAGGGTTCTTAGTCAACTGGGGGATGGGGGGGCGGGGTGCAGCGAAGCCCCCCTTTGTTGCGTAGCGGGGGGGGGGGGGTCACAAGGGGTTTAAGGGGGGTGGTTAGCTCCCCTCTAGGGGGTCTAGGGTAGCACCTCGGGAGATTTTTTGTAACCCTATATTAGATGGATAAACCTACCTATGGTTTTGTGCATGGTTTTCGTACATGGTTTTGGGTGTGATGGTTTTCGATCTAGGGTATTAGATGCTTCAACATATTGTAACATTGAAAGGAACATAATGAAAAATTAAGCTAGTAGTCCCATTTTGGGATGTAGGGGAAATCTCTGTGTATATGTGTTTTATGTGTTATGCTCTCACATTGTTTATTTTTTGTTCTTAGAATTCGTATGGAGGTAATTTCTGTACAGGGTTAAAACTGACAATAGGAGGAAGTAGACACCATGGCCTACTCTTCCTTTGTGGATTGGTTTGTACAAGATCTATACCTTGAAGAATTAATATGTTGAGGCCAAGGACCACCTGCGCACACAAAAGAAAGGGTGATTGTACCATATGTTAGAAGACATACAGTTGCCATGCCTGAGGATTCTAAGGCTTATGCAGAAGCCAAAAGTTCAACAGTCAAGTTCTTGATAGTAGAGAATGATCGGATAGCAAAGGACTTAAAAGAGGCCAGGTAGAGAATAGAGCAGTCCACAGGATCTGCTATGGCAGAAATGAAGAAAGAAATACTAGTGAAGATATCAACTTTGGGTACCACCATGGGGATAGTGTATAGAAGATTTGTCATTGTGCACAAAGTGGTTGTCCATCTATACGACAGTCAGTAGCAGTGCACACAGTTAACACTCTGATATTTCTTTTGAAGTATGAACAAAGAAAAACAAAGGTAACCATAAACCACTTTTGGAGATCAGGACCTAGCCTTCCTGATGCTCAGAGAGGGCTCTTTCTTTATATTTTAACTTTGTTTTAGTTAAGATGATTTTAGGATAGTTATTGCTTACAATTGGGTTTTGTTTTGAAAATTTGGTGGTGGGATCACTTCACTTAGATGGAAAGAGGTTTGCCTTTTACCATTGGGCTATGGAGTCGAATGTCTGACAAACAAGACTGGATTCAATTCTGAAAACAGTATCTAAAGGGCAAGATAGATGAGTTACTATAGACCTCAGAGGCTAAATGGTGAATGGCTTCAAATCGGATCCAGGGATCAATTAAGGGTTCCCTAGGCCAAAATTTGGAAGGAATGAAAGAAGTCAACCCGGATGGGAAAGCAATTAAGGGTTCTCAAATGCGGGTATCATAAGAAAACATGTAAATAAATAACTGTGCAAAACAGAGTGTAATTAAACAAAGTCTGAGTGATATCTCCAGTTAATTCATTTAAATTTCAGAACACATTTAAGATTATCAAAACACATAAGGAAGGTAACACAATGACACAAAGAAATTACTTCACTGCAAATGGCTCATCTCATGAATCCTGTAGCGAAATTCTTTCATTACTTGCTCTAGTCTATTGACTTGAAAATGATACAATCAACCTTAGGTTTAGGATCAAAATAACTCTACAAATGTAAAATAATCCACACCTAATACTTTGAATTTTGAAGTATTTATACAAAAGGAATTACAAAATATTCGAAACTGTATTCAGAACTAACTAGGAAAAAAGAAATATCTTCTTGCAAGAAGATAGAGACAACTATTGAACTATTTCATGTTGTCCCTTTTATTTTGGTTCTGCTGGCTGTAGACTTTGATTTTTAGCCCTTTATGCTGCTAGGCTATTTGGCTTTCACGTTGGATGCTCTGTTTTACTTTAACCTTTCACCTGATATTCTTTCATCTAATACACTATAACCCTACTGACTTGTCCATATCCTTTTACCCTGCTGTTTCACTTTTTACTGTACATTTATAATTTACTGTGTTTTTACTATAGTAAATCATTCATTTTTTCCCATATTTCCTCATTTGGTAATTAGATATTGATCATTTTTCTATATATCTCATCTGCCTCTGTATATTTGGCAAAAGTGGGCTTATTAATAAACGAGTTTTTTACCTCATGTTGGAGGTAAAACAAGTTTTCAAATGTTTGGTACAAGACATTGCCTGCTGTCATGCCCTTCATAGATGCAATCGTCATCTGTTCTTTGGCTACTTCCATGATCTTCTTGTTGTAATTTACCTGTGTCATTAACTTGTCATTTATAACTAAGGGATTAGGTAATCCCTTTTCTTTCAAGAATTCAAACTTAGCCATGAACCTGTCAATGGATAGCTGCATGTTCTGACATTTATCTTCTAGATTCAACATTAAATTACTCTTCATGAGGACTCTCCTGACTTCCAAAATTGTACCTGTCCTATCATGTATCTCAAGCTCTTGTAGCTCACATTTATTTTTGGAGTTGAGGAAGTGAATGATTCTTGTTGCTTCCTCTGGCATATCTCCAAGTTCTGTTTTAACACTTTCAATGGCTTCTGTTGCCCGCTTGATCAAATCAATTTTCTCAAATATGACCTGGATAGATGGCCAAACATCATTTATACAGTCAATGATATTCGCCCACAGTTTCTCTTTAGCGTTTCCTATTGGCTCAGTCAAGGTCAGTTATTTTTCCAAGCCTTTTATCCTCCCATTCATCCTTGCAGCCTTTTTTTGCTCTTCATTATGCATAATCTGGGAAAGTTTGTAATCTGCCTCAAGGATGTTGACTTTCTCTTTCAATTTGTTCATCTCATTGTTTTGAATGGACATTTCTTCCGTTGCTTTGACCAGCCTGTTTTCTTCTTCACCTGTGGTACCTGTTGTTGTTGATGCTATTGCTGATGTAGTCAATGTTGATGATGGAAATACAATGTCCATTGGACCAGTGGGATCTAATGCTACTACTAGAGTGGAAGGTACTACTGTGGTCATTGTTGGAATGATAGTTGGAGGAGTACTATTAATACTAGCTTGTTTGAGTTGAATCAAACTTTCTAGTTCCTTTTCCATCTCCTTCAACTGGTCATTGAGTTGTAGCACCAAGTCCATCGTTCTTCATGATTTGTCTGGCTTTCTAGGACTTCTTTTGTTTATGGGTGCTATAACTGAGGCAACTTGAGCTGTTTCTCGAGGGCTGCAATATCCTCATTCTTCTTCTTGATTAACTGTTCAGAAGATTTGATGTCCTTTGGGTCATGGCCCATTTCAATAACCAGGTCTTCCAAGGACTTTATCCTGGTGTCTTTGGTGTTGGAGGAGGCCTTTTCCAGTTTGTACTGGGCTGTTAAATTATCCAATGAATCTTTCAGTTTGAATGATGCCTTGGCCTTTGCTGTGAGGGTGGAGTAGATCATTTCTCCTGCGTGCTTGTGAAATTTGATTTGATCTATGGGATGAACATCCCTGGCCAAGACCTCGAAGTTGGTCTTCTTGTAATATGCTGAGGTTTTGAGTTGCTATACAGTGGGCTTTAGGAATGACACCTGCATTCTTCCTTCTTTGATGTCAAAGGCTAACATCAATCTGTTCTGGTTTGGTGGTGTCATCTTCATGTACTTGGCATATGTGTTTGCCTTCAGCTTTTCGTTCCTGATTATAATTTCCTTAAACCTTTCTTTGATTCCTTTTTCCTTGTTAGCTAGCCTAACAAAGGAAGAAAACTCCATACTCTTCTATCTCTGTATGATCTATGTGTTGGAAGTAGATGGTTGCTAAGTTTCTGCTAATGCAGCTGCCTCTGTTGTCTGTTTACTGATCTGCCCCATTGCCTCAGTGTCAATGACATCTTCTGATGTAATGCTTTCCTCCTGTTCAGACACAAGATTCAATTTGGGCCTTTTGTTTAGATTGAACTGCTCATCACTAGTTTCCATGGCAGAACTTGATGCTTCCTCCCTATTTCTTTTAGGATTCTTCTCCTCATTGAGAGCGGTCTGAATGATAGGAGGGATGTTCATTGGGTCTCCCAACTCTGGAACCTACAGGAAAGAGCTCTGATCAAATTGTTTCTCTAAGTCAATCATGGTGTTCTCCACATCCACAACTGTGTTGTCCATGTTAATCAATGTATTCTCTACCCATTCTGACTGATTAGCATATTGTTCAATGTCAGGTCTTGGGTAGTGGATGTAAGGTCCCAACTTGACCTTTTGTCTGAGCTTGTTTATAACCCCATGAGGGTCATAATGCTAGATGAAACTATTTGTGAATTTCAATTTGTAGAGCATATTATCAACTTCAGGTCCAACCTCTCTGGTGTTGCAGATGAAAGGGCCCATTTTCTTTTTCATCTTAAATTGTGCCTTCTTCCTAGCAATTAGGAAGTTGACCTCATCTGCACCTATCATCTGCCTAAAATATTCAAGGGAAAATATCCTCATGGGCAGGTATTTTGGGAATTTGTAGGGGGCTATCTCACAGCCATAGATCTTGATTTCAGTGTGATTCTGGTAGAGGTACTAGTCTCCCACTTTGCTATTCTTGGCTAATTGCCGTACTCTTTTAATTTCTGGGTTGATTCTAGGTCGAGTCTTATACGTTAGCATGTTCATAACTGGGTGTAAAAAAGAGTCGATGAAGTCTTTGTATGAGGTGGAAAACATGTGGACCAAGGGTGTCCAGAAGATGACTGATATTTTCTTTCCTTTGGTGTCTAATTTCTAGATCTTCAAAGGGAATTTATCTATCTAGTAATAAAGGAACATATGAAACAACACTGAACAGTATTTGGAAACTCTTTTAGTGGGAAATCTAGTGAGTTGTTCATGCATTATGTCTGCAATGAGCTGGGCATAATCATACAAAATTGAAGGAGGCTTTCCTGGAGTGAAAATGGACAAGAAGGCCATGATGACCTCATCCACAAACTCATCTGATGTGCATCCTAGGATGCATGAAATCATGGTGATTATTCTCCTGCCAGTCTATCAAAAAATAGTGGCAACATAGGGTGGAATATCTTTAGGAGTATGGAACTCCTTAGTGATGAAGTTCTGAAATATTTGTTTGATCCTTTTTGGGCCCAGTGTGATGTATAGGTCCAACAGGTGCCCAATGGACATAGGATTCAAATTAGGAATAGGCTGGATTTGCAACTTCTGGTTGATGGATTCAACAGTAATAGTGAATAATATATCATGTTTTGGTGCCTCAATAGCCCTATGGCTTGGAACATAACATGCTTGGAAAAAATGTATTATGTCTGGGAATGGGTGCACTTCTGGGAAAGTATACTTGGGAAAATTGGATTCCCAGATGTTTATATCGTCAACATGGTTTAGGAACCTATCTTTGGCCGAGCAGTGAATTCTTAGAAGGTGGCGTGGCATGGTTGTATCTTTGATTTGGAAGTATCTGTTTGCTAGGGCCAGGTGGTCGATGTCTCAATGAGGGGTTTTCACTGGTCTAACATCTAGAGAAGTTTGGGCAGCCATTTCTACAGTAAACTGTGGAAATTTTGGTTATATGGTTATTGGAAGTGAAGTTTTGACAATTCTGTAACAGGAGTAGGGTATCAACAGTTTGCAGGTAGGGGTTTTGGTATTTTAGGAGGGGGAATAGTCTCAATTTAAATGGAATTCAATTAAATTCATTCAATTATTTCATGAATTTAGTGTACATTTTTAAATGATTGGGGCATTCTGGTTTTCTACTTAAATACCTAGAATTTATGGTCATGGCTACAAACTGGTTTTAAAATTGAGGTCTGCAGAGGCTTCTGCAGCTTTGAGGTGTGCAGTGATGGCATTTTGGAAGTTTTTGGAAGTTGGTAACTGGTTGCAAGAGCTCTGAGGGCACTGTTGTGCTTTAGAGGCTTCAACAGTGCAAATGGGCTAAAAAAGGCCGAAAATGGGGTATGCAGGCTTTTAACAAGGAGCGATTAGAACTGGCAAGGAAATTAAATTAACAGTGGGAGCTTTGCTTTATGGCGAGGAGGCCATATTGAATGGCATCGCACCGCTTATGAGGGTTAGGCAGTATTTTGCTGAGGGAACGCGATGTATGTGAGAGGCTGACACGTAGCAAAATGGGACCAAGCAAAACTGCCCATATCGCTTGCTCTCAGGCTTGTTAAGGTCGGGAATTGGGTTGGCGTGATATGGATGAGGGTCGTCAGATCTATGGGTGGATGATGCAATGGCTGTCGCATGGCAAAGTTGCACGGTTTTGGTAATGGGGTGGAGGTCATCGAGACCCATGGGATTAATTATGGTTAAGCATAATTAACCGATGATTAACTGCGAGTTTATGAAATAATGTGGGTTTATGGAATATAACGAGTGAAAATAAATTTTCGGGGTTAATAAAGTAATGCAGGGGGGAATAAAAGTTAGGATAAAAGGTTTAGTGGGTTTTTTTGGGGTTTTTAGGGGAATTTAACAAATGGAAAGTGATTTTTCCAAGGGGAAAAAGTGTTTCACACTAGGGGAAAGGGATTTTTGGGAAGGGGGCTGAATGTAGAAGGTAAATTGGCTAGGTAATGTGTGAAACCAAGGGGAAGGAGTCAAAATGAATGGAAATGGTGTCTTCACAAGACATGAAAGGGTGAAATGAAAATTAGTAAGTATATAGTGGGGGGTGAAATGCAATGAAGGGGAAGTTAGGAAAATCAGCTTATGAATATGATTTTCACTTTGATAACTACTCCTGCACACTGAAACACATAGTTAAGCATGTTAGTAGTGCTTATGCTTCAAATGACTTGTATTTTTACAACCTTTCTTCTACCTACCCTTTTTCCTACCCTAACATTTTTTCTTCACTTTGGTAGGTCCACTTAAGCTAGCAAACCCATTGTCTTTCCTTTTTCTTTTATGTAATAAACTATCTACTTCTAACCTTACATCTTCCAAGGGCTCAGATTAAACTGATGAGCTCATTTATTTCTCTATCTATCTACTAATCTACCAAGATTTAACTGTTTGGTCAGATTTTTATTCTCTAACTATAAACTTGAAATTCAAAGCATGAAGTAGTCAAGATTAAGTAGTTTGACTATCATGGGTTGTGGCATGTATGACAAGCTGCACACAACCATTATTTAAGACAGTAAAGTAAAAAGTAGTGGCACTTGGACTTGCACACTTTCATGATCTATTTTCTTTGTTTTGTTTTGGGGTTCATATTTTTTCATTTTATGATCTTTTCTTATTTTTCTTGTCCTTTGATATTTCTTTTAGGACATACCCTCTTTACATTTTTAATTTTAATATGGAAAACATTTGGAGAAAGCAAAGGTATGTACAATATTACAAGACTTAACCTCAGCCAAATTCAAAATTATGAATCCTATCACTATAGGGCTCTAACAGTGGCTCCACATGGGGATGACATTTCCTGGTAAAATGTCAAGAACTCTAAAGACCAATAGCCCTTGAATTGTGACTGTAGTTACCTTGTAAAATGTCCTTCTATGATTCTGCTTTATTGATACTTATGACAGTGAATCCTTCAAAGCTCAGGGCCTTCTCTTTGGGCTTCAACTTTAAAGGATTACCATCCAATCCAATCTAGACTTTACAATTTTATGTACAATGATGCAAAGTAAAGTGAACTATTGTGAGTCAGTGGAAAAATAATGCTTCAACATCCTACCATTAAAAGGTCCTTCTGATAGATTTGATCCATCTATGTTTCTCAAGAAAAAGGCATTGTTGCCTTTGTAGCCATAAATGACATAAGACTCCTGCCACAAAAAATCAAATTTTCCATGCTTGCCTTTATCTTCTCTCCTTGAATCCCACTTAAGGACTTTATCTCCTATGTAAAATTCATCAGCTTTAGTCTTTTTATCAAAGACTTTCTTGATCTTTTCCTGGATTACTTTTGATTTTACATATTCTTCTTCTTTGGTTTGCTGCAGGTGTATGGTCTGATTTATTCTTCTCTAAATATCATTTGGTTCCACTAGTAATTCCTGGATGAACTTCATCACTGGAACTCCCAAGGATGATGGGAAAACTGCATCCATCCCATAAACCAGCTAATAGGGTGATGTTCCAATGGACTTCTTAGTAGTCAGTCTATCTGCCCATAAGGCATTGAATAACTTGTTATTCCATGTCTTTTTGTTATATTCTAGCAATTTTTTAATAATACTGACCCGACTTTTGTTGGATGACTCTACTAGTCCATTACCTTGAGGGTAATAGGCTGTGGAATGGCTAAGGGTGATGTGGTACTTGTTACTGAAATAAATAATTCTCTTGGATTTAAAGGAAGTTGCATTATCAGTAATGAGCTTCTGGGGACATCCAAATCATGACATGATATTACTCTCTAGGAAGGATATTATGACAGTGTCTGTGGCTTGCCTAGAAGGTATGGCCTCTATAAATTTGGTAAAATAGTTAGTGGCTGTCAAAATCCACTTGTGTTGAGCGGAGGAGGTTGGGTGTATTTCTCCCATGAAATCTAACCCCCATTGTTGAAATGGAATTTCAGTGGAAATTGGTTTAAGAGCAAAGGGTAAAAGTTTTCTTTTTCCCCCAAATATTTGGCATTGATGACAGGATGTCAAATGTTTCTTAACATATGAAACAAAGTGGGCCAGTAGAAACCAACCCTCAAGACTTTGTCAGCAGTAGTCTTCCAGTACAAGTGTCCTCCACAATCCCCTACATGAAACTCTTGCATGATTTTATCATCTTCATTTTTCAATAAAAAATTCAAAATAATACCACTATTATCTTTCCAAAAACAATGCATTATCTATAATACAACACTTTAATAACTTCATCTTCAAAAATCTAGCTTTAGTTCTTGTCAAACCAAGAGGATCTTGTAAATTTTGTAATACAAATATAATATCTGCATACTAGGGTGAATTAGTAAAAGGTCCATTGATCGATGGAGTCGCCATCTATTCCTGATCATCAAGGGCACTAATGAAGTTTATATCAAGGGCTTGACAGTTCGATTCAACCATGAGTTTGGCTAAACCTTGTCCTTTGATAAGCTAAGTTGGCTTTATCCCTACGTCATATTCCAATATGGTGGCAATGAACTTGCCTCTTTCCCTTTAGGCCCATTTTGTGTCAAAATGTCCTTAACTATAGAATTTGGAACATAAGCAATAATGTGAGAATACAAAATGTATACTCTGAATTCTTTGATAGCCTTTACTAAAGCTAATTGTTGTTTTTCCATGATATTGTATTTGAGTGTGGCATATACTAAGGATTTACTAAAAAATGCAATTGGTTGTTCATATCGTTGGTTGTTCTTTTGCAGCAAGACTGCTGCAATGGTGTGTTCTGAAGAAAAAGAAAAAATTATAAAATGTTTGTTAAAATCAGGAATTATTAGGACTGGAGTCTTGGTTAAGGCTTCCTTGATGGCTTCAAAGGATTGTTTTGCCTCCACTGTCCATTTAAGTGTTGAGTCCTTTATTAGCATGTTATTTAACTCTCTAATCAGTTCTACTAGATTTGAAATGAATCTCCTATGGAAGTTTATCTTGCCTAGAAATGATTATAACTCTCTAATGTTTCTAGGATGGGTAATGGTAAAAATGGCCTCTATTCTAGCAGGATCTATTCTAATTCCATCTTTACGTATGATATGTCCCAACAATTTTCCCTCTTCTAGACCAAAGAGTGTTTTCTTGGGGTTTAAAGAAATCCAAAATTTTCTACATTTGATAAATACTCTTCTTGGGTGGTCTAAGTGTTCATTGTCAGATTTCGAGAAGACTGTGATGTCATCCTGGTATACTACTAAGAAATCATGGATCTCCTTAGCAAAAGCTATATCCATAGCTCTTTGAAATGTGGCACCTGCATTCATTAATCCGAAGGGCATCTTCAAATACATGAAGGTACCCCAAGGAGTAGTAAACACAGTTTTGGATTGGTCCTCAGGTTGAACTAAGATCTGGTTATACCCAAAGAATCCATCTAATAGTGAAATCCTAGATGAGCCTACTACCCTCTGCAATATATGGTCCATTTTTGGTAGAGGATAGTTATCTTTTAGTGAGACCTTGTTTAAATTTCTAAAATCTACACAAAGTCTAATTTCACCTGTCTTTTTCCTAGTTGTAACTAAGTTTGAAATCCAGTCTGAGTATCTAATGGGGGCTATTATTTGGGCATCAAACATTATTTTGACTTCCTTTTCAATAGAGGGCATAAGAACTAGGTTTATTCTCCTAAGTTTTTGTTTGAAAGGTTTATGATATTCTTTTAGAGGTATTTTGTGTTGGATTATGCTGGTGTCATAATATTTTAAGTCTTCATAACTCCATGCGAATACATCCTGGAATTCTTTAAATAGATTGATGTATTTAACCTTTTCCTCTGCAGGTAAAGCTTTTGATATTTTGATGATTTTCGGTTTATCCTTAGTTCCTATATTAACCTCTTCTATGTCAGTTCTCAGAGGTTCCATTTTGGGTTTCCTAGCCACATCATTAGAGTCAAACAAATATTCCAAAGGTACTAACCCTTTAGGCAAAAAATTATTTTTCAAATTAAGGATCTCAGGATCATCATTCATTATTTCTTCAATATCTACATTCTCTAAACTATCTATTTCTACTCTAGTAAATTTAGTTGGTTTAGCTACATCAAAAATATTTACATCTATGCTACTTTCTATATTATTGTCTACTGTATAGTTAGTGTCTATCTTACAATTATGAAATTCACCTTCATTGTTCATGAAATCGTAGATCTGAGAATCCTAGGAGAAAATCTGCCAATACTTTAAGTTATATAGTATAATAGGCATATGTCTGACTTCTACAATGTACTGGTGGTTTGGTTGAAATGGAAATTTACAAGCACTAGCAAAGGTGGCCAGGCTATGAGCCTGCATGTTTTGTTTTCTAGGAATGGTAGCAAAGTTTGATTCTAGGAGGTCTTTGATCAAGTCCAAAACAATATCCCTATATCGACTAAGCGTAGGGTTGCTGACAGAGTATTCACCACTAATCTATTTAATAATCAGCTCCGAGTCTCCCATGATGGAAACTCTTTTGGCTGCCAGTTTCCTAACCAATTGTAACCCTAGAATTAGGGATTCATATTCGGCCATGTTATTTGTACATTTGAAGTTCAATCTAAATCATGTCCCTCAGCATGATTATTCTCCATATTATGGATCCACACTCCTATTTAGTCAATTTAGTGTCCTAAATTGCTACATAAATTATCAATCCGGGTATCGTAAACTAATGAAGTGTAGTGCACTATATGTGCTAGATGACCCTCTTACCTCATTGTTTTTGAGTTTTATGTTTGTTTTGGGGTTTTTTTCTTTTGATTCCTAATGTTCTGCAATGTAATCTAAAAAATCTTAATCTACTGCTGCTCAGAATCTAGAGAAATGAAATGAGAGCTAAAAGTGCTTGAAGCCAGATTTGGAAATAAAGTTTTAACCAAGAAAATGAAAACATAGCTTCTCTTCTTGCTTTTATGTTTGTTTCCAAAGCATGAACTAGGACTTAAAACTACTATCTACTCAATTACAAAACCAAAGCTTTAAATGAGAAAATGAGATTGCAGCTATCTATGATAAATCAAAAATGAAATATTGAAAGTAAGATTACCGCTACTATCTAATCTATTGTAGAATCAAAACTTAATGAACAAATAAAAATGGAATTGCAGCTAAACTAAGTGAAAAACCATAATTGAAAACGAAGTTGCAACTATTCTATTATGAAAGCAAAGCTAAATGAAGTATTTTTGTCACTCTACTACACAATTTAGGGAGAACTACCTCCTTGTGATAGCATTTTGAGATATTTCATTCTTCATTATTCTAAGAAAAGTAAACATGAAAGTTCAGAGAAAGATTCATTCACAAATGAAACATTTCATGACTTAGTTTTAAGATTAACTATCAACTGAAAGGGCTTTTGGAAATATTCATTTATAACATGAGTTACTAAAACTAATAAGAAAATGGCATTGAACAACTTAATTCAAAATCTAAGAACTAATGAACAACAAATGAAATGAACCAATTTATGCTACTGTCATCAACTTGAAGCTACTGGTAAGAAATTAAAGAGCAGTGAATAACCAAAGAACTATTCAGCGCTGAAATAAAACTACTCTGAGTTAGTGAAAAGATGACAGAAGCTGCATTATAAATAGAGTTAGAAAATGATTATAAACATTATGGAAAAACAGAGTGAATTTACAATGGAACTATGAAAGACAAAACAAAAATAAAATGTACCCTTGACCATGCAGGGGCCCTCTGCAAAGGTCTTGGATTATAAGCATTCAATCAATACACCAACAATGCTTCAGGTATCCATTGAAAAAAAAGTCTTTATATTAAAACAGAGAGCTGAGTTCTTCAAACTACAAAGCAGAAATCTGAACTATTACATAAGCAAAAACTTAACCTGTTCTACGTTCTACATGCTAGTATTTATAGAGAAATATACAACTATTTTGAAGAGAGAAATCAGCTACAGCAAAACACGTAGACAGGCAAGTATGCAGAATTCTTGTCCCTAGTTGCTTGGAAACATAAATCGATGGTAGTGGTTGTTAAATTCCATTTTCGCAGGTGGCACATGAAGTCCTTGGCTTCAGGAGACTTCTTCGGATCCCATCACTAAGAAATGTGTGAAAAACATAGTCATGTTTGCCATAGGTTTCTATAGTTGATTTTCCTTTGACCGGAGTCCTCCTCATCGATCTAGGCTAGATGGATAGGATACGATCCATGCTCTGATGTTTTCCAAGCTACCCATGTGGTCCTTTTCCTCTCTTGACACCTGTAACCTACAAAAGCGTGGAGATGGTTGTGGAATGTGGTTGCGTTCTGTAGCTGAAAGAAAAAATCTATTCAAATAGAAAACATAACAGTATAACTTGTAAATCACTAAAATATACTGCTTGAGGCAATGTGTAATGGTTTTTGATGATTAAGGATGCATTCTTCATGGAAAAACAAAGAAAGAAGGATGAGAAAGTTGCTTAAGGGAAAGACAGTTTTGGAACTCAACAACTCCTACACCAGCCCCTAACCTATTAACTAACCCATCAAAGTCTAGATGCCATATTGATTCATGGAATATGTTCTCACTGTGAGTTGTTCTGTATTAAGGTCTTTGGCTGTGATTTCCTTATTATCATTTTCTGCATTGTATAAGATGAAAGAGTCCATATCTGAATGCATGGAGTATATGAGAAAGTTTTGTGGCTTTTCCTCACTACTGACCATGCATTTCATCAAGGTCTCCCTATACAATTTTCTCAGTTGGCCAGAAACATATATGGTGGCATAAGACATATCCAACTACAAGGATCCCTGCAGTTTTGCTCCCCATGAGCGAGATAATAGCATTCCATATTTCGGTGGGATGTTTGCAACTACAATCTCCATTAAAATGCTCTTTGCAGGGCACTTGACAAGAGTCACACATAAGTCCTTGATTAGACCAAGGAATTTACCCTGCCTGGAGTCAAAAGAAAACAAATCCTTATAAGGCCTGGTAATGTCTAGGTTCAGTCTTTCCATTATTTCCTTTGGCATCAGATTGTGGGATGCCCCTGAGTCCAACATAGTGTTATGCAATATTTTATCATGAATGTTTAGGCTGATGTAAAAAGGAGGAACTCCCCCTTGTTGATGAATACCATTGGCCTTAGGGCCAAACAATAATTTAGGTTGGTCATCATTTAAATTAACAGAATCGTCTCCCTCTCCTATGTTCAAAGTATTAGTTATCTATGACCTATAAGATTCATTCTTATTAGTTCGGTCAAAGGAACTGATATCTTTAATTTTTCTATTTCATTTTTGATGTTGAAAGGGAGTTGAGGTTTGTTTGTTTGATTTAGATCTTCCTTGATATGTGCAATTTGTGTTTCCTTATTCTGTTTCTTAGTAGTAGGAATTTCAGTCTGTGTTTCTACTATTTTGCCTTAATTTCCCTTATTCTGATTATTTTCAACAATTGTCTCTGTTTGGGTTTCAGTGGAGGTTATATCTACAATCTTAGGGGTTGAAGTCTCTGGTGTTCCCCTAGGGAGGATTTGCAACACTTTGTTAATTGGAGCTTATTTTATTATCTTATTCTGGCTTTGGATGGATCTTTTAATGGGAGTCTCGTTATTCTTCTTAATTCTCAAGCTATATTGTTTATGTACCTCATATATAGCTGACTCATACCCCTGTTTAAAAAGAAAGGATTCACTAGATTTTAACAGCAACTGCTGCAACATATATAACTCTTGTTCTTCTTGAGTAAGAAAAACAGTGTCATCCTCTTTGGTTTCTAGTAAGTTAATATGGGTACCATCCTCTGCTTCTTAGTTCTTTGAATCCTCAACATATTTCTCTTAGAAGTGGGGCCTAGTCTGTTGGCCTGGTGTAGCATTTTTTCTAGCATTAGGGTTCTTCCTAAAATTTGGGTTTCTTATTGGGGTTGTTGTTGTTGATTCTCCCATTGAATTTTCCTCTCCATGTTTTCTAACCTATCCACGATTCTCTCTAAACCCTTAGCTAAAATATCTACTTTTCCATCTAAAGTGGAAGCTTCCTCTTTAAATACAACTTTCTTTACATTCCTCATTCGTGCTTTTTTAGCTAATAGGTTGGCCTTTACACTAACAACATTTCTCTGCATTTGTTCAAGGGTTTTAAGGTTCCTTTCCCTTAGCTGGTATGACATGTCAGCATCAAAACCATCAGGGAACTTAATTAATGCTAGGTCAGGTGGAGGCTTAATATTGGCTGGAATTGCATTGTAGATATTATTAAACCTAGTGCAATAGTCCTAAACTAACTCATTAGGAGCTCTTCTAATATTGTCATATTCAGAAAGTATTTGCAATGGGTTTTCCTTTCTTTACCATCTACCAATGAATAGCCTATGAAAATTGGCTAAGTCTACAATATGGTTGGCAGGAAATGCTTTGAACCATTTCTCAACATCCCTAATCAAAGTTTGGGTAAACAACCTCATTTGGACATCTGCTTCATCTATCTCATGCACCTCAAAAAAGTCAGACATCTTGTTTACATGCTGCTAGGTAGTGTAATGACCAGTAGCATCAAACAGGAAAATCTTACTCTGATAATCTGTAGGTATGGCATGGAGTTGTGTAGGTAAAACAAGATGAGCATATTGGTTTCCATTGTTGTGATTTTGGTTTGACTAGGGGGTAAAGTTGTAGTGCTTGAGGAAGAACTTGAAACTAATGGAGGTGAACTAGATGATAATGAGGATGGTTGATTAATAACTGGTTTAGGTGATTGGATTGTGGTAGATATAATTGGTGAAGTTGTGGTAAAAGAAGATGTATTTACAGTGAGTGAGGACTGTGAAAAAATTTGAGAGGCAATGGTAGTAAGGGCAGCTAGCTATTGAGGGTAAGCACTATCTATATTGCTGATCAATGTAGAGGTCAAAGCTTCTAACTTGTCAAAAGCGTCCATGAAACAACTTATCTAAATTTGGATGGATAACCCTTTTTGATTCAATGAGTTAAGTAAACTCAGGGTCTAATACTGTTTCATGGATGGCATTCTTAGATTTAGCTCTAAATAATGAGAGGTCAAATGACAAATCAAAAGGGATTTCCTCTAAAGTTGAAAACTCCTCAGGGAGTGAGTTGCTTTGACTAGCTGGCTATTACTTGCCTGAGTTTCTTCATTTTTTTTGTTTTCTTAGAATTCTGTCTGGCTCATCAACTATAGTTGCACGGTTTGGATTTGGGTTTTCCCTGGTATAGTGAATCTTCTTAGGAGCAAGAATTTTAAGTTTTTAAACTATTTTTATGAAATTTTTAAAAATTTACTTCAGATAATGACATTAAGGGGCTCAAGATTAAATTTAAGGTTTCCTTAAAGTTTTATAAGACAAAGGATCGAATTCCCCACCGGAGTTTCCAGAAATGTTAGCAGCCTGACATTTCTTTTGAAGTATGAAGAAAGAAAAAACAAAGGTAACAACAACCACTTTTGGAGATCAGGGCCTAGCCTTCCTAATGCTAAGAGAGGGCTCTCTCTTTATAATTTAACTTTGTTTTAGTTAAGATGATTTCAGGCTAGTTATTACTTGCACTTGGGTTTTGGTTTGAAAATTTGGTGGTGGGATCACTTCACTTAGATGGAAAGAGTTTTGTATTCTACCATTGGGCTATGGATTTAGATGTCTGATAAACAAGACTGGATCCAGTTCTAAAAATAGAGTCTAGAGGGCAAGATAGATGAGTTACTGCAGATCTCAGAGGTTAAATGGTGAATGGCTTCAAATTAGATCCAAGGAGCAATTAAGGGTTCCCTAGGTCGGACTTTGGAAGGAATTAAAGAATTCAACTGGGATGGGAGAGCAATTAAGGGTTCTCAAATTCGGGTATGAGAAGAAAACATGTAAATAAATAACTGTGAAAATAGAGTGTAATTAAATAAATTTTGAGTGATATTTCCAGTTAATTCATTTAGATTTTAGAACACATTTAAGATTATCAAAACACATAAGAAAGGTAACACAATCACACAAAGAAAGTACTACACTACAAATGGCTCATCTCATGAATCCTGTAGCGAAATGATTTTATTACTTGCTCCAGTCTATTGACTTGAAAATGATACAATCACCCTTAGGTTCAGGATCAAAATAACTCTACAAATGTAAAATAATCCACACCTAATACTAAGAATTTTGAAGTATTTATACAAAAGGAATTACAAAATATCTGAAACTATATTTAGAACTAATATAGGAAAAAATAAATATCTTCTTGCAAGAAGATAGAGACAACTATTGAAATGTTTCATGTTGTCCCTTTTATTTTGGTTCTGCTAGCTGTAGACTTTGATTTTTAGCCCTTGATGCTGCTAAGATGTTTGGATTTCACACTGGATGCTCTGTTTTACTCTAACCTTTCACCTAATATTCTTTCATCTGATACAATTTAACGTTGCTGACATGTCCATATCCTTTTACCCTGCTATTTCACTTTTTACTGTACATTTATAATTTACTTCGTTTTACTATAGTAAATATTTCCATTTTTCCCATCTTTCTTCATCTGGTAATTGGATATTGATCATTTTTCTATATATCTCATTTTCCTCTATATATTTGGCAAAAGTGGGCTTATTAATAAACAAGTGTTTTACCTCATGCTGGAGGTAAAACAAGTTTTCAAATGTTTGGTACAAGACATTGCCTATTGTCATGCCCTTCATAGATGTAGTCATCACCTGTTCTTTGGCTACTTCCCTGATCTTTTTGTTGTAATCTTCCTGTGTCATTAACTTGTCATTTATAACTAAGGGATTAGGTAATCCCTTTTCTTTCAATAGTTCAAACTTAGCCATGAACCTATCAATGACTAGCTGCATGTTCTAACACTTATCTTCTAGATTCAAAATTAAATTCCTCTTGGCAAGGACTCCCTTGACTTCCAAAATTGTACCTGTCCTATCAGGTATCTCAAGCTCTTGCAGTTCATATTTATTCTTGGAGTTGAGGAAGTGGATGATTCTTGCTACTTCCTCTGGCATATCTCCAAGTTCTATTTTAACCCTTTCAATGGCTTCTGTTGCCTGCTTGTTCAAATCAATTTGCTCAAATATGACCATGATAGATGGCCAAGTATCATTTACAGAGTCAATGATATTGGCCCATAGTTTCTCTTTAGACTTTCCTATTGGCTCAATCAAGGTCAGTTCTTTCTCCAGGCTTTTTATCCTCTCATTCATCCTTGCAGCCTTTTGTTGTTCTTCCTTATGCATAATCTGGGAAAGTTTGTAATCTATCTCAAGGTTGCTGACTTTCTCTTTCAATTTGTTCATCTCATTGGTCTGAATGGAAATTTCTTCCATTGCTTTGACCAACCTATTCACTTCTTCACGTGTGGTACCTGTTTCTATTGATGTTGTTGCTAATGTAGTCGAAGTTGATGCTGGCAATGCAATGGCCATTGGACCAATGGGAGCTAATGTTGCTGCCAAAGTGGAAGGTACAACTGTGGTCACTATTGGAATGAAAGTTAGAGGAGTACTATCAATAATAGCTTATTTGAGTTGAATCAAGCTTTCTAGCTCCTTTCCATCTCCTTCAACTGGTCATTGAGTTGCAACACCAACTCCATCATCTCTTCATGATTTGTATGGCTTTCTAGGACTTCCTTTGTTTGTGGGCTGTAACTAAGGTAGCTTGAGATGTTTCTTGAGGGTTGGAATATCCTCGTTCTTCATCTTGATTAAATGTTCAACAGCTTCAATTTCCTTGGGGTCATAGCCCACTTCAATAACCATGTCTTCCAAGTACTTTATCCTGGTGTCTTTGGCACTGGAGGAGGCCTTTTCCAGTTCGTACTGGGCTGTTAAATTTTCCAATGAATGTTTCAGTTTTAATGCTTCCATGGCCTTCGTTGAGAGGGTGGAGTGGATCATTTCTGTAGCCTGCTCGTGAAATTCGATCTGATCTATGGGATGAACATCCCTGGCAGAGACCTCAAAGTTGGTATTCTTGTAATCTACTGAGGTTTTGAGTTGCTATACAGTGGGCTATAGGAATGACACCTGCATTTTTCCTTCTTTGATGTCAAAGGCTGACATCAATATGTTCTGGTTTGATGGTGTCATCTTTAGGTACTTGGCATATGTGCCTGCATTCAGATTTTTCGTTCCTCATTTTAATTTCCTTAAATCTTTCTTTGATGTTTATTTCCTTGTTAGTCGGCTTGACAAAGGAAGACACCTCCACACTCTTATGTCTCTGTATGATCTGTGTTTTGGAAGTAGATGGCTGTTGAGTTTCTACTGATGCAGCTATCTATGTTGTCTATTTACTGCTCTGCCCCACTGCCTCAGTGTCAATGATGTCTTCTGATGTAATGTTTTCCTCCTATTCAGACACGGGATTCAATTTGGGCCTTTTGTTTAGCTTGAAAAACTCATCACTGGTTTCCATGGAAAAACTTGATGCTTCCTCTCTATTTCTTTTAATATTCTTCTCCTTATTGAGAGGAGTTTGAATGATAGGAGGGATGTTCATTAGGTCTCCCAACTTTGGAACCTGCAGGAAAGAGATCTGGTCAAATTGTTTCTCTAAATCAACCATGGTGTTCTCCACATCCACAACTATGCTGTCCATGTCAATCAATGTAGTCTCTGCCCATTATGACTTATTAGCATATTGTTCAATGTCAGGTCTTGGGTAGTGGATGTAAGATCCCAGCTTGACATTTTGTCTGAGCTTGTTTATAACCCCAAGAGGGTCATAATTCCAAATGAAACTGTTCTTGAATTTCAATTCCTAGAGCATCTTATTAGCTTCAAGTCTAGCCTCTCTGGTGTTGCAGATGAAAGGGCTCATTTGGCTTTTCATATTAAACTTTGTCTTCTTCCTAGTAGCTAGGAAGTTGACCTCATCTGCACCTATCATTTTCTTGAAGTATTCAAGGGAAAATATCCTCATGGGGAGGTATTTTGGGAATTTGTAGGGGGCTAGCTCATAACCATAGATCCTAATTTCAGTGTGATTCTGGTAGAGGTACCAGTCTCCCACTTTTCTATTCTTGGCTAATTGCAGTACACTTTTAATTTCTGGGCTGATTCTAGGCTGAGTCTTAGAAGTCATCATGTTCATAACTAGGTGTACAAAAGAGTCTATGAAGTATTTGTATGAGGTGGAAAACTTGTGGACCAAGGGTGTCCAAAAGATGACCGATCTTTCCTTTCCTTTGGTGTCCAATTTCTGGATCTTCAAAGTGAATTTATCTGTCTGGTAATAGAGGAACATATGAAACAACAATGAAGAGTATTTGAAAACTCTTTCAGTGGGAAGTCTCTTGAATTGTTCATGCATTCTATCTGCAATGAACTGGGCATAATCATACAAAATGGCAAGAGGCTTGCCTGGAGTGAAAATGGAAAAGAAGGCCATGATGACCTCATCCAAAAACTCGTCTGATGTGCATCCTTGGATGCATGAAATCATGGTGATTATTCTCCTGTGAGTGTCAGAAAAAACAGTGGCAACATAGGGTGGAATGTCTTTAGGAGTATGGTACTCCTCAATGATGAAGTTCTGAAATATTTGTTTGATCCTATCTGAGCCTAGTGTGATGTATAGGTCCAATAGGTGTCCAATGGACAGAGGAGTCAAATTAGGACTAGGTTGGATTTGCAGTATCTGGTTGATGGATTCAGCAATAATAGTGAATAATATCTCATGGTTTGGTGCCTCAATAGCCCTATGTCTTGGAACATAACAAGCTTGGAAAAAATGTACTATGTTTGGGAATGGGTGGAATTCTGGGAAAGTATACTTGGTAAAATTAGATTCCCAAAGGTTTATATCATCAGCATGGTTTAGGAACCTATCATTGGCCCAACAGTGAATTCTCAAAAGGTGGCATGGGGTGGCTATATCTTTGATTTGGAAGTCTCTCCCTACTAGGGCCAGGTGGTCGATGTCTAAATGATGGGTTGTCATTGGTCTAACATCTATAGAAGTCTGGGCAACCATTTCTGTAGAAAACTATGGAAATTTGGGTTATATGGCTATTGGAAGTGAAGTTTTGACAATTCTGTAATAGGAGTAGGGTATTAGCAGTTTGCAGGTAGGAGTTTTGGTATTTTAGGAGGGGGAATAGTCTCAATTTAAAGGGAATTCAATTAAATTCATTCAATTATTTCATGAATTTAGTGTACGTTTTTAAATGAGAGAGGCATTCTAGTTTTCTACTTAAATACTTGGAATTTATGGTTGGGGCTGCAAACTAGTTTTAAGATTGAGGTCTGTAGAGGCTTCTACAGCTTTGAGGTGTGCAATGATGGCGTTTTGGAAGGTTCTAGCAATTGGTAGCTGGTTGTAGGAGCTTTGAGGGCACTGGTGTGCTTCAGAGGCTTCAGTAGTGCAAACGGGCTAAATAAGGCCAAAAATGGGGTATGCAGGCTTTTAACCAGGAGCGGTTAGAATTGGCGAGGAAATTAAATGAATAGTGACGATTTTGATTTATAGCGAGGAGGTGGTATTAGATGGAATCACACCGCATATGAGGGTCGGGTGGTATTTTACCAAGGGAACATGACATATGCGAGAGGCTGACACGTAGCAAAATGGGCTCAAGCAAAACCACTCATATCACGTGCTCTCAGGCTAGTGAAGGTCGGGCATTGAGCCGACGTGATATGGGTGAGGACTGTTAGATCTGGGGGTGGATGATCCAACAACCCTTGCGTGGAAAAGTTGCACGGTTTGGGTAATGTGGCATAGGTTAGTGGGACCCATGGGATTAATTATGGTTAAGCATAATTAACCCATGATTAACTATTGGTTTATGAAATAATGTGGGTTTATGGAATATAAAGGGTGGAAATAAATTTTCATGGTTAATAAAGTAATGCGGGGCGGAAATAAGAGTTAGGATAAAAGGTTTAGTGGGTTTTTTCAGGGTTTTTAGGGGATTTTAACAAATGAAAAGTGATTTTTCCAAGGGGAAAAAGGTTTTCACATTAGGGGAAAGGGATTTTTGGGAAGGGGGATGAATGTAGAAGGTAAATTGGCTAGGGAATGTGTGAAACCAAGGGGTAGGAGTAAAAATGGATGGAAATGGTGTCTTCACAAGACATGAGCTGAAAGGGAAATTAGTAAGTATATAGTGGGGGTGAAATGAAATGAAGGGGGAGTTAGGAAAATTAGCTTATGAATATACTTTTCACTTTGATAACTGCTCCTGCACACTGAAACACATATTTAAGCACGTTAATAGTGCTTATGCTCCAAATGACTTGTATTTCTGCAACCTTTCTCCTACCTACCCTTCTTCCTACCCTAATATTTTTTCTTCACTTTTGTGGGTGCACTTAAGCTAGCAAACCCATTGTATTTCCTTTTTCTTTTATGTAATAAATTGTCTACTTCTAACTTATATCTTCCAAGGGCTCATATTAAATTGATGAGCTTCTTTGTTTCTCTATCTATCTACTAATCTGGCCAAGATTAAACTGTTTGGTCAGATTTTTATTCTCTAACTATAAACTTGACATTCAAAGCATGAAGTAATCAAGATTAAGTAGTTTGACTATCATGGGTTGTGGCATGTATGACAAGCTGCACACAACCATTATTTAAGACAATAAAGTAAAAAGTAGTGGCACTTGGACTTGCACACTTTCATGATCTGTTTTTCTTTTTTGTTTGGGGTTCATATTTTCTCATTTTCTGATCTTTTCTTATTTTTATTCTCCTTTGATATTTCTTTTAGGACATACCCTCTTTACCTTTTTAATTTTAATATGGAAAACATTTGCAAAAAGAAAAGGTATGTATGATATTACAAGACTTAACCTCAGCCAAATTCAAAATTATGAATCCTATCACTATAGGGCTCTAACACATGTAGACAACAAAAATTCTCAAAGAGATTCATGCAACTATTATACACATGAAGGAATGGACAATGAGGTCAAGGGAGCCCCACTTTACTTGCTCAAGAGGATGAAGCCATGGGGTAAGCTAGATAAAGCAAGGATTTGGATGTTGATCTGAAATTATGAGAAGCTCCCTCTGCTCATCACTATCAATGAGGCTTCCTATGCAAAGTTGTCCAGGAGTCTGGATGTCATAGTGCGAACGCATAAGGTCCCTTCCATTAGAACCCTCACCTAAGCCATGAGGAAGAACCAATTCATGTTGGATGTCGACAAGTACATAGAGAAGTTGATGCCCAAAGCCACTAGAGATGACTTGCAACTCAACGCGGAGAAAATGCAAATGTACATTGGTAGTATAGCCACACTCAAGAAAATATTGCACATGCTTCAGGATGAGTTGGACATAGGTTTTAGAACCATATACCCGGAAGCCATGGAGACAAGAGTCCGCTTCGACAAAGACGTCACCAAATAGTACGGAGACACAATAGTGCAGTACCAAGCTTGGTATCAGTTCATCACTGAAGGCCGTTGCGAGTAGGTTACTAAGTTGTTCTTTCCACGAGACCCCGAGTAGTGTTGTTTGTCTTGTCAGGCTACTGACTCAAGTCTATTTTTTTCCCACATGGGCATATGTGGAAATTGTATTATTGTAAATATGTTGCAAGTGAGATTCAAAGTGTCATTAGTGGAATGTAAATAGTCACTGTTGTAATGTGAAGAGTCATGAGGGTAATCCAAGAGTCAAAGGGGAATGTGAAGCGTCACCCCATCCTTTGATATATATAAAAACTCATAACTCATAGTACAAGCTTTTGGGAGTGAAGCTTTTGGCTAGTCATTGCTTAGAGAAGGCTTATAGAGTATTGTGACATGCCTTGGCTTCTCCATAGTGCAGAGCGAGTACATCTCTTTGGAGGAGCATGTAGTGTTGACTGTAATGTTCCACTATTGGGGCTAGTGGTTGTCAATGGTGTATGTATGGATGGAACTTTTACTTAATATAATATATAATAGAGCATGTTGAAAATATAAACAAGAAATGTTAAAAATAGAATCCATAAATTCTAGTTTAATTTTTCCATGAATTACACTGAGAATTAAAATTGAATTGTATTATTATAGAAACTTGTAAATAGTTAATTAAGTTTAATTAACTTAATTAGCTTAGGAATTTCGAGGTGGAAGTATTTCTAAAGTCATGTATATGTTCTCCCTATATTTTAGGGGTCCGATATGAGTTAATGGTGAGTTGTAATTAGATAACTCAGTTACTGAGTTAAGTTCAACTGAATTAGTTCCAAATTGTTTGAGGAACTAATAATGTGATAATAGTCAATTGGTGCACTAATGCATTAACTAGTGATACTCCAGTTAACTAAAGATTCCCTCATAAAAAAAACATGCATGTCGATTCTGAGAAAGATCAAGTTGAGACTAGAGTGCAGGGATAGTGTACTATTAGTTGTATGATTTACTGAGTTGTATAAATCTTGCATGCAATTAGGAACTGAACCTATAAGAGATTGCACAACTTTGGATGCAGTGGTTTCCCATTAATATGGACTAATCAACCATAGGAATTGCATAAGGAAATATGGGCTTCGATAGCTACAATATTGGATAATTGTTGGCCAAGAGCTTTCTTGTGACCTGAGGATTGATCATATTGAGTGTTGGGATTTTTCTTATGAGACCAAGCATTGTATTATCATCTTGGATTTTCAATTAATGCAATATAGATAGTATGGGTTTTGAGTTATGGCTTTTCCCAGGAAAAATTATTGTGTTATGTGCCATTGATTTTCTTCCTCATGCTATTTTTTTTCATCGCTATATTGGCTTCCACTATTTGAAAGTAGAACTAGATTCTTGTCTTGTGCTTTAGTAAATTGCATGAGCTCATGAATCTACAATATTTTTTACGTGGTATCGGAGCTGAATTCAATATACTAGAGGAGATTTAGAAGTTTTTAGTTTAGAGTTACATGTAAAATTCGAATTTGCAATACATACTTCAGGATCAACATATGGCATTCTATGGTTTGCGACTCGAGTATGCATTGGATGGAAAATCGAATTATATAGCCTGGAAGGACATGATGGAGACCATGTTGGAAGACAATGGCTTGAAGAAATTCATTAATCAGGACATTCCTAAGCCACCAACATCAGATGCTCAGAATCTGGTCGAATGGAAGAAGTGTGTGGTAAGGGCGAGGCAGATAATAATTGAGGGAGTTCGAGGACACATTGTCTTGAGTCTCCATGGGAAGGAAAATCCGCATGCTATGTAGAAAGCATTGAAGGACCTTTTCCAGAACAATAGTGACCAAAGGAAGTTGGCACTAAAAGATAAACTTTGAAAAATCAAGATGGAGGCAGGCGACTCAATTCCAAATTACTTGACCAAGTTCACTCAATGTCGTGATGAACTTGGAAGTGTTGGAATCATGGTTGCTGAGGATGATATGGTGAATCTTGCTCTTCTAGGACTCCCAAAGAGTTGACATAGTTATCATGAATCTGTCAATGATCGGGAGAATATGCCAGATTGTGAATGACTATGGTCAGATTTGATGCAGGAGGAGATCAAGAGGAACACCAGAGATGGGACCTCTTCCAAGGAAGTGGAAGAGGATTTTTCCTTTGCGAGTAAGGAAACTAAGGCCAAGTGAAATAAGTCCCAGGGCGAGGAGGGTGGAAAGAAGATGGACTTGACGAAAGTCAAGTGTTTTCACTATCACGAGCACGAGCACTATGCCAAGAACGGTCCACAAAAGAAAGCAAGGAAGAAGGAGCCGCCAGTAGCGGCAACAGGCGAAGCTCTAGCTTCAAAATTCGAACTTGATTTCACTCTCTGTTATCACCAAAAAATTGATCATCTAGCCTAATTTACTAGATGGATGAAAGTACACCATGTAAACCCAATTTTATCATAGAAAATTGCTTTCACTGTGAGAAATTACTTAATAAACCACCTTTGTTAAGTAATTTATAGTTTAACCAATGAAGAATAATTAAATAAATCACATTTATTTGATTTTCCTAGGAATAATTAATTAAACCATTTTTCAATTATTATTCCTTGTCATATTTGACCCAATCATGAAAAATAAACAGACAAATCATTAATTATCTTATTTTTCTCCAATAATAATTAATTAATCACTAATTAATTATTATTCTTTGTCAAATTTGACTAGATCCCTTAGGAATAATTAAATAAATCCTTATTTGTTTATTATTACTTAAATAATTCCTTGAGATGATAAATAAATCATTTATTTATTATTTCTAAATAAAAGTTTAAATACCTTTTCCCTCCTAACCAAATATAATAAAATACTCCAAGTGGTTATTCCAAGAATGGGATCAATAATATTTTATTATTGGTCATTATTCAAGGATAACTCAATATTTTGTTATAAATAGAATGGCTTTCCATTCATTATTTACTTTTGATTATTTTCATTGCTGCAGTCACTGTTGTAACTATGATTATTTTCATTGTCTCACACCATATTTTCGTTGGATTTACACATTATAGAGGAGAGAGACTCTACACAAGCTAAAGGCATTTGAGGATAGCCAAGAACCCATCCCATAAAGGGGGACTGGTAACACCTATTTCTTCCCTTCACAGGTGTTATAATAAAAACTATTCTTTGTATATCTGGTTTCCATTAGATGATTGGTGTTATTACTCTTTCTTTTTGCTGTTTAACTATGATTGTGACATAGATCAGAATTTTGGCATGTTTTGTTTCTACCAGTTGTTGCAGATCTACAATGTTTAGTAACCATTTATATTGTTGAGATTGCTTGTCATCCACAATCTTATGTGGGTTCTTTTCATACATCTTTGAGAAAAAACATTGCAACAAAATTGGTGACTCCGTTGGGTTTTATACTTTAGATCTGAAAACTTGGGTGACCTTTTGTTTTCATCTTAGGGTTCCTTTTTCTTTTTTTCAATTCTCTTAATTTTTCCTATTTTTTCAACCCTAGATCTGTTAAATTTCTAGCTTCAGCAAGCTTTATGGTCATTTCCGCAGGTCACAGGAACTAGCCGCGACAAAGGCGATGGTTTTTTCCAACATTTGCTGACAAGGATCCACGGAGTATAAATCACACTTTTTGGCCCAAAAAGTGCGATCTCAAGGCTAGAGCACACTTATGAGCCCAAAAAGTGTGATCCCAACTGGAAAACAGGTCAGTACCTGCGATTTCTAGGTTTTAGGGTTTTTCTCAGTTCTATTTCTCAGTTTTGCAAAGAGTTGTCTACTGGGTTGTCCAACCTCTGTCTCATCCTACTTAGGCCTTGATCTACTCTGATTTACTCGTCAAAGTTGAATTTATCCCCCCTAGGGCTTCTAGTATGCTTCCACTTTTATAGGAGGAGTTTAGCTGAGTGAGTAGTCTGAGTTTCTGCAGCACTTTCAGCCACATTTTCTAGATCTGTACCCTTCTATTTCAGATCTGTAAAGATAGGTTGTCACCATTCATAGTTTCACCTTTAAACTTGTTTGGTCATTGGCCCTAGGGTCCCATCGGTTTCCCTAGGTGTTTCACCCATCTCCCTATCTTTTTGCAGCAATCTTCCCCTCTGGTTGTTTGTTGTTGTTGCACCACTTTCCAGCAGCTTCATGTCACACTTGATCCTAGTCACACCGAGATTTCGATCTCTTGATTGTTTTAGTGTTTTTTTCATCGATTTAGTCAACAACTAGCATAGTGTTTGCAAACCCAGTTTGGGTGGGGTTTATTTAATTGTTTTTCTATTCATTTTCTATCGTTAATTTTAGTTTGTTTTCAACAAGCATTTTTTTTTTTACAAACACAATCTGGGGTTAATCAATAAATACACTTCCACACACAAGAACACCTTAAGTGAAGGGCACTTGGTTTACACTGGCAAGCCAAGACTTAACATAATAAATTTATCTCCCCTCATCAAGACAAAGGCATATTGTTGATATCCCTTCACCATTTTCATGTCAGTGTGTCTTACCACCATTGTGCCACCAAGGCATTTGTCACGGAGACTATTAGGCCTTCACCCCGAGTTTCCTCTTGGGCATATTACCCCTCCTCACCGGGTTGGAGTTCATAGGCCTTGAATTCCCCACACCGACTCTTCTACTGGTTCACCTGATTCCTCATCTAAGTTTGAGCCTCCTTCACTGCATATTGTCACCATGTTTGGACCCACAGCTGGTGCAGGAACCCAACTTGGTGTTGGCTCTGGTTCTCTTCCATTGGTAACATTAAGAGGAATAGTCCCAGGAATCGTTCTGGTAGCCCCCATGCAACCCTTTATGGTTGGGTTAAGCCTACCAAATTTTAGCAAGTTGATAAATGACCCCATACACCACGATGCTAGTTGGCCTTCTATGACAACTAAGCTTCCCTCAGACATCACAAAGTTTGAGGGTAATGCTGGAGAGGATCCTACCAACCAAGTTCGATCCTTTCACATATGTTGTTCATCCAGCTCCATTACCGATGACTCCATTCATCTTCGGCTATGCCAATGCACACTCACTAGAGACACTGCAAAAAGGTATGTAGACTAGCCCATCGCATCTCATTCTATTTTGGCGACAATTCTAATGCACTCCTTTCATATTTTTAATTACCTCTTTTGTACGACACTGGTATGAAGCTATTGACTTCATTTTTTATGTGCTCCACCACTCACCTTTCTGACCATGTTCAAGAGTGGTGTTGAAGGAGCACATGTCATGCCCTTCCCTGTATCTAGATTGGTTTCTTAGGATCCTTTTATCTCCCATTGGAGAAAATGTTGCATCCCATTTTCCTCAGACCGAGAGAGAAGCTCTCCAAAATTCTCTAAGATATGACCTTATTTATGTGCAATCTGGTTATGTATATACCATCGTTCTTGACCTCCCTCATCTTGGAAGTGCCAATGCACCGAGGGAATCTCACTCTACCGATGGTACCATCGGAACCCTTTCACACCCTTCGCCATATACTCCAAAAATTTATGGCTATCTGTAGGGGGCACCAATTCCTCCAACACTTATGCCCCTCCTACTAGCAACATGTTTTTAGGGCCCCAACATATTTACCAAATTGTTGCTCCTCCTTATGCACGTCTGAGTGCTCTAGCCCCTCAAGCATTAGCACTGCAGCCTCCCATGCATCCTCAGCCACAGCAACCACCACCCCCTCAGCGTTAAGTGTTTGAAAAACAGAGTGTGACCAATGCCCAAAATTTGAATAAATAGAATAAGGGGAAGGGTAACAAGGGTACCAAGGGAAATCAAGGTAATCAACCTACTAAACCCCAAGGGAACCAGCCTAACACCATAACCAGCAACAGGGCAACCAGCCCAAGCAGATCAAGGCTATTCACATGAACAAACCTTGTGCATGTTCTGGTGTACATGTCCATTATACACGAGTGTCCTCTCTTACCTAGATGCGCCAAATGTGGGAAGCTCAAGTAGCTTCTAGAGGTTAACAATTGCCTCAGAATCTTGTGCCATCTCAACCGGCAATACTCACACATCCTTTCCCTCAACAAGGATTTGTTGTTGCACAACCTTAGCTAGGTCAAGCAGCCCACCGCCCCCCCCCCCCAATCTTCTCGTCCTCGTGACTACCATATCCTTATGATAAACTTTGATGAGGTTAAACCCTCCAATATCAACTTGCAAACGCGGTCGCATCAATATGGCAAGCCATCGACTTCATCTGCCACTGAGTCTAAAACCAAAGCATCTGCTGAGCCTCTTACCACACCAAATGGTCCGTTACAAATCCCTCAACCTAAATTTGAGGCCATTCCTAAGATTCCAAAGGTACCGTTACGCCGTAATGTATCTTCTAACCGAGTTGCCCATACATACAGTATCGTAGACAACTTGGCGCAATTGCCTGCAGCCATGTCAACGCTAGAAGTTCTCCAATCATTCCTATCTCAAAAGAAATATATACTAACTACCTTGGGTGCAATAGATCATTTTTATTATTGTTTGATTATCTTCCCAGTTGATACATCAGAACATCCCCCATTCCCTTCATTTGTTGCTTTCTAGATCCCAGTTCGACTCCGTAATGCCATCATTTCCCAATGCATTATTGACGAAGGTGCATCCATCTATGTGATGTCTACTACTATTTTGAAACAACTTAAGTCACCTGAGTTGTCCCCCTCCACCATCAATTTTCATGCTTGGGATGGACACTCCTCCCATCCCCTTGGCATGTACCACAACTTTCCAGTGACCCTTGCAGGCAAGACTGTCCCTGTCGACATCGAAGTCATTGATGCCCCTTTGGATTACAACATTCTCTTAGGTCATAGTTACACATATTCCATGTCATTCATGGTGTTTTCATTGTTTCGCAAGATGTGCTTCCTCCATGAAGGGAATATCATTACCATAGATCAGTTGACTTACTACGAGCCGACATCCGTGACCTACCCCGAGTCCATTATCTCGTCAATGTCAGATAAGCAGTCCCCACCTCCTCTCTTCAGTGTTTCACCCAAATTCTATAAAGAATCCTCATTGTTGGGTTCTTTCCCTGGTCCTCCCCCTCCAATATTAGAGCCTAACTCTATGTGTGTTTTCATGTTACAAGCATCACAAACTGCTTTCAAGTAGTCTGGTACATCTGATTAACATCGAGCTCCTCAACACCCTATTGTTGCCATCCCAGGTGAAACCTATGGATCCACCCTCCCAGGACCTTCTCCATTTATAGTTGCCTCTCCTATGTTTCCACGAGGAACTGTTCCTCTAGGTCTCAATCATCCAAGAGCTATTCCGCTAGGACATTACCCTGTAGGCTAGATACCTTTCTTATTCCCCCATCCCGGAGTATATTTTGTCCATGTCATGGCTTCACTAATCCTTCCTAACATGACTCTGGGGATCCCAGTATGGTACATTGATCCCCCCTGCAAGAATTCTACCTGGTTAGCTAAGAACTTATCATGCTTTGACCCTGGTTCAACCGGTCCCTACGATCCCTGCTGCTACTTCAGTTCCATCACAACCTCAACTAGAACCCACTCCTGTTGCGAAATAATTTGGAAAAGGGGGGAAATATAAGAGGAAAGAACCTAAGGAAAAGGCTCCCCAAGCTCCTCCAACCCCTAAGGCCCCAAATCCGTCACCTCCATGTGATTTGTGTAATTTTTTTGAGCATGCCACCAATAATTATCCTGTGCTTTCTCAACTTAAACCTGTGGTTCATGAAACATTCCTTGAGTCAAATATCCCTGAAGTCCAGGTTAAATTATTGGGACCACCTAAGAAGCTCAAAATGTTGCATACAAACCATCCGTGTGCCCTGTGTGATCATCATGGTCACTATTCCTGTTGTTGCCCTCATCTCGATGAATTTCGTGACTGCCTTGAAGCACTTCGTGAATACAAGGCCACTTGTAGTGGAACCCCTACTCCTCTACCCATGGATTTTGGTACCCCTAGTCAACCAAAACAGGGGGAATATAGTCACACCATCATGATCCCTTCCCTCGATGTCAAGATGACAGACACCACAGGCCATATCCTTTACCTATCATCATCCCTGAGTTCCTCGTAGGTAAACCTTTCTACGGTTTCTGCATGCGCTTCTATCGAAACTCTTTTGATTGAATCCTATGTCTCAACATTCATAGATCCTCCATATACCATCTTGTCATCTACCATTCAAGATGATGCGTATGTGAACCTTCTTTCTCAAGTTGATGCACCAAGTAATGCTGTCGCATCATGTAGTCAGTATTCCTCCTGTCTGCCAATCTTCCATTCTAATTAGGACACCATGGAAGCTATGTCTACCCATGATTACCGTTGCACCTAGGCAAGGGGGCATATTTTTGGTTGATTCTGAAGTCCATTTCCTTCCTAATCCTCAGAGTGCACTCTACCTCAAGAAATTCCACTCAAAGCATATCCCTTTCATTTGTGTGTCTTTATTTCTACCATAAGTTAGGTAGATTGCATCATCTCATATGTTGTATTTTGCATCTTTCAGATGGATCCACCATCCACATCGTATATCAGTCACACCGACAGTGAAATTCTCTTCTCTAGAAATCTAGCCTCGGCAACCTGGGCCATTTTCACCCCCTTTCAAATGTTAGTCCTTTCAAACGGCATGTGCATTGGATCTACCACTAATAACTAGGCCAAATATGACATAGTGATAGGTTTGTTAGTCGATTCCCTTGCTCATTGCATCCTTCATCGTCATGTTCGTTTAGATTCCTTGCTACTTGTCATGTAATTGAATGGTGTGTATCATGTGTATAACCAAGTCCTATTTAGAAAATATCTACGAGTTAAGCTATTGGTACGTGAATTTGAAACCATTACGTTCAGTCATGTTCCTAGAGTCCAAATTACCTATGCAGATACCATTGCAAACAACATTCTAAATTGGAATTTATCACATGCATACCATAGATGTTATGTAACTAGCTCACAAAATGATAGAAAATATAGATGAACGCCTTAGAAATAAGCCTCTTTGAGGGGGCAACCTCCTTTACATTACACAAATGAACAATTCTTGGATGATACAAATCACAAGACCTCCTTTCTATATATAGGAGTCTAAGGAGTCATAATATAATCTGAGCCGACATAACAATAATAGTGTAAGGGCACAATAATAACAATAGTGGGCTTCTCTGGGGCACAATAATAACAATATGGGGACTGCATGGGTACAACAATATACTAAGGGGGTTGTACTAATAACAATAAGGGGTTACACTAGTAGTGTAGAGGCCTAACATGCCCCTCTCCTTTAGAAAGTGTTGTCCTCAATGCTTGAGTAGTTCTTGATGCTTCTTGTAGAAAATTCTTATCCTCCCCTGTGGAATATTTAGAGGGTAAGTTCTTCCACTTGATGAGGTACTCTGAAATTGATCGATTTCATAGCTATCGGGTTCTTGTTTCTATGACTACTTTAGGTTCCAATATGATTTTTCTTTCCTCTTCAAGTTATGGAAATATTGTTTGAATTGGGATATTCTGCATCTTTTGAATGAGTGGCCACAGTTCTTTTTCCTTCTTCCATTCATCCCTTCATTTATCCAATCTGGTTGGATAATAGAAATAGAATAAAACAATGCTTCCACATCCTAATCCTTTCTTGAGAGTGCATCTGCAACAAAAATTTTCTCCCCCTTTCTATAGATGATGTCAAAGTCATAACCCAACATATTTGTGACCCATTTTTTCTATTCTTCTAAAGATAATATTTGTTCGAAAAAGTATTTAAGACTATCACGAACCATTTTTACCTTGAAGTGTCTTCTCATTGGGTAAGGTCGCCATTTCTTAAGTGCATGTAGTATTGCCAACATTTCCTTCTCATAAATAGCTTGCTTGAGATGTAGCTGTAAAAAAACCCAATTACCTACATCAAAACTTTTTTCATTGCGATGTTGATCTACTGGTAGTTTCATTCGATTCTGCACCAAAGTGGCGTTATCCTTTAAAAGTTGGAGAACTTGTTGTTGATGCTCAATGTGATATTTCACTGCTTGAACCTTTTTCTTCTTGATATGTCTTTCTATCTTGAGAGATTGAGGAGTGGTAATTTCTTCCAATGCTTTACAAGATATGGTCAGATTCATTTCTTGATGCTCGATGTGATCTTTCACTTCTTGAACATTTTTCTTGTTGATATGTCCTTCTATCTTGATAGTTTGAGGAGTGGTAATTCCAGCCAATGCATTACAAGATATGGTTGGATTTATTTCTTCTTTATCGATGTGATCTTTCACTTCTTGAACCTTTTTCTTCTTGATATATCCTTCTATCTTGAGAGTTTGAGGAGTGGTAATTCTTGCCAATGCTTTACAAGATATGGTTGGATTCATTTCTTGTTTCTCTGGGGTTGGGTCCTAGAGTATATCCTCTTCTTTTGATGTTTCTTGATCCTTTTCTTCGTCCTCTTCATACTCTATGTAAAATAATTTCTTCTCAGCACACTTATGACCTTTATTGCATTTGTTATCACAATTGTAACAAAGCCCTTTTTCTCTTTTTTCTTCCAATTGTTGTGGTGTAAACCTTGTAGGTTGTGGAAGGCTAGGAGAAGAAACACTTCCATAATTATAGTCACGAGTGGTGGGATTCCTTGTTTCCATAATTTCACTTTCAATTTTTCTTGCACACATGAATTCCTTCTCCAATGAATTAGGTTCCCAAAGAAGAACCTCATGTTGAATGTTATCCTTTAAAGTACCTATGAAGAAAACAATCCTTTCCTTATCTGGGATATCATTTACCCTTATATTCAATTTTTGAAAGTCTTCACTATGCTCTGCGATTGAACACTTTTGTTTTATTAATTGGATGAAGAAGGTGTTTCTCTTTGTATCCTCATAATGTGCTATCATTTCCTCTGTGAAAATTAACCACGTAACAAGTGGTTTACGAGAACAAAGCCCTCTATACCATAAAAATTGATCCGGTTCTAAATATCAAGATGCAATACGTATCTTTTGTAATAGTTGCACCTCATGTAGATCAAATATTGCTCCATCTGTAGTATCCAATTTACCGGATCCTTGCCATCAAACTTCCTCATATCGCCTTTTCTTGATTTTAGGAGCTCGATCTTGAAACAACTATAACTCTATACTTTTGGCTCTTCTAGTTCTAAAATTGTAACCTATAGTAGCCCTCTGTGTCCTATTTCCAATGCCACTAGTCTGATCAAAATTGGATTCTCCAAAAAAGAGTTATGCACAATCTCCCAAGATGACTTGATTATATACCTTTTTAGAAGAGCGAACTTGTATGAAGTGCCACGTGTCACTATTTTGACCTTTCAATCTAAAAAATATACAAAAGAAACTACAGTCCATCCTCTTTCTATAACTTGTTACGAAATTTCAATCTAATGCTCAGAGAGATAGTTATGACGATTTTCCCAAGGTGATAATTTTGGAATGTAATTCGGGGGTCTGCAAACACCCTAACTTCCTCTGACTATATCTCCAAAACTATAGAGATACAGGATCTGAAATTTGGAGCCAATGTTCAGACCAATTTCTTCTGAAATGGTTTTTTGTCTTAGCTTTTGAAACTTTGTAGCGAAAGAGCTATAACGAAAATCCCACGATGACCCATTTTAGTTGAAATTCTGGAGCTTGCAAAAACCCTAAATTCCTCAGATCATATCTTTGCAAATATAGTGATACAAGCTCTAAAATTTGGACCCAAAGTTTAGAACGATTTCATATCAAATGGGTTTTTATTTATAGCTTCTGAAACGTCACAGAAAAAAAAATTTATAGCAAAACTTCGACAATGACCTGTTTGGAGCAGCGAAACCCTAGAATCCAAAGCTCTGATACCAAATGTTATGAAACCAGCTCACAAAAACATAGAAAAGATAGATGAACGCCTTAGAAATAAGCCTCTTCAATGGGGAAACCTCCTTTACATTACACAAATGAATAATTCTTGGATGATACAAATGACAAGACCTCCTTCCTATATATAGGAGTCTAAGGGATCATAATATAATCAGAGGCGACATAACAATAATAATGTAAGGGCACAATAATAATAATAGTGGGCTTCTATGGGGCACAATAATAACAATATGGGGATTGCATGGGTACAACAATACAATAAGGGGGTTGTACTAATAACAATAAGGGGTTACACTAGTAGTATAGGGGCCTAACAATAGAAGACAACCATAAACAAAACAAATGTTGAACCATCATCATTGTATAAAATGCATAATCATATTGTGTGTCATATAAGTGTTTGGAGCCAATAGCTCTAAATAAATCTAATATGCCCATAACATGTTACAAAAATCACAATCAAATGGACCCACATGTCCCTACATCTAGTCACTGTCTAGCGGATCCCACACGAAAGGCTCTCCTCCACCTGCATGTAGATCATGTACTTACTGACCATCCATCGCCACGCGCCACACAATACCTCGCCACTTTGAGGGAAGACTAGTGCACTTATCTGTGTACCGATCCTCTAAGTCATGTCATCTGTGCTCTGAAACTCCTCTCAAGAGTACATCAAACCTACGATGAAGATCATTGAGCAACGCATTATCCTTTGGACCTTGATGAGATGATGATGTCCCCTGATATGCAGCCCTAGGCGCTGTGGCTCGGCTTTCATAAAATTATGGTTTTACCAGTGCTATGCCTGAATATAACATATTTTATACTCAGTACCATAGACATGTGACAAAAATATGAAATGCTTGTTGGGTTGAGGGGGCCTGACCCAGGTTCAACATTAATTAGCCAAACAAATCCCTACACTACTAGCCCTTTCAACATCAGCCTACGGAGCACAGAATAAAGTCTCACTCGAAGCAGTATGGGGGGATGTTGGAACCAAGCTTCCGCACCCTGAGATGGTTGTGATGTCGTTTGATTCCCTCTATCCCTACCTTTGTGTAGGTCGCTTCGCTCTAGGGCTTGTAAGACGAGCCCTTTATTTCGTCCTTCAATACCTCCGCGAAAGGGTATGATCGACCTTCGTGCAGTCCTAGCCTGCTACTCAAGTACTTTCGTGCTGCTATGGCAATGTGCCATGTAGATACCCCAATTAATCTAAGTGACTTGCTTATGTTATCAAATAATTATAGTTAACACCGCATAAACAAATAATCGTAAATGCGTTCAATTATTCAACGTAATTGCATTCATTCATGCATCACATAAGTATAATAAAGGAAATTCATACATAACCTATTAAGATGAATTAACAGAACAAAGACACAAGAATTTCCAAATATTTCTCTTTATTGATATCTTCCGAGTGTTTACAAACTATGTCCGCCCTGCGCACAAAGCTGCATGGTTCTGCACACTTAGTTGCGGACATCTACCCTAAGCCTCTACACACTCAGCTGCAGAGCCTATACCTATGCTACAACCAAAGACTTAGACTTCTTCCTTCAGAGCTACATCTCTCTTACCTTGTATGTCTCTAAACTATTTAGAGCTTAGCTCTTTTTATACAATCCCATGGTCCATGAACCATGGGTAAACCTTTTACAACTGAATTTACTTTACAAAACTAAGGGAGGACTACCCTTTATTACACATGACACCTTCATGCTGCATGACCACAAAATGTGGAGACTTTACAATTTTATTACAAAATTTTACTCAAACATGGGCTTTTAGCCCCAAAACTACCCTTGGGGGATCCCGCTCCCAATAGGCCCCCAAAATAAACATCGTGACTCACCCTTGAGTCACTTAATAGGCATAGAGATCTTTTCACGAAGCCCATCCAGCTCGACCCATATGACTGCAACTTCAGCCATGTATTGAGCTATCGCTTGCTTCGTGTCTTCCACTGTCTGCTCGGTCACTACTCTTGCGCTATCAGCTTGAAGATTTTTTTGTGTCACTTGCAGAGCCATTATCTTGGCTTCAATATTTCCCCATGACTTTGTAAGCTTCCTCCAGCCAGAGCTTTAGTCTCTCCTTCAACACTTCTTCCTTGTGCAGCATTGCGTTCACCTATTCCTTCAGCTGCTTGACCTCTTACAGCTTGGCGAATCTCTGTGTTATCACGATGGTTCGTGCTGTGCCCTTAACTTCATCATAGCGTTGTGCCCTTAACTTCATCATAGTGTTGTTGTAGCTCGCACGCTTCCGTCTCCAGCCTCTGTATATTTGGGTCCTCTTGCAAGCTTGTGAGGACCTCAAATGACTACTCGAACAACTGCGTGTAGTCTGCTATTGTACTCTCCACTGCCACTACTGCCTCTGTGACAGTGGTCACCTACTGTTCCTTTACTTCTGGTGGTGTTGAAGGCTAGCCCCTCAATTGTAGCTCGGTAATTTGTAGGTTCAACTCCAGATGAACTCGTGCCATCTTAGTCTGAATGTCACGCACCTCTGCAACAAACTTGTGGATGCAGACCTCGAATGGCTCCTCCTCTGGAATGGCCAACTCTAGGACCATTTGACACGCCTCCTCAACGACCTGCATAATCCTCTTACTCTGATTGGTTGCCTCAGTTTCTATGGTGATGGAAACATTTCTCTATAGGGCCATCTGTTCGTTATTGATTTGCTATTTGTTAATCACCTAGAAGGCATCGTGCTCTTGGGTCCTCAGTTTTGAAATTGCTCCATCCTGCAAGAGATGGAGTACTTCGCGTAGAAGCACTACCAGATTCATGGAAACTCCCTTCAGGGAACTGAAAATGGGTCTCTCAACCTCATTTTCCATGGTTAGTGCTCCATCAGTAGCACTACCGGACTGGAGGCCTTCATGTGCAACATATCGGCAGCCTTTGAAGTGTCGATGGCCAAGCTGGTAGACATCGTACCAGCCTATGATGCGCAGGTCTGCAACTCCTACAGCCTAGTCTGGATAGCCCCTAGTATGATCTAATTATGTTGTTCAAATTGTTGTAGGACCTCCACAGTGACATCCCTGACTGTGTCAACGATATCATGTAAGTCTCCCCTAGTTAGTGTCATAGGGTCCATCTAGGTCTTGATTGCCTTTGATTTCTTCCTGCACCCTCCATTCTCCAGCTCTCTTTGGCGCTTAATGCAAGCAGAAATTTCCTGAGGGTCTGTGCCGTGCTATTCTATTTCTTCCTCTTCTATCTTAGGCGAAGGCGACCTTGCGCCTTTATGAGAGCCATGCTCTGTTCCACCTATCAACTTTCCTGCCTGATCCGCCTAGGCCTCGTCAGTGGCCTCCTTTTTCCTCTTCTTGACTAGCTATGCCATCTTCAGCTTGGCCTCATCCTTCTTCTCCTGTGTGGAGGACTTGCTTTTGCCCACTGCCAAGTCCATGGTAGTGCGCCACTCTGCCAGCCATTGATCAAGCACCGCATCAATGGCGTCATCCATGGAAAAATCTGGAAAGTCATACCACTTCTGCGCAGGGTCCTTCCACTCCCTGATTGATACTTGATGGAAATCAGCTTTGAACTTGGCGTAGCCCTGCAGGTTGGCGTACACCATGGGTGAAAATCATGTCTTACGATTGATGGTGATTCTGATATTCATTTCCATCAAGATCTAGAAGATCTTGTTGTCTCGGACTCGCTGCGCGTCCTTGGTTGCCCACAACGAAGCATACTTCACTGCTTCATGGAACTCTGGCATGATCGAAGGGAACTGGCTGTCCTCTAGTAGATCCCATGCTGCCAACACAATTTATAGCATGAGCCATGCATAGTGGTGTTGAACCTCATAATTACCCTCTCCTTGACAAATTTTCTCACTTCTTTCCCTTTCTTTTCCATAAGATTACAGATCCCCATCAATTATAAATGATAGGTTTTGTCTTAAGGAGGACGTTAAATGATTGACATGTGTTATAGACATTTTTGGGCACTGCAACCCCAATAATAAATGTCCATTAACCAAGGGCTCTTAAGTCCTTGAAAGTGTTGTTCCAACCTCTAAAAGAACAAGGTCAACTGATTACATCTTCTCCCATAAGTTCTCCATGAAAAACTACTCAGAACTGGTCAAAACTGGACCATCTCACCTGCTCCATGGTCAAAGTGTGCTGCATCCCACCTAAATACACATGAGAGGTGTGATGCATACTGAAAATCCCTTCTATGGGGTGTGATGGGCGAGAGTGGACAAATGGCAGGGTCAATCTGCAAGGTGGAGGATCATGGAATCTTCCAGAAACTTCTCCCGTGACACTTGCCTCTCTGCATTTTCCTAAGGATGAGTAAGAGATCATCAATCTCCAAGTGGAATCAAGAACTATCAGAGAGAGGACACTAATCAAATCTCAAAAGCTGACTCACCCCCCTTGCAAACATCTATATATGGATCCCTCATCCCAGAGATCTAGGGGGCTGGAATTTTGTATCTTGTACGGAAGTGCTGCTGGTTTCTTGGGGCAACATCATAGTGTTGGGTGATCTAAGCTTTTCATGAGGTGACGAAGGGCTTTCTTGCTGAGAGGATGATGTTGGGTCAGAACAATTGGTTGTAATCCTCTTTGTTATTCTTGGTTATTAATAAAGCTATTCAAGTTTTCCTCCACATTCTTGTATGATTGATGATATATGCATTTGTGTGGTCAATATATATCTGGTCCTATATTGTTTATGATAGTACATCTATGTTCTTGGATAGCGTTATGCTGCTTTGATCCTACAGGTGCTCTTTGAAGCTGGGTAGACGAGGAAGCGAGTGGCAAAGATCTATCGGAAGGGAGAGGAATCAAGCAAGGAACCAAGTGCAAGACAGAGGTTGGTCTCGTTCTTTCCCCTCTTATCTACTTCTCATAAAGGAAAACGAAAGTGGTTTTAGTTTGTTTGTTTCTAAGGTAGCTACCAGCCTTAGTGGGACTAGCAGCTCTGCATAGACACTAGATTTCCCGATAACAAAATGGAGACTTCGCTGTGGATCGAATAGATTGTTTGTTTGTCTACATTTGTTTGCTTTATAAAGTTACAGACGGAGCCTGAAGTCAAGCTAGCTATCCTTCGAACTGCATTTGCTATGCAAGTGCAAAGTAGATCAATGCTACGTCAGTCTATCTCCGAGTTTTTTTTATGAACTAAACAAACGATTTACAAGCTCTCTAATTGCCCTTGTGGTGGCTCTAGTAACCTCTTTAGATCTACCCCTGTGATTTATTTACTGATTACCACTTCCCTGAACTGAACTGCAAACTGTGACTCGGAACCTAGTTGAAGTCTTGTCCCTGGACCATCGCACTTCCTGACTGTAGTAGGTGCGTTGCATCTCACTTTCCCTGTGTTACAGGTGCGCTGATCAGAAATGACTTCTTCTGCTATTAGATTTTGGTTTCTGTGTTCACTCTTTTCATCTCTATTCAGGAGTTTTGTTGTCTGTAGTCAGTATACCTATGTTGAAACCCCCTTCCTTTCCATTATTCCGCCTCCATTGTGCAAAGAACTGTAAATGTTTTTGTGTATTTTGAGCCATTTTCAGTTCTCTTTTACAAAGAAGTAGCATAATTGAACTATCATTTCTTGATTTGAAAGTGTCGCAAGTGTCATTTTCAGTCATAGAAGAGAATCCGATTGTTCTTGATAGTCGATTACACTGTTACTCTTGTATTTGATTTGAATTAGTAGTTTTCCAAGTGTTGAAAGCAAGTTTTCAATTCCAAATCGCAAGTGTTGTCATTTTCTTCATTTTGTCTTGAAAAGAAACTTAGTAATGTCGCTTTGAAAAATAATTCAGATTTGCGCTTAGCTTTCTTTTTATCATTCACACATTAAGAAGGCTGAAAACAAATACATGCATGTGCATTTGCATTTAGACTGTTTGTTGGTTTGATTTAGGACAATGCATATAGTGTATGCTCTCTGCTCTATGTTGAAAGAATATCATCTCTCTTTCCTTAGTAGCTAGGATTTTCATTGCAAAAAGAAGATTAAACGATTGTTTATCATCTTAGATTGTATTTTAGGAAATTGTATATCTACATCACGCGGTGAACCTAAAAGGCAAACTTCTTAAGCAAGATCAGCTGTAAAATAAATTTAATGAATCTAAAAACGCTTTGGAACCTAACACACAACATTTAGAAGTCTAGGCTAGAGACGTATTCCAGCATCTTAAAGCATGGTAACTGTTGTTTTCATTGCTGGTTGGGTGATTCCTCCACTTTGAGACGATAAGTGCCAGTACAGACTTGTGCTCCCGCATACCATCGAGTATATATTGGGAGACTACAATAGGCTTTATCCTTTATCCATAGGAAGCCGGGTCTGCCGCCCATCGCAATGCACTGAACACAACATTCAGGAAGATTGACTGCCATACCGTAAAAAGTATTCTACAGTTTTGTGATTGGTTTGGTAATCCCTCTATCTAGATTTCTAGAGCAGTCTCTTTTGTTCCTTTTCAGACTCCTTAAAGGAAAAGGTCCATCTGAGCACTTGTCACTTCAGGCTCATTAAAAATCGAAGGCGACTAGAGTCATCTTTTGTTTTTTCTCGACTCTTAAAAATTGAAAAAACAAGTTGTGTCAAAGTTTCTAAAATTTATTTTAATTGGAATAAACATCACCTTTCCTACGTTGGTCTTAGGTTGAGAAAAATGGAGTCCACCAACCAAGGATTTTCCCTTAGAGGAAATCCTAGTCCTTTCTCCTCTTGGGGAGATGTTGGTGCACCCCATATGGCCACATTGTTGCTTCCAGGATTGAAAATCGACTTGCCCGTATGGCTCTTCTCGACCTCCGTTGTTCAGAACACCGTGATTCCTAAACAATCGAGTCAGCAACTAAACAATACCAAAGTTACCCCCCAACCTTCTACTTCGTCCAGTTCTCCCTCTCCTCCTTCCTCTTCGCCTGATCAAGCTGGTAAAGCCAAAAATCAAGTAACTGAGAAGAATAAGGAGAAGAAGAAGAAGAAGAAGCCAAAGGCGAAAAGGGGCGACCAGGCATCATCTAGTGAAAATCCACACACTGCACCGTCTAGGCCTAAATCGCCATGCGTCATTTGCAAAGGAGACCACTATCATTGAGATTGTCCTTGCATCCCTCGGATCTTAAGGGACTGGTCTCCTCATTTGCACAACCCGGTGTCATCAACCTCTGATGATCATGTTGAAGATACACTGTCGACTAGTGAAAGTGAAGCCCCTCGACAAAAAGGAAAATGTAAATTTCCCTGTAAAGTGTGTGAATGCGATCACGCCGTCCACCATTGTCCCTCCTTAGACGAGGCTAAAAGAGTTTTGGACAACTGTCTGGTTTCACCATTATGGCTTCCTCCTAGATATAAGAAGCTCTTACCGAGTCCGTCACTAGTTGAAAATCTGGCTGACACGCCATTGTGGTCGGCCGAAACATCTATCATTGGAGATAAACCATCTGAATCCACACCAGACGAAAGTCAAAAGGTCAAGGTGTCAGTTGACCTGGTCTTGCCTTCAGAGGATCCATCTTTAGATGATAAAGTCACTGGAGAGAACAAGAACGACATCGTCGAAATTCTCTTTGTAAGCACAGACTCTGATGAACATGGGGGCAGTCTACCCATTCCTTTACCACAGGAAGGAAGTTCGTCATAGTCGTATCCGCCCGTCTATTTGGTCCCACCTCCAAGCAACCTAGTTGTTTCCTTCAATTGGAATCTACTAGGTAGACCCCGCTTACCGGCTAGTGTGCCATTTCGAATCATTGCTCAAATATATAGAATGGTCATGGCCGGTACCATCATAGATGAAGGGGCTTTTGTGAGTATCCTTTCCTCAACTGCTTGGAAAGCGCTTCGTTCGCCATTGCTTTTTCCTGAAATGAGAAATCTAACAGGCTTTAACAAAGGAACCAGTCGACCGTTAGGGATCCGTCCCAGTGTGCTGATAACATTGAGAAAGAAAACCATTCACATGAACGTAATGGTAGTCCAAGGACCCATGGATTATAATCTACTCCTTGGACATGACTATATTTATTGCATGGGAGCCATTGTCTCCTCACTATTTAGAGTAATGTGTTTTCCGCATGAAGGAAGAGTGGTCAAGCTCATAGACCAGCTTTCATTCCCCGATTCACACATCACAAATAGTCAAATACCATCCCTGAATGGTATTTTCATGCAAGGAATGTCTCATCAATCCCCAGTCCGTCCACCTGATGAGCGCGAGTGGTTCATGAGGACATGACTGAAACCTAGGGGGCATGCACCCTGGTCTGTTTTGGCAGGAAAACCTTGGGCATAGAGTAGATTTCCATGAAGGATATATGACTGGTTGACACACCCGTCCATTTAGGAAAATGGGGTTAGAACGGAATAAGATACCTCTGTTAAAAGGTAGGCCTTTCCTGAGAAAACAAATGTTTTGTCTACAAATTGAGGGGTAACCTAGAAACTCTACTTCACTATACCTGGGGGCATGCAAACCTTTTGGCATGCAAGCGAAGAACGACCATTTATTTTTTAAATTTGTAGGTCCTCTAACCCTTTAAACTCGTAGGATTGGTCGTTTCCTAACTTTCATAAAGAAAGGATGCGGGGCAAAGCTTTGAGAAAATGCCATTTTATATGAGGCATCCTTATTATATGACTGGATCGAGCAGTTTTAACGCGAAATTCAAGCTCGTTAAAAAATAAACATAAGCAATGAGAAAATGTTCCCCCAGAGTTTAAGCTCGTTAAAAAATGACCCAATTTTAGGTAAATAACCATCGTGAATGTATTATCATCAGCCTTTGAAGCCTTGGTCATGTTCTCATCATCACCTCCACTCTGTATTGGTTGATCATTCACCTCCATTTGATTGTTTACCCTTTTGAGGAACAGCTGCAAAGAGTGATCTTGTTAGCCATCCTTGTGACACTGCCGTGATTGGAAAATTCCAAACCTTACCTGGAATTAGCTGCTACTCGAATTTATCACTCGTTCCTCAAAAAACGAGTCTCCTTTAAGCTCTTTTCAACTGACTCGTAAAATATGAAAAGATTGCCGAGAAATTGGCCTCTCCAGCTCGTTAAAGTGACCGTAAGTGCTATCCCTCCTTTAGATTCTAATCTTTTTGGACTTGAGGGATTATTACACAAAAAGATCGAGTGCTTGTTTTGTTCGGCTCATTAAAAGTACCGAAAATTCATCTCTTTTGTATTGTTTTATACTTTTTCGGACTCAAGGGAGTATATGACGAAAAAGGATTATTGGAATTTTCTTTACATCCCTTTTTCAGACTCTCTAAAATTGAAAAGGATCAAGTTATCTTTGTCGTTAAACTCGTTAAAACCGAATAGCGACAAACTTGTCCATACAAACAAGAACGAGTTTCACTATCGCTAGGCTTGCTAAAACATAGCGATGGGTTTGCCCGAAGGGAAAATTATAGAACAAGAATATGTTATCCTCAATATTGAAAAAAATAAAGAGGTACTGGTCAGCAATGACTGGGGAAAAATTGGGAAGAAAACTTGAAGAAACTTTATTGGTAGCAAGTCGCTCTTGAACATGACACTCTCACTTCGCATCCGAGTCGGGTTGGGTTGTTCCGTTCACTGGTCATATCACCATGCATCCATCACGCCATCCATATTTGGGGTTAATGCTACCAATCCATCATGTCAGTTTCACCAGTATGTTCAAGAGAAGTCGCTCAGAGAATTCACCTGTGTCTCACCCACTGCAATACATTTACACTCCATTCTTTCATGACCGCCACCCTGAACCTTATGTCATCAGATCGTTTTCACCTCCATTAAAATCATTTGCTCCATTCTGTGTCATTGATGTGGGATTCACTAAGGCCCTCCTATGACGAATCACTTCTTGTCGACATCAACTCATTATCCAGGAAGTCGATTTAGGGACAACCCTTTCAGTACTTTGAAGTGTGCATGCCTCAATGGCAAGTTTCTCACTTTCAGCGATAGGTTTACATCAATAGCCTTTGACCAAAAGATTTTGTGTGGTGTTCGATGCCAAGTCCCTTATTCACACCACATAAGTTGTACTGTAGTACCTTGAGGGTCATCATCATTATCGGTGATTCCTCTCGCGCCCGTTAACATCTTATATCATTGTCTGGTAATCAGGCGATGTCTTTCCATGTTCAACTCCAGAACATCTCTCACATGGATCGACTTGTACTTTGAGTGAAGATCAAATGAGATTAAAGACCCCGGATCTAGTTTCATCCATCTAGGCTGCGATATATATTCAGGAAAATAAAGGCATCAAATGTACATCATTACTGCACAAATAATCATCCAATCCAAAGGATGATCGCTCTACCAGAATCATCAGTCTGTACTCAGACAATTGTCTGTCTTATGTACATGAAAATGAATTTATAAAGCTGAGCATGGGAATGTCCGCCTCAGCTAGATCATGAAAATATTATGAACATAATGTATTGTATTGTATCTTATTACAGGTGACCTTCCAGCTCGAAAAAACTTCAGATCCTCACGATAAAGCATTTCACCCGACATCAACAGATTAACGACCTCATGCTTTAGGGGGCAACTGTTATAAACATTTTTGGGCATTGCAACCCCAATCATAAATGTACATAAACCAAGGGCTCTTAAGTCCCTGAAAGTGTTGTTCCAACCTCTAAAAGAACAAGGTCAACTGATTACATCTTCTCCTAGAAGTTCTCCATGAAAGACTACTTAGAACTGGTCAAAACTGGACCATCTCACCTGCTCCATGGCCAAAGTGCGCTGCATCCCACCTAAATACACACGGGAGGTGCGATGCATACTGAAAATCCCTTCTATGGGGTGCGATGGGCGAGAGTGGACAAATGGCAGGGTCAATTTGCAAGGTGGAGGATCATGGAATCTTCCAGAAACTTGTCCTGTGACACTTGCCTCTCTGCATTCACCCAGGGATGAGTAAGAGATCATCAATCTCCAAGTGGAATCAAGAACTATCAGAGAGAGGACACTAATCAAATCTCAAAATTTGACTCAGCCCCCTTGCAAACATCTATATATGGATCCCTCGTCCTAGAGATCCAGGGGGCTGGAATTTTGTATCTTGTAATGAAGTGCTGCTGGTTTCTTGGAGCAACATCGTAGTGTTAGGTGATCTAAGATTTTCATGAGGTGAAGAAGGGATTTCTTGCTGAGAGAATGATGCTGGGTTAGAACATTTGGTTGTAATCCTCTTTGCTATTCTTGATTATTAATAAAGCTATTCAATTTTTCCTCCACATTATTGTATGATTGATTGTATATGCATTTGTGTGGTCAATATATATCTGGTCCTATATTGTTTATGATAGTAGATCTATGTTCTTGGATAGCATTATGCTGCTTTGATCCTACAGGTGCTCTTTGAAGCTGGGTAGACGAGGAAGCGAGTGGCAAAGATCTATCGGAAGGGAGAGGAATCAAGCAAGGAACCAAGCGCAAGATAGAGGTTGGTCTCCTTCTTTCCCCTCTTATCTACTTCTCATAAAGGAAAATGGAAGTGGTTTTAGTTTGTTTGTTTCTAAGGTAGCTACCAGCCTTAGTGGGACTAGCAGCTCTGCATAGACACTAGATTTCCGGATAACAACATGTTATATTTTTATGTTTTTTCTATTTGAATAAATTTTTGCAAATTAGTTACAGAACGCAGCCTATTCTACAACTAACTGTGTATTCGGTAGCTACTTCCATGGTATGGCAGGTTCTAGGTGTCAAATGAAGAATCTGGCCACATGGGCATCTTAGAATCGTCTCCACATGGATCCTATCCTAGTCACTCAGCCCAAATCAATAAGAAAGCAAGCTCAAGATCGTAGTCAAAGGTGGATTCAAACATATGATACCCGGAATCAATAGGACTCTTCGTCTACTCTTTGGTGGTTAATCAATAAATCCAACAGTTCTGTTGCAGCATTAACTTTGATTAGCCACATGTGTTAATAGTTCTATTCCAAAGATCTCGCTCAAATTCAAGTCACCTGTAGCTGATCAGATATTTATGTAGTCCTATTGTAATACGTATAGGCCACCTGTAGCTAGTTTTCCTCAAATACAATTATGATTATTTTCTTTTAAATATTGGTTATACAGAATTGAGAGGGGTTCAAAGAATTTGATGTATTAAGTTCATACTTTTAGCTCTGTATTTTTGGACTTCGTTCCTATATATAATATAAAATCGTGTGTTGAACAATGATTGTTTAAAAGAGCATTTTCAATTAGTTAGCAGCTCATCCCAGTCAGTTGCAGAGGGCCCCTGCACTGAAGGAGGTTTTCTTTCCATTCTTTTTCTGTTTAGTTTTAATTTTACCATTTTCTTTTAGCAATATTTCTAACTTAGGTTGATTTCTTTTAGTTCGATTTCTTTTAGTTTTTAGCATAATGTTAAAACTCAATTATGTAGTCTTGTTTCTCCAACACATTTCATGAAAAGAAACGATTTTGTTTCTAAATAGAGTAAGGTTGAAGTAATGAGAATGCATTGTTGACTAGTTTACTCACTGTTTTGTTATTTATTTTCTAGTTCAGATTGTCAATACACTGCATTAATGAATGTTTTTGATCACCATTTCAAGTTGATACTCATCCTAAACTAAATGGTTAAACATTCACTTCACACAATGGTTGAAATCAATCAATTATCTTCTGCATGTTTTCATTTAGTTCTCTAGATCATAAAGTACAGAAAGTTGCTTGTATTCCATCTCAAGAAGGTTATATTTCAAAATTGAAGGTTAGAGTAACTAGAATTACTTTAGTTGATTTCATTCTCTATATTTATTTTAACTTGCATTACAACTTCACCTTTTAATTTTACGAATTAGATTCATGACTTAGGATTAATGACAAGATAGGATAGATGCTCTGTTTTTCCTTCCTTTAAATTAGATTTTGACTAGTTTTAGCTCTTGGTTCACCATTAGGAAGTTTAGATTCAATTTCTCATAGTTCATATTGTACATCATTAGGAGTCAAAGAATAGAAACCCCCAAAACAATATAAATATACAAAAGCAACGAAGTAAGAAGGGTTAACTAAGCACATATAGTGCACTACACTTGATCATCTTACAAACCTCGGTTGGTAATTTATGCAAGCAATTTAGGACACGAAATTGACTAAACAAGTGGAACATCTTGTTGAGCTCTTGTGCTTCACGATAGTTCGCTAGGAACTCTCCGCGAAGGTAGTCTGACCAGTCAAACCGGAATCCTTCAACACATTGTTGTGCAAGCGTGACAACAGGTGCCAACACCTCATCGGCGTGACACTTCCTCATTGCCTTCCAACCGAGGATCTGCGTGGATACCTTCACAGTGGGGTCATAGATGCTGAAGATAGCGTACCCATGCGGCTTCTTCAGCAGCTTAAATTTCTCCTTCATTGACTCTATGAGAGCCTGTTCGCCACCCTTGCCGCCAAAGATCATCGCTGGATTCTCACCTGTATACGGCATGCACGTTATTCAGTGAATCAAACTATCTGTGATGGATATCGGCTCCTGCAGTCATAGAAACCCATCATGCACCAAGCACAGTAGATGCTTGATGACCAAAAATGTCACGGGGTGCAATTAAAGTGTGGCACCAGGAGCAAGTTGAGAAATGTTGCCTTTTCTACCCCCTTGAGCCACCTCTGCAGCTCCAATGTGGTCATTCCTATATTTGTGTCAATGGTGCGGTGCATCAGCTGCTCAGTTGCTAGATGTGGGAATTTCTCATGGTCCGCCAAGTCCTAGTCTTCAAACTTTAGTATCGGCACTCGTTCCAAGCACGGACCATCGAAAACTATTTTGTCTGGTAGCAAAGGAGTTTGCACGGGGGTCTTACTCTCATCAATATCCTTTGGGAACTTAGACTTAGACTTGCGCAGAGGGACATACTCCAATAACTACGTAATAGGGTTCACACCTTGGGATTCAACCTCCTCCACTTCCGTTCCCACATTCTCATCATCCATCAGGATGTCTTCGATATCTTCCTCCTCTAGTTCTAGGTTTATAGCCTTGCCTTTCTCCTTTGTAGTGGGCTTTGGTGGGTTTCTCCTTAGCAATGCGGGCACCAGTATGGCAAGTTTATTTCCCTTCTTGTCCTTCATAGTATCCTTAGTTGGGGTTGGCTTTGGTCTTGGTGTTCTTGGTTATTTAGGGACCTCTGCTAATACTTCGGCCACTTTTGTAGCAGCTACTTCTACTTCTCTTTCCATATTCTGTTCTGGCTCCTCTACTACTTGCTCGGTATTTATAATTTCTGGGGGTGATGACATAACACTTTCTAATAGTGCCCTCGACACCTCTAGCAAGTTCGCAAATGCAAGAGTCTGTTTGAAAGTCTCGAAGAATTCTCGGTCCATAGGTGTCTGAGAGCTCAACAACTCAATACTCAAAATGCCTAGTGTTTCTTACTGGATAGCCACTTGTAATTTATAGGGCATTTTGAATTAAAATCCAACCATTCCCCCCAAATGCGATTCATCAATACCAGATTGGTGGCATATTTTCAAGGATTTGAGCCATAAATTTCGTCTTAAATGCCTGTCGCCCGCTCCATTTGGCCTTAGTTCTACCGTCAAATCATGAACACTGATGTTAACAGTCACATTCTAGCTGACCTGCATGATTTCTCCCTGGGTAGCATAGCTCCCTCCACACTGTCACAGACCTAGTGACACTTCCTTGCTTCACACCATCCTCCAATCGTGCAACTCCCCAACTTGAGCAGTGTAGTTTATAGTCCTGCACCTCCTTTCAGCTACCTAGAGCACTAATATTGTGCTACCTTCATTTAGTCACATGGCTAGACTACTGGTGTATGGCTTCAAGCGACTTCCATTCACATTTTCGGGGAAGGGTTCTCCATTCAATTTGACCAGCTGTACCGCTCCTCCATTTGTAATCCCCTTAATGACATAAGGCCCTAACCAATGCATCCTAAACATCCCTGGAAATTTATCAAACTTATTATCATATAACAAAACCAGGTCATTTACCGTAAATGTGCACAACTTAATATGTTGATCATTCCATGCCTTTTCGCGCTACTTTTGGACCTGTTGGTGAAATCCAGCTAAAGATCTCTCTTCCTCCAGTTCATTTAGTTGTGCGAGCCATTCCTCTCGGGCTCTGTGATCTATTATACCTATGAACATTGCTACATGCAGAATTGGCATAATATATTCCATAGGCATTACCACTTCAACACCATAGACAAGCCTAAAGGGGGTTTTTCCAGTCAACTTATTGCATGTCGTTCGATAAGCCCACAACACTACAGGTATGTGTAGGTCCCGATCACTTCATTGAGAATTACAAACCTTGGTCATCATGTTTTCTAGCACTTTGTTGAACGCTTCCACCATCCCATTAGCCTACGGGTGATAAGGTGTGCTTTTTTGGTGGTATACCTGAAATTCCTCCCTCAGTGCACTCATCGTCTCATTCAAGAAGTGCGTACCATGATCACTCATCAAGATCTTTGGACACCCAAATTGTGTTAGGACATGCTCAAATAGGAACTTCGCAATAGTCGTGCCCGTGCAATCCTTCACATGCTATGCCTATGCCCAACGATTCAAATACTCCATCATGGTGATAATGTACCTCTTTCTCATCTTTCCTTGTGGCTGAATGGGACCCACAAAGTCTATTTCCCATTTCTCAAAGGGTTGCAACATCATTTGAGGATTCAAATGCATCTCATCCCTCCGTGATGGCCTCCCAGTCCTTTGACAGACATTACATGCCCTGCAATATGCTTTGAGTCCTAATGGAGGGTTGGTCACCACAACCCTGTCCGTAGAATCTTTTTTGCGGTCTCTCTCCCTACATAATGTCCTCCTGAGGTGCCCCCATGAGCGCCCACGAGGATGTTGCTTCTTTCAAACTCAGGTACATACCGTTGCAATATCTCATTAGTCCCCATCTTGTACATATGCCTAGCAATGACAGAGAAATCTATTGCATGCACCACTAATTCCTTCTTCTACTAGACAATGTATCCTTATCATGTAGTACCTGTCATTAGGAAATGTATTTTATCCTAAAATTCACCATCCGCGATGCACACTGCAAATAGTTGTGCGCCAAGCAATCCCTCCTCCAAATTAGTGGGCTCTTCCCCTGTTTCGATGCGTGAAAGATGGTCTGGTCCTGCATTTAGTCATCGAGGCTTCATAATAACTTCAAAATCATACTCTTGGAACAATAAGGGCCACCTGTAGATTCTCCCCCCCCAACACAGAGTTATTGACTAGGTACTTTAGTGTGGAGTGATTTGTATACATCTTAAAATGGCCTCCCAGCAAGTAGCGCCTAAACTTGTGGAGTGCATACATCATAGCTAACCCTTCGCATTTGGTGGTGGAATATTTCTTCTCCACTTTGGATAATCTTCGGCTTGCGAATTTGATAGGATGGTACAAGCCTTCTCCATCAGCCTATGTCAGTACTCCTCCCAGTTCTATACACGATGCGTCAACATGTACATGAAAATCCTTCTTCCAATCCTGGAAGACCAGAATCAATGCAGTGACCATCTTTTCTTTCAATATATCCAAGCTCTTCTTACAGTCATTGTTCCAGCAAAATGTGACATCCTTCTTCAACAATTTCTCCATAGGGACGGTGATCTTTGCATAGCCTTTGATAAACTTTCTATAATATCTCATATGTTCCAGGGTAGTACGCAGTTGTTTCACACTCCTTGGCACTTCCAATTTTAGTATCACTGTGATCTTCACGGGGTCTACCATCAGTCCCTATCTGCAAACCACATGCCACAACAAGCTCCCAAAAGGAACATAAAACATACATTTCTTGTGATTGAGCATGATTTGGTATCTTTGGCAGGTATCTAGCATTAGGCGCAAGCTTGCTACATGGCGTTTAACCATCCCAAACATGGTCCAGTCATCAAATATACTTCCAGGAACTTATGAATAAATTCCTTGAACTTAGCCACAACTACGCGTGAAAATATCGCATGCACATTCTTCAATCCAAATGACATTATAGTGTACTGAAAACAACCCCACTCAGTCATGAAGGTTCTCTTGCTCCTGTCCTCTGGTGCAATCTTGATCTGGTGATAAATAGAGAACCCATCAGTGAAGGAATATGATTCCTGGCCACCTACATTGTCCAACACCTCATCAGTGAATGGAGTCGAGAAAGGATCATGTACACAAGCATCATTCAACTTTCTGAGATCGACGCATATCCTTATTTCATCCTTTTGCTTCTTTTCCTATACCACCATTGGACTTACCCAGTCAGATTCTTCCACAGGCTCAATGATGCCTGCCATGAGCATCTTGTCTAGCTCTAAGTGAACCTTCTCCTTATATTTTGGATTGATACGGTAAGGTCTTTGCTTAACTGGCTTTGTGTCGATCTTTAATGTGATCTTCATCATACCTAGGTCCCCGATTATCCCCTTCAAGTCTGTGAAATTTGTAGGGAATAAATCCTGGTATCCGCAAAGCAATTCAGCGACCTTATCCACCATTGCATTGTCCCAGTAGTCTCCAATCTTCACAAATTTGGGTTCTTCCCACATCACAATGTTTACTTGTTTGGTTTTCAATGGCGCAATTATATTAGGGTTCTCAATCTGTGGTCCTTCAACCTCGCGGTGACCCTCTGTTTCTGGAATGTTAATCTTCCATAGATCCTCGTCCTCTTCTTTAGTAGTTACATTATAACATTCTAGCATGTGACTCAGTTGAGTAGCCCATTCAGGCTAAATCAGGTCTAAAGGATCTTACGGTATCCTAAAGATTGCTACTTTCACCTCTTGTAGCGCTTCATCAATACTGTCAAAATCGCCCTCAAAACTGAATGTCATCATGAATACCTCACGCAAGATCTCCCATTCGCCTATCTCATGGAGGAGCTCAGTTTCTACATACCAGTTCATCGAGACTATACCGAGGGTGTGATAGAACAAGTGCAACAACTCAGGTTGGGGCTTTTCTCCATAAGCTTGGGTCCATTTTTCCAAATGTGCACGTGGATCATCCTGCTCATCATAGTTGTTTGCCATTCACATCTTAGGCTTTCCAAATCATGTTCTCATCATCTAATCCGATAATGAGATCTAAGACAATAATAAGGTATTACAGACTTATGTGCATGGATTAGTCTATGTCATTTTATGCAATGGATCGATAAGATTGTGAAATGCACAGAAAATGAACCAGTAAACAAAACATAATAGGCAACACATAACACAACAAATTTAATCAGGAGTTCACCCAATACTCCTGGGCTACATCTCTTGGTCCAGCCTTCAATGGTGGCCTCTCTATTATGTCTTCAAGCAGAGTTCTTTTTACAACAGTGAGCTCTATTTGAGCCTCACACAAAACATAATACAATAACAAGAGCTTTAATTGAACCTCTCAAGTTCTCTATGAGTACACAGACTCCCTCAATGCTCTCTGTCTTTGTGCTAACTCTATCTCGACATTTTCCTACAATACTACCTCCTCTGATGTGCTCTCTATCTGTGGCTTTATAGCCAAAACTGCACTGCATGTTCATTTCAGGTTCCTGTCTCTTGGTTCCCCTGGCCTCTGTCCACTCTGAATCCCTCTCTCACCGTGATACAATCATTGCTTAATGCATAGAGAGGAGGTGGCCACCCATTCTATAATGCAAGAGTGCCTCGGGCCTCTGCAACTCCTGAAACGGTCATGCTTTGTTTTCATAGTGAAAATGTGTTTTAACATAGATAGTCCACCACAACCCAATGTATCACACTTCAAAAGTCCTTAAATCCTCCCTATTCTTCTATCGGGTCCGCTTATAAGTCACCATCGCATGTCGCAATGGCCCTGCTCCAAAGTCCCCTTTGTATTTTTGAAATACGTTAAAATCATGAAAATAACATAAGAAATGGCTTATGGAAGATCTGAAAATATATATATATATATATATATATATATATATATATATATATATATATAGATAGATAGATATTAGCCTTAAGGATCCCTTTCGGATCTAGCTTATCGCATCCACCTTCCTCCTTCGTATTTCATTTAATATTAAAAATCGTGAAAATACATTGAAAATGTTTTTGCTGCGGATCTCAAATTTTATGAAACATTACTGATAAACCCATCGGGTCGGGTTATCAGGTCGCTCATTATGGTTGCTCCGATTGAGATATCACAATCACTCTTCACAATAACCCCTGGGCCATTGTAAGCACTCCCCCAATAGTGATCCTACAATTTAATATGGGCCATCGATCTGCGTTCTTGATCGACGGTCCATATTAACTCTGACAATCGCTGTCACCATATATGTGTGTTAAGCATTGATATCATTGTTCGCCATCACAATTTTTAAGTAGATCCTGCAGATCTCTACCGAAGGTTACCACCAATTACGATTTCTGATCTAATCTAGACCGTTGATCGGCCAGATCGGACGACTACTGTGTATTATTGGTTTTGCCTGCATTACTCTGTTTTTTCATCAATTTCATGGGTTTTTTCCTCCCGATAGTGTATTAAAAGGATTCCCTGTGCGATTTTTCCTTGGTTTGTTTTTTTTTGGCATGATTTTGGAGTTTTGAAGACATAAAGAGTGTTTCTTGGATCCATTTGGATCACGCCTTCCCACTGAAAAGACTTTTGGATCACCAAAAGTTGGTTTTGAAGCATTGTTTAAGTGAGGATACAGTTGCCTCAATTGCCTAATCTCTATCCATTTTTCACTGTTGGGTTTTGAACCTTTGAGTCCAATTCTAAGGTACTCCATGTCCCCTTTTCAAGTAGTCCTCACCTTCTTGTCCAGAACTATATCTTCCTGCAGCTCATTGAGGTATTCAGGCAACAAATCATCAATGGAGAGCAATTGACTTTGCTCTTTAGGATATTCAATTAATGAAGGTTCAAACAATCATAAATTTTCTGCATTTACTACTGAATAGATGTGCATGTATGCTGGCAGATCAAGGTAGAAAGCATTCTCACCAATTTTCTCAAGTACCTTAAAAGGCCCATACCTTATTGGCTTCAACGTATTTCCTTCACCTTGCATTCTATCCTTGCTGATATACAACCAGACTTGATTGCCAACTTGGAAGCTGTGATCCACTCGGTGTTTATCATGCCTTGCCTTGTATTTGGCTTGGCTCTTTTCCAACTGTTCTTGCACTGCCTGGTGAATTTCTTGGATCTGTTCAATGAATCTGGTTGCTTTGTCCACATCACTGTGTCCAGCAACTACTATGTCTTTTACAAAGTCAAAATCCAAGGGAGACCTTGGTATGAAACCAAAACAGGTCTCAAAAGGAGATCTCTGTGTAGAAGAATGTTTAGCATGGTGTTATAGACATTTTTGTGCCTTACAGCATGAAGCATGAAATGTCCATAATCTAAGGGATCCAAAGTCCCTAAACATGTTGTTCCTACCCCTAGAGGAACAAGGTCAGCAAACCACAGCACTAAATAACAGTTCTCCACCTGAAAACACTCAAAAACAAGGCAATTCTGGATCATGTCAACTGCTCCACTGAGCATCTGCACTGAATGTCAACTGCTCCACTGTCTACCTGCGCTAAATGTCAACTGCAAAGAAGGCTACCTGCACTGGGCAAATTGGGACATGTGGCACAGTCATTCCTCAAGGTGTCAATGCCCAGGAAGCTTCCAAAATGACACTTGGATCAGGGAATTCGACTGGTGATGAGTAAGAGGGTCTAGATCTCCAAGTGGAAGCAAGAACCTCCAAGTGGACTCAAGAACTGAAGAATAACTGAAGTGGGAGAGGACACTAGTCAGCTCTCAAGCTGACTCATCCTTTCTCCAAAACTCCTATATATAGAGCTCTCTCATGAGGTCTAAGTGAGCTAGAATCTTGTGAATGTAAGGAAGTGCTGTTGGTTTGAGCATAGAACTATTAGGTGATTTGCTTTGAAGGAGGTGAAGAGGAGATTTCTTTCTGCTGGGAGGTGATGCTGGATTGGGCCTTTTATGGTTGTATCACTTCCTGAACTTTACTTCTTCCATTAATAAAGCATTTGAGGTTCTTCTATATGCATGTATCTCAATGATGTATTGTTATATTTGTGTATTTGATTTATTCTAATCCTTGAATCAATTATGAATGTATGCTTCTTGTAGTTTCCCTTTCTTGCCATTTTGCAGGATCTTGGTGTAGCTGGGCCAGTGAAAGAGCAAGGAGCTGGGAGAAAGCAGCAAGAAGAGAAGATTGGATCAACCATTAGCGGAAGACATCGGTTAGTGGATCTCTTTCTCCCCTGTTTTACTTTCATAAAGAAGAAATCTTGGATAGCTTTACTTCGATTGTTGCTGAGGTACTATCACCCTTAGAGTGGGATAGGGTCATTCCGTATTGGATACTTTTCCCAACAACAAAATTGGCGACTCCGCTGGGGATCGTATCTTGTTGGTTGTTTGTGTTTTTGCTATTCATTTCCTAAACACAGGGAGTACCGAATCGAACTGCATTTGAATATTTCAAATGCAAAGTAGAGGGCAGCTACTCTAGCTCAGTTTCTGGGCATGTTTATGATTTGAAAAGCTGATCCACAAGGACTCTGAACAGCTCTTAGTGATAGCCTTTCATCCTCCTTTTCATCCTTTAGTGTGTACTTGATTGATAGCTTCTGATTTGGCCAAAAACTGTGAATTTTTGAGCAATCTGTAACCCGGAAACTGAGAAAAACGAAAGTTTATCTCTTCATTGCAGGCACTGTGAAGGCAGTCTACATTTCATCGCAGGTCCCGAAGGGGCTACCTGCGCTGAATGTCAAACTGACAGTGTACTACCTGCGCTGAACCAGTTTTGCCTTGTGCTACTGGGGTTCCCTGCTGTTTATTGCCTTGTTTTCATCCTTGTTTTTGCAGCCTATTATCAGTCAATGTGCCTATCTGAAACCAACTTTCCTTGCCACTATTCCGCCTCGGTTGTATAAAGAAACTGTATTTGTTCTTTGTGTATTTCTTATATCATTTGCAGTTTCCCATAACGAAAGTGAACTATTCTTGCTGTGGCCTCTTAGATCTAGACCTGTGATAAGTGTCGTTCTGATCTTAAGAGTTAGTTTGTTTGCTGTTCATAGCTGATTGAGCTTTTGCTTTCGTCATATGGTTTGAATTTATGTATTTCTAGTGTCGAAACAAGTAAATCTTAAGGTGTCTTTTGATTTTGGACAAAAGCTTGTTTGCTTTCACTTGAAATTGAATTCAAAAGTTATACAACAGCTTTCTTTTTGTAGTACATCAACATTAAGAAAGAGAAAAGAAATACCTGCATTGTGCATTTTGCATTTGATAAGTTTGCATGTTGATTTAGGAAAAAGTGCATTAGTGTGTGCTCTATGATCTGTGTGAAAAGATGATGTTCCCTCAGTAGTTAAGATTTTCAAAGTTGAAAGATTGAAAAGCTTGCTTATCATCTTAGACTGCATTTAGGAAGTTGTATTATACATCTCGTGGTGATCCATAAAGGCAAACTGCTAAACAAGATCAACATTAAAATAAATTGAATTTACATAACAACGCATTGAAACATAACGCAAACACATAGAGGTCTAAGCTAGAGACGTGTTCCGGCGTCGTTAAACGTGATATCTTAGCGTTGAGTGGTTGGGTGATTCCTCCACGGTGAAGCGATAAGTATCAATACGGACTTGTGCTCCCACGTACCGTCGCGTATATATTGGGAGACCCCTATAGGAACAAAGCCTTTATCCATAGGAAACTGTGTCGGCCGCCCTACTGATTGCAATGCAGTGAACACAGCATTCACAAAGATCGACCACCCGTACCATAAAACGTATTCTGTGGTTTTGCGAAAAGTTTGGCACACCCTCTACCTAGAACTCCAGAGTAGTTTCTTTTGGCCTTTTTCAAACTCTATAACTGAAAAAGTCCATCCGAGCATTTGTCACTTCGGGCTCGTTAAAACATCGAAGGAGACTAGAGTCATCTTTAGCTTTTTCTCGACTCTTAAAAAGTGAAAAAGCAAGTTGTGTCTAAAGCGTCGTTATAAAATTTATTTTAAACGGAACATAATCACCTCCTATTCCTGCATTGATCTTTAGGTTGAGAACATGGAACGCCCCAACCAAGGAATTCCCCATGATGGAAATCCTAGTCCTTTCTCCTCTTGGGGAGAAGTTGGTGCACCCCACATGGCCACATTGTCGCTTCCAGGACTGACAATTGGCCTGCCAATTTGGCTATTCTCAACCAATGTAGTTCAGAACACCATGGTTCCTGAGCAGTCGAGTCAACAGTTAGATTAGTCTAGAGCTGCCCACCAGCCTTCTACTTCCTATAACTCTTCCTCCAATCCTTCATCTTCGCAAGGTAGAGCCGGCAGAAGCCAAGCTCCCATGGAGAAGAAGGAGAAGAAGAAGAGAGAGAAGAAGAAGAAGGAGCCTACGACGACTGGGGGCAAGCAAAAGACATTTGACAAAAATCCACACATAGCACAGACCGGGCCTAAATCGCCATGTGTCATATGTAGAGGAGACCACTTCCATAGAGATTGTCCCTGTATTCCCCGGATACTAAGGGACTGGTCCCCTCGTTTTCACAATTCGGGAGCATCAACCTCTGATAGCCATGTTGAATGCTTACCGTCAACCAGCGAAAGTGAAGGTTCAAGACAAAGAGGGGGAGCAAGATCCCCCTGCAGACTGTGTGAAGGCGATCACGCCATCCACCGTTGTCCCTTCTTAGACGAAGCGAAGAGAGTTTTGGAAGATCGTCCGGTTTCACCGTTGAGACTTCCTCCTGGATACAAAAAACTCGTGCCAAGTCCTTCGTTGGTTGAGAATACAGCTGGCCCGCTCAAGTGGTCAGCTGAAGCATCAGTCATTGAAAATGAACCTACTGAATCCAGACCGGATGAAAGTCTAAAGGTCGAAACGGCAGTTGACCCGGTTCTCCCTTCAGAGGTCTCATCTTCTAATGACACCGTCACTGAAGATTCATCTTCAAATGACACCCTCACTGAAGAGAATAAGGATGACACCATCTAGATTCTTTTCATCAACACAGACTCTGATGAGCATCAGGGCAATACGCCCATTCCTTTATCGCAGGAAGTAACATCGTCAGAGTCATATCCGGCCGTATATTCGGTCCCACCACCAAGCAACCTGGTTGTATCCTTTGATTGGAATCAACTAGGCAGACCCCGGTTGCCAGCCAGTATACCATTCAGAATCATAGTCCAAATTTACAGAATGGTAATGGCTGGCACTATCATTGATGAAGGGGCATCTGTGAGTATCCTTTCCTCTGTTGCTTGGAAAGCACTGGGTTCCCCGACGCTTTTGCCTGAGATAAGAAATCTCTCGGGTTTCGATAAAGGAACCAGTCGACCATTAGGGATCCTCCCCAATGTGCCTGTTACATTGAAAGGGAAGACCGTTCAAATGAACGTGATGGTCATTCAAGGACCCTTGGATTATAACCTACTCCTTGGACGAGACTATGTATATTTCATGGGAGCTGTAGTCTCCTCACTCTTTAGAGTAATGTGTTTTCCACATGAAGGAAGAATGGTCAGCTCGTAGACCAACTTTCATTTCCGGGATCACGCATCACAAATAGTCAAATACCAACCCTGAATGGTCTATTCAATCAAGAAATATCTCCACCCCCAGTCCTCCTTCCCGATGAGTGTGAGTGATTCGGAAAGATGGGACTGGAACCCAGGGGGCATGCATCCTGGTCTGCTTCGGGCAGAAGAAACCTTGGGTATAAGGTAGAATTTCCGCGTGAGAATATGACTAGTCCGTACCCCGTCCATGGATGGAAGAGGGGTTGTTCTAGAATAGGATTCTCTTGTCAAGGTTACGTGTTTGACAAAGGTCATTCACCCTTGTCTATTTCGGTAGACAGTGTCGAGGAAATGTTTGTTTGAAATATTAATGAAACAATCTTTGGGTAACTAGAAAGAGGCAAGCCTCCCTCAATAACACCAATGTTTTGTCTTTGAGTAGTGTTCTTCTCTTGTCACAAGTAGCTGCTCTCTTGTCGCAAGTAGCTATTCTCTTGCGATCTTGCGAAATATCTGTTAAAAGTTGGGCTGACGAGAAGACAAGTATCGCGTAAGACCCGTTAAAAATAACGAGAAGACAAGTATCATTAACATTAGACTAGCAAGACGACAAGTAGCTGTGAACACCCAAAGAAAAGCAGAGGTGGGGGAGAGGAGGGGCAGCCTTGAAATTGTATTTTATACCTGGGGGCATGCAACCCTTTTGGAGTGCAAGCAAAGAGCGGTTATTTATCTGTTTTTTGGACTAGCCGTTTCCGAAATTGCATAAAGAAAGGATGAGAGGGAGCATAGCTTTGGTAAGGCGCAAGCTCTATAAAAAATGGGATCTTTCAGGAGACATTCTTATCTTATGACTGGTATATCGAGCAATTTTAGCATAAAGTTCATGCTCGTTAAAAAATAAACGCAAGATTTGAGCAGTTTTATGCGGAATTCATGCTCATTAAAAAATAAAACATAAGCATTGAGCAGTTTTATGCGGAATTCATGCTCATTAAAAAATAAAACATAAGCATTGAGCAATGTTTGGTGCATTCAAGCTCATTAAAAAATGAACCTATTCCGGTAAATAACCATTGTGTATGTAACCTTATCAGCCATAAAAAGCCTTGGTCGTGTTTTGCACCTGCCACCTCCACTTTCATTTGGCCGATCGTTCACCTCCATATGATTGTTTACCCATTTTGAGGAACAGCTGTGAAGAGTGATTTCACCAAGCCATCCTTGTGACACTGCCATGATTGGAAAATTCCAACCTGTACCTGGAATCTACTGCTATCCCTGTTTATCACTCGTTCCTCAAAAGACAAGTCTTCTTTGAGCTCTTTTCATCTGACTCGTAAAATATGAAAAGTTTGCCAAGTTTTGGCCTTCCAGCTCGTTAAAGTGACCGGAAGAGCTATCCCTCCTCTAGATTTTAATCTTTTTGGACCTGAGGGATTATTGCACAAAAAGGTTGAGCGCTTGTTTTATTCGGCTCATTAAAGTTATCGAAAACTCATCCCTTTTGTATTGTTTTATACTTTTTCGGACTTAAGGGATTAGATGACGAAAAAGGAATTTTGGAGTTAACTTTCTGTACCTTTTCAGACTCTCAAAAAATGAAAAGGACCGAGTTTTCCTTGTCGTTAGACTCGTTAAAATGATTAAATAGTGACAAACTTGTCTTTAGACGAGAACAAGTTTCCCTATCGCTAGGCTCGTTAAAACATAGCGATGGGCTTGCCCGAAGGGCAGGTTATAGAACAAGCATATGTTATCCTCCTCAAGCTTGACAAAAATAAAGAGGTACTGGTCAGAAATGACTGGGGAAAAATTGGGAGAACCTCAAAGCTTTAATGGTAGCAAGTTTCTCTTGAACATGACACTTTTCCTCCGTATCACATCGGGTTGGGTTGTTTCATTCACCGGTCTCATCACCATGGTCTCGCCAAACCATCCACATTTGGGGTAATGCTACCGATCCATCGCATCAGTGTCGTTATATGTTCAAGAGATGTCGTTCAGAAAGAGTCAACCGTGTCCCATCCACTACCATACATTATCCTTCATCCATCCATGATCGCCACCCTGAATCATATGTCACAGATTGTTTTCGCCTCCACTAAAATCATTAGCTCCGTTCCGTGTCACTGATGTGGGATTCATTAAGGCCCTCCTTTGACGGATCGCTTCTTGTCGACTTCAACTCATTATCCAAGAAGTTGATCTAGGAACAACCCCCTCAGTACTTTGAAGCTTGCATGCCTCAATGGCAAGTTTCTCACTTCCGGTGACAGGTATACATCAATGACCTTCGACTAGAAGATTTTGCGTGGTGTTCGACGCCAAGTCCTTTATTCACACCACGTGAATTGTACTGCAGTACCTTGAGGGTCATTATCATTATCGGTGATTCCTCTCGCGCTTGTTAACGGTTTACATCATTGACCGGTAATCAAGCGATGTCTTTCCATGTTCGACTTCAGCGCAATTCTCACATGGATCGACTTGTACTTAGAGTGAAGATCGATCGAGTTTGAAGACCCCGGATCTAGTTTCATCCATCCGGGTTGCGATATATATTCAGGAAATATAAAGACATTTGACATGTACATCATTGCAGCAGATGATCATCCTACTCAAACGATGATGATTTCAGCAGAGAATTATCAGTCTATCATCAAACGATCGTTTGTTCTATGTACCAAAATGAATTTATAAAGCTGAGCATGGGAATGCCCGCCTCAGCTAGATCATGAAAGCAGAATGAAAAATAATGTATTGTATTGTATTTTATTACAGGTCACCTCTCAGCGATTGAATGAACTTCGGATCCTCCTGATAAAGCATTTCACCCGATAAACGACCTCATACTTTAGGGGGCAACTGTTATAGACATTTTTGTGCCTTACAGCATGAAGCATGAAATGTCCATAATCTAAGGGATCCAAAGTCCCTAAACATGTTGTTCCTACCCCTAGAGGAACAAGGTCAGCAAACCACAACACTAAATAATAGTTCTCCACCTGAAAACACTCAAAAACAAGGCAATTCTGGATCATGTCAACTGCTCCACTGAGCATCTGCGCTGAATGTCAACTGCTCCACTGTCTACCTGCGCTGAATGTCAACTGCAAAGAAGGCTACCTGCGCTGGGCAAATTGGGACATGTGGCACAGTCATTCCTCAAGGTGTCAATGCCCAGGAAGCTTCCAAAATGACACTTGGATCAGGGAATTCGACTGGTGATGAGTAAGAGGGTCTAGATCTCCAAGTGGAAGCAAGAACCTCCAAGTGGACTCAAGAACTGAAGAATAACTGAAGTGGGAGAGGACACTAGTCAGCTCTCAAGCCGACTCATCCTTTCTCCAAAACTCCTATATATAGAGCTCTCTCATGAGGTCTAAGTGGGCTGGAATCTTGTGAATGTAAGGAAGTGCTATTGGTTTGAGCATAGAACTATTGGGTGATTTGCTTTGAAGGAGGTGAAGAGGAGATTTCTTTCTGCTGGGAGGTGATGCTGGATTGGGGCTTTTATGGTTGTATCACTTCCTGAACTTTACTTCTTCCATTAATAAAGCATTTGAGGTTCTTCTATATGCATGTATCACAATGATGTATTGTTATATTTGTGTATTTGATTTATTCTAATCCTTGAATCAATTATGAATGTATGCTTCTTGTAGTTTCCCTTTCTTGCCATTTTGCAGGATCTTGGTGTAGCTGGGCCAGTGAAAGAGCAAGGAGCTGGGAGCAAGAAGCAAGGAGAGAAGATTGGATCAACCATTAGCGGAAGACATCGGTTAGTGGATCTCTTTCTCCCCTGTTTTACTTTCATAAAGAAGAAATCTTGGATAGCTTTACTTCGATTGTTGCTGAGGTACTATCACCCTTAGAGTGGGATAGGGTCATTCCGTATTGGATACTTTTCCCAACAACACATGGTTGTAAGCATGTTGCACATAACATAAGTGTTCACCCCAAAGCTTGGGATGCTTGCTGCAATATCCCCTGAGCAACTGGATCACTGTCCTGTTGACTACCTCTGTTTGGCCATCTGTCTATGGATGAAAGGCTGTGCTTTTCTTCAGTCTGGTGTCCATTAATTCCCACAGACTTGACCAAAACTTCCCAACAAATCAGGAGTCTCGATTAGATACTATGGAAGTGGGTAACCCAAATGCACCTAGACATGGTGAAAGAACAATTTTGTTGTTTTTTCAGCTGTAATCTGCTTATTACAAGGTATTAAAATACACATTTTGACAAACCTGTCCACAATAAAATATAAATAGTCACGTCCCTTTCTAGATTTTGGCAATCCCGCAACGATGTCCATGGAAACACTTTCCCAAGGATGGGAAGGAACTGGTAGTGCGGTGTATAAGCCTATTTTTCTATTGCTGGGCTTGCTTTTAGCACACATGGTACACCCTCTTACATATCTAGAAACTGTTTCATGCAATTTTAGCCAATAGCAGTATCTTTGCAGCTGTGCAACTGTTTTACTTACCCCAAAATGACCTGATATCAGGGAAGTATGTGCCTCCCTAATTATGTTAATTCTCTCTATTTATGGAATGCATAGCTTTCCAAAATGATACAAGAGTCGGTCATTAACATAGTAATCCAATTCTTATACCATTTTTCCATTACTCAAAGCTACATATACATCTTTAAAGTCTATATCTTGAGCATATTGTTCAATGCAGCTTTCATGCATTACTAAGTTATGCTTAAGTATAGTAGATGCATTTATGATTGGTCTGGACAACATAACTACAACGTTATTATGTATGCCCATTTTATATCTGATGACTAAGTGAAACTGTTGTAGGAATCCCATCCACCTATAGTGTCTTGATTGCTGCAATTTAGTTTGTGAGTGCAAGTATTGGAGTCACTGATGATCAGTATGTATTATTATTTCTTTGCCCATTAAGTAATGTTTCCAAATCTTCACACTCTTAACTAATGCATACAATTCTTTATCATATGTAGGATAATTAACTACTGCAGAATTAAAATTCTCATAATGATAGCATATGGGTTTACCATGTTGTATCAACACTGCTCCCATGGCATAATCACTGGCATCTATTTCGATCTCAAGTGGTTGTTGAAGATTTGGCAATGCTAGTACTGTTGCTGTACTAATTTTTTCTTTCAACCTGTCGAAGGCTTTTTGTTGTTTGCATCCCCACTGAAACACCTTGTTCAATCTTGTCAAAGCATGTAAGGGAGCTGCAATTAAGGAAAAGTTAGCAATAAACTTTCTCCAATATTGTGCTGCCCCTAGGAAGCTTCTAACTTCTATAGCAGACTTGGGTTTAGGCTAGTTTACAATGACTACAACCTTAGAGGGATCTATCTTTAGTTCACCACCCCCTACAATATGACTCAAATAATTCAAAGATGTTTTACCAAATTCACACATTGATAATTTAACATAAAGATTTTATTTTTTCAAAACATTTAGATTCTACTTTACATGCTTCAAATGTTCTTCACATGTTTCACTGAATACAAGAATGTCATTTAGATATACAATTACAAAATCATTAATAAAAGGCCTGAGTACATCATTCATAACCCTCATGAAAGTGGTTGGAGCATTAGTTAAGCCAAAAGGCATAACTAGCCATTCATATAGCCCTTGCTTTGTTTTGAAAGCAGTGTTCCATGCATCTTGCTCTGCTACTCTAACCTGGTGGTAACCACTACATAGGTCCAACTTGGAAAAGTAAACAACCTCTTTCAGCTGATCCAATAGATCATCAATGCAAGGAAGGGGATAACGATTCTTGATCATTATTTTATTCAGTGCTTGGTAATCAATTCACATCCTCCCCGAGCCATCCTTCTTTCTTACCAACACTATTGGAGATCTGGATGGTGATGTGCTTGGTTTTATGAACCCTTTCTTGAGTAGCTCCTGTACTTGCTTCTTGATTGATGTATTCTCTAAAGCAGATAACCTGTACATTCTGATGTTAGGAAATGGAGCATCTTGCTACAAATTAATATCATGTACAATTTCCATTTTTGGTGGCAGACCTTTAGGTTCTTGAAGTAAGATATCATATTCTGAAACAGCTCTTTCTAAATCAGCTTTTTGTTTAGCATCACAACACTCAAATACATTTGTTTTTTCAAGTTTCTTTTCCTTTACAACCATCAGTAAAAATTGTTTGCATGAATTTACAATCCTTTTCATCTGCCCTGAGTTTATGAGAGTATAATTATTTTTGAGTTTGTGAGCTCTTACAGTATATTCTATTCCATATTTAACAAGTTGATACTTATTTTCAGCTCTATAGAAAATGGCATATCTATCATACAAGTAAGGACTTCCTAAAACAATCCCACATATATCCAAGGGAATTACATCTAACTCAACCTCATCTACAAATGTTGAACCAATGGAAAACCTAAGTTTACATTATCTAGTCACTTGTATCTTTGCTTTATCACATAACCATCCCAATGGATATGGCTTCTTGTGAGGTGTGGTTAGTAATCCCAGATTCTTTACAATTGCTTCAGAAATTAAGTTTACTTGTGAGCCACTATCAAATAAATCATCAATCTTTTGATGCTTGGAAATAACTCTAATATGAAAAATCTCATGTCTTCTTCTCTCATTTTCTTCACTATCAATAGCTTGGGCATAATTACTAGTAGATGCTTCAGAATCTTTACCTTGTATCCCTGTGGCTGTGATGGTTGTTTCTTCACCTGATTTTGACCCCAAATCTCTCTAAACAGCAGCAGCAACCTTATTCTTCTTGCCATCAAACTTCTTGGGTTTCAGCTCCAGATGTAAAGACCAACAATGTTCATCATCATTTTCATCCTTCTTGCAGTGAGTGCATGAAGGTTTGGCCTTTTGTACAACATTTTCCTTCCTCTCTTTCCATTTCTGCTTTCTCTTTTCCTTGTTCTTACTTGTAGTGGGTTTTGATGATCCCACAATCTCTGGGTTCACATTCTTGCCTCTAGCCTCTAGATGGGTAGCCTGAATAGATACCTCATCTATGCTAGTAAGGTTAAACATGAGAATGATGTGCCTCAAATAATTATGTAGACCACCTATATACTTCAGCAAAGTTTTAGGTGAGTCTAAAGAAATGCCTAGAATCAAAGCTCTTTTTCTAAATTCTTGGGTGTAGCTTTGTACACTCTACCCTTTTAATTGGCGAAGAGTTTGCCAACTCATCATAGCTTGCTACATATAAGCTAGTGGATAGAATTGTTTTTTAATTGTAGAAACAAATTCATTCTAGAGAGAAAGAATTTTACCATGCTTCTTGAAGTTAGCTTGTGTCCTACCTTCCCACCATACCAAGGCAGTTCCTCCAAGGCGTAGGCTAGCCAGCTAAATTTTACTCCTATCTGAATCAATGCTCTTCACCCTGCAATACACATCAATCTGTCTAATCCAGTTATCTAGATTCTCTACAGTTAACTCTGCATAATATATTGGAAAATGAAATTTAACATCTAATTTAATCAAAGATGTCTTTTTCTTTGTATTTTCAGGGCTATCAGGAGGTGTGGATAGAGGAGCCTCTTTTCCTTTCCATTTGCCTTCAGAATGGACATCTATAAGAGATTCTTCTGTTCCCTTGTCTTTTTTGGAAGTTTAAGAATCTTCACTTCGACCTTTCTTAAATTCTCTATACATTTCTTCTACCATGGCTCTCATGCTCATGAAACTGTCCATGAACTAAGAGTCTGATTCCAAGGGAATTTCTTTTGTCATTTTCCTCTGAGGATAGACTCTACCAATTTCTGGCTTAGTTTCGACTAGTTCTCCTTCTCCTAATTGAAGCTTTGACCTATTTATCATTCAAAAACAGTCCAGCACAAGCTTGTCTAACCTTAGCAACCTAAAGCTCTGATACCACTTGATTTGATAGTGAGATCTAAGACAATAATAAGGTATTACAGACCTATGTGCATGGATTAGTCTATGTCATTTTATGCAATGGATTGATAAGATTGCAAAATGCACAGACAATGAAGCAGTAAACAAAACATAATAGGAAACACATAACACAAAAAAATTAATGAGGAGCTCACCCAATACTCCTAGGCTACATCTCTTGGTCCAACCTTCAGTGGTGGACTCTCTATTATGTCTTCAAGAAGAGTTCCTTTTACAACAGTGAGCTCTATTTGAGCCTCACACACAACAGAATACAATAACAAGAGTTTTACTTGAACCTCTCAAGTTCTCTATGAGTACACAGACTCCCTCAATGCTCCTTGTCTCTGTGCTAACTCTGTCTCGGCATTTGCCTACAATAATACCTCCTCTGATGTGCTCTCTGTTTGTGGCTTTATAGCCAAAAATGCGTTGGCTACTTGTTTCAGGTTCCTGACTCTCAGTTTCCCTAGCCTCTATCCGATTCGAATCCCTCTCTCAGCGTGATACAATCATTTCTTAATGCATAGAGAGGAGGTGGCCACCCATTCTGTAACGTAAGAGTGCCTCGGGCCTCTGCAACTCCTGAAACGGCCGCGCTTTGTTTTCACAGTGAAAATGTGTTTTAACAGAGAAAGTTCGCCAAAACTCAATGTATCGGACTTCAAAAGTCCTTAAATCCTCCCTATTCTTCTATCGGGTCCACTTATAAGTCGCCATCACATGTCGCAATGGCCTTGCTCCAAAGTCCCCTTTGTATTTTTGAAATACGTTAAAATCATGAAAATAACATAAGAAATGGCTTATGCTAGATCTGAATATATATATATATATATATATATATATATATATATATATATATATATATATATATATATATATATAATAGCCTTAAGGATCCCTTTTGGGTCCAGCTTATCGCATCGGCCTTCCTCCTTTGTATTTCGTTTAATAATGAAAATCACAAAAATACATTGAAAATGTCTTTGCTGCGGATCTCAAATTTTATGAAACATTATCGATAAAATTGTCGGGTCTCGTTATCGGGTTGCACATTATGGTTGCTCCGATTACAATATCACAATTGCTCATTGCAATAATCCCCGGGATGTTGTAAGCGCTCCTCCGATAGCGATCTTGTGATTTAATATGGGCCGTCGATCTGCGTGCTTGATCGATGGTCCATATTAACTCTGCCAATCGCCATCGCCATATATGTTTGTTAAGCACCGATATCATTGTTCGTCATCGCAATTCTTAAGTAGATCCCGCTGATCTCTGTCAAAGGTTACCGCCAATTGGGATTGCCAATCCGATTTGGACCATTGAGTAGCGAGATTGGATGGCTACTATGTATTATTGGTTCCGCCTCCATTACACTATTTTCTTCATCAATTTCATGGGTTTTTGCCTCCCGATAGTGTATTAAAAGGCTTCCTTATGCAATTTTTCCTTGGTTTTTTTTTTTGGCATGATTTTGGAGTTTTGAAGACATAGAGAGTGTTTCTTGGATCCATTTAGATCATCATCCTCCTACATTCACACCAATCATCAAATATTCCCTTATGCATACCCCACCATCTTGCGGGCGTAGTGCGCAGTGCCCAGTCCAATGCCTGGAAGCACTGGTTTTTTGGTACCTCCCTTTCGAATGCATCCAAAAATATATCTATCTCATTCATACGATCATAAGTAGGAAGATTTCTTACCTCTGAGGACACATAGCACAGGGATTGGGTCATCATGTTGCAGTTCAGCGTAGTCACTTCATGTAACCGGTTCTGCCAGCGTTCTAACTCTTCATCAAATTTGAAGTGTAGGAACTCTCGCAATCCCATCTAATTCGTCCATCCATGGTGGGATTCACCCAATCATGGTTTCACGCTGTTATCTTATAGATACAGTCCAAATCGTCATCACTCTCATAATCACGGATTGGTTCAGTATAGCGTGATCCCTCAGCAGGATCTAGAGGTACTATTATGCATAGAGATTTCTTCTCAAAGATCGTCTTTCACTTTAGATTGATTACTCCATTCATATCAGTGGCCCAGTCAATTCCTAGGAGTGCAGGATAGGGATTATTGTCATCAACTATCTCTATCACTTCAAAATCAGCCAGTGCACTCGCTCCCTCAATATCCACAACCACCCCTTGCAGCCACCCTCTGGGGATGATATTTTGCTGATTGGCCATCCTTAGCTGAACCAGAGACCATTGCAATGCAAGTCTCCCCATCTATTCCCAAGTCTGCTTCGGTAGGACATTTGCATCTGACCCCAGGTCCAAAATAACTTCATCCATTTCATACTCTCCTATCTGTGCGGTCAGTCTCATCTCTCGTCCTATTCTTGTTTTATGCTTGCCAATCTTTTGTACTACACGTGGCTCACCCAACATGGTTCCAGCACATCTATTGATGAGCTCTTGTAACCCTTTCACAACCTTACTATTGCGCAGTAACTTCATGTAGGTCTCTAGGAAATTTGTGAGCATAGAGGGGTCCATTTCCTACTTAGGCTTACCCTTGCTACCTGAGGTGGAGGCCTCAATGAAGCTCTTCTTAGCTTCCATGAAGGTTTCATGTATGTGCTCCAAATCGAACTTAGCCTCCTTCGTCGAAGCTTTGCGGACCCATGTACTATCTTCTAGTTGTTTCCCCTTGTCATCTCCTGTCGCAATTCCACTTCTGAACACTATATTTACATTTGGATCCTCTTCGCGCAGCTCAGACCTCATCATCTATAGGTTCTGAGTTGGTGGAGGTGGTAGCGCCCCTTTATCACGTATCCTAGTTATCAGCATAGGACAGTCTTCCGTTTCATGATCAAACAACATGCATTACTTGCACGATGGACGTGTGGGATTAGTGCAATTGTGACATAGTGTCCTGGTCCTTCGTAACTGTAGCAAATCAACTGTCCCTAACCTCTACCACGTCCTCCCATACCTCAGCCCCGTCTGCGCCCCTGAAATCCTATCCATGTCATCCCTGCACTCTGGTCAAGGGGTTGTGTTTCGGCCCGAACCCTATAGGCAGGTGCTCTATCCATCATTAACTCATAACTCTTGCAGTTACACTCATCATGTCCTACAAACCTACAAAAATTGTAGAATAGTTGTTGTGGTGCATGTACAAACTTCTGCAGTAAATGACAGTTATCATTAGCATGTTTTCCTGCTACCTGACAAATAGTGCACCATAATGTAGGCCCCGCGCTAAGTCCTACTTGAGCTTCTGGCCTGAAAGGAATTGATCCCCTCCTGCAATATAGTTCACAAAGACTGGGAAATGGTCCTTGTCATGCCCCTGGCTCTTGCATTTCAAACACCATACCTCCTTGCGCACCTTTGGTCAAACTCTCCTTTCCTGCTTCAAACTTTTCATCTCAAGGTGTAAATTCTTCAGCTGCGCATGGATATGTTGAACCCCTAGTTTTGGATCTTGCATCAGAGTTTCATGTAGTCTCATGGCAATCCCCAAGGTCTCCACCTGAGTGGTTATCCTCTACTGTGACAGCATAACCCTTAAGTGTGGTAGTAGCGAAGCCATAAACCAATCGTGATGCTATCCGCCTGTCAAATTCATGTTAGCTTCACAGATTGTACACTTCAAACTCTGAACTTGTTCCCAAGGCGTCTCGCCTGGTTGCATCGTGATCTCTTTGAATCCCACAATCAACTGTGCCTCAAATTTAGGCATACTGAATTCTTTATTCAGTGCTGCCTGGATGTCTGCCACTCCAGCATTTGGGTTATCATTAGAGTACTTAATATACCAGGTTAGTGCACGATCTTGCAAAGCACTAACCAGGGTCACCTTCTTTATATGATCATCTGTAACACCTTGAGCTTTCCATACAGTCCTTAAAACAAACCAGAATTGGTCTAGGTCCTCATTTCCCATGTCTTTGAATAAAGGCAGCTTCACTGTATTTTCCGTACTAAAATATGGTGGAGGTGGAGGTGGTATGGGTGAAGTCAGAGGCAATGGTGGTGAGGTCAAAGGTGGTGTGGGTGGAGGTGGTATTCGTGGGAATCCTTTTCTTATTAGCTTAATAGCACTTCGCAGAGAAACCTTCCCTATCTCTTCCTGGTCACCTCGCGGAGGTGAAATCAATCAATTGTACTCCGAACCCTTTTCTCCTTCATTTCTATAAGCTTTTCCGCTTCGCATAGTTCTGAAAATCAAGGTAGCTACATAACCTGTTTTTCGCACAATAGCATTTTAATCCAGGTATTCAAAGATTTTATGTGCTTACCTCGCAGTCCTTTAAGAAAACATCGCTCCACCCCATTGTGGCTGACTGAGGTGTCAACCGCGAATTCAGTCACAATCCTCCTATGACGCAATCAAGCCAATTATCGACAGCGTGGACGATCTTTTCCTCATATGCTTCCAATTTATGTATTAGCTCCAAGGTCCAAACAATAGGACCTTCAAGTTTCCACCTTCCCTGGCTATTTGCTAGCTTCGCGATCACTCATATAGCTCAATTGGGAAGGAGCAGAAAAAGATCTTGTGGATCTCTATATACAATTATCTGTCCAACCATTGTTCCTTTGTCAGTCATGGTTTCCTATTCTCCTATGCCATGAATTCATGGATCTTCCTATCCAACCAGTCCCCGATCTCCTTCTTAGTTGGATTCCAGTGATACGAAATCACACATCTCTTATGAATATTCTAATCCTGGCAATGGAACCTTTTGTTGGCTTAAGGGGGCTTGACCCAGGTTCAACCTTAATAGCCAAAGAAATCCCTACACTACTAGCCCTTTCGACATTAGCCCATGGAGCACAGACTGAAGTCTCACCCGAAGCAATATGGGGGGATGCTAGAACCAAGTTTCCACACACTGAGATGGTTGTGATGCCATTTGATTCCCTCTATCCATACCTTCGCACAACTCACTTCACTCTAGGGCTTGCAAGATGAGCCCTTTATTTCGTCCTTCAATACCTCCGCGAAAGGATATGATCGACCTTTGCGCAGTCCTAGCTTGCTACTTAGGTACTTTCGCGTTGCTATGGAAGTGTGCTATGCTGATACCCCAATTAATCTAAGTGACTTGCTTATCTTATCAAATAATTATAGTTAACACCATGTAAACAGATAATCGTAAATGCGTTCGATTATTCAACGTAATTGCATTCATTCACACATCACATAAGTATAATAAAGGAAATTCATACATAACCTATCAAGATGCATTAACAGAACAAAGACACAGGAATTGCCAAATATTTCTCTTTATTGATATCCTCCGAGTGTTTACAAACTCTTTTCACCCTGCGCACTCAGCTACAGGGGTTCGCGCACTCAGTTGCAGACTTCTACCCTAGGCCTCTACGCACTCAGTTGCAGAGCCTCTACCTATGCTACAACCCAAGACTTAGTCTTCTTCCTTCAGAGCTACGACTCTTTTACCTTGTATGTCTCTAAAACTACTCAGAGCTTAGCTCCTTTTATAAAATCCCATGGTCTGTGGGCCATGGGTAGATCTCTTATAGCCAAATTTACTTTACAAAACTAAGGGTGGACTACCCTTTACGACACATGACACCTTCTCACTCTGTGACCACAAAATGCGGAGACTTTACAATTTTATTACAAAATTTGAATCAATCATGGACTTTTAGCCCCAAAACTTCCCTTGGGGGATCTCGCTCACAACAATTCTCCATAAAAATAGCAAGTTAACACTTACCATTTGATCTTGTGCCCCTGCATGACAAAGACCTCCTGGTCTAGATCCCAACATCTCACAATTATTGATAGCAAGGGCTAACCTGACCTCATTGTTATTGGGAAAACTAGTGTCCATTCAGAGCTGCTAGTCCCACTAAGATGGGCAGCCATCTTAGAAACAAACAAACTAAAGTCACTTGTGTTTTCCTTTATGAGAGATAGATGAGAGAGAAGTAGAGAGTACCAACCTCAGTTTTTCACTAGTCTCCTTGCTCGTTTCCTCTCTCCCTTGATAGAGCTTTCACCACTCCTTTTTCACTTGTCCCACTTCAAAGAACACCTGTAGAGTCAAGGTAGCAAAATGCCATCAAAGCATAGAGATCTATAACCATAAACAATGTAGGATCAGATGTACATTAACCATACAAATGCATATACAAATATAAGATTAAGAGGTATACAGGCATATGGAGGAAAACTCAAATAGCTTTATTGATAGAAGTAGTAGAAGATAGGATTATAGCTAGGCTGTCTAATCCAGCATCATCCTTCCAGCATGAAAGGCCTCTTCACCTCACAGAAAGCAAGATCACCCAACAATGTCTTCAAAGAGAAACCAACAACACTTCCTTGCAAATTACCAAATTCCAGCCTCTGGATCTCTAGGATGAAGGATCCATATATAGATGTTTACAGGAGAGTGAGTTAGCTTCTGGGATTTTGATTAGTGTCATTTCACTGATAGTTCTTGGTTCCACTTGGAGATTTCAGATCTCTTACTCATCCCTGGGCAAATTCAGAAAGGCAAGTGTCATATGAGCAGTTTCTAGAAGATTCTTTCGGTTTCCACCTAGCAAACTGCTTCTGCCATTTGTCTTCTCTCACTCATCACACCCTACAGAAGGGATTTCTAGTATGCATCATACCCCTCATGTGTAATAGGTGAGATGCATCGCACCCTATGCATGGAGCAGTCTGTATGGTCCTGTTTTGACCAGTTCTGAGTAGTTTTTCATGGAGAACTTCTGGGAGATGATGTAACCATCTAACCTTGTTCCTTTAGGGTATGAAACAACACTTTTAGGGGTTTAGAAGCCCCTAGTTTATGGACATATGTGATTGGGTTTGCAGTGCCCAAATATGTCTATAACAGTTGTCCCCTAAACCATGAGGTCGTAAATCTTTTGATGTCGAGTGAAATGCTTTATAATGAGGATCTGAGGTTTTCCGAACTGGAAGGTGACCTGTAATAAGATACAATAAAATACATTATCTTCATAACATTTTCATGATCTAGCTGAGATGGGCATTCCCATGCTCAGCTTTATAAATTCATATTCATGTACATAAGATAGACAATTGTCTGTGTGGCAGACAGATGATTCTGGTACTGCCATCATCCTTTAGTTTGGATGATTATCTGTGCAACTGTGATGTACATTCGATGTCTTTATTTTCCTGAATATATCGCAACCCGGATGGATGCAACTAGATCCAGGGTCTTCAAACTCGTTCAATCTTCGCCCGAAGTACAAGTCGATCCATGTGAAAAGATGTTTTGATGTCGAACATGGAAATACATCGCCTGATTACTAGCCAATGATGTGAGCTGTTAATAGGCGCAAGAGGAATCACCGATAATGATGATGATCCTCAAGGTACTGCAGTACAATTCATGTGGCATGAATACATGATTTGATGTCAAACACCACATAAAATCTTTCAGTCGAAGGCCATTAATGTAAACCTATCGCCAGAAGTGAGAAACTTGCCATTGAGGCATGCAAGCTTCAAAGTACTGAAATGGTTGTTCCTAAGTCAACTTCTTGGATAATGAGCTGATGTCAACAAGAAGTGACCCATCGTAGGAGGGCCTTAATGAACCCCACATCTACGACATGGAATGGAGCAAATGATTTTGTGGAGGTGAAAACGATTTGATGATATAAGGTTCAGGTGACGGTCATGAAAAATGGAGAGTGAAGGTATTGTAGCGGATGAGACGTTAGCTAGGTTCGTGAATTCTCTGAGAGACTTCTCTTGAACATACTGGCGACATTGAAATGGATTGTTAGCATTAACCCCAAGGTGGATGGTACGGTGGACCAATGGTGATATGACCGGTGAGCGGAATAACCCAACTTGACTCAATCATGATGACAGAGTGAAATTGTCATGTTCAATAGCGACCTGCTACCAATGAAGCTATTCAAGTTTTCTTCCCTTTTCCCCAGTCATTGTTGACCAGTACCTCTTTATTTGTGTCAAGCTTGAGGAGGATAACATATGCTTGTTCTATAATTTTCCCTTCAGGAAAACCTGTCACTATGTTTTAACGAGCCTAGCGACACTGAAACTCGCTCTTGTCTGCATGGAAAAGTTTGTCGCTATTGTTTTAACGAGTTTAACGACAAAGATAACTCGGTCCTTTACAATTTTAGAGATTCTAAAAAGGGATGGAAAGGCAACTACAGTGGTCCTTTTTCGTAATGTAATCCCTTAAGTCCGAAAAAGTGTAAAATAATATGAAAGGGATGACTTTTCGATATTTTTAACGAGCTGAACAAGACAAGCACTCGATCTTTTTGTGTAATAATCCCTCAGGTCCAAAAAGATTAAACTCTAGAGGAGGGATGGCACTTCCGATCGCTTTAACAAGCTAGAGAGGCCAATTGCTCAGCGATCTTTTCTTTTTTACGAGTCAGATGAAAAGAGCTTAAAGGAGACTCGTTTTTTGGGGAACGAGTGATGTTTTTCGATAGAAATTGGTTCTAGGTAAGGTTTGGAACTTTTCAATCATGGCAGTGTAAATAAGGTGGCTAATAGAATCACTCATCGTAGTTGTTCCTCAAAAGGGTAAACAATAAAATGGAGGAGTATGATTGGCTAAAAAAGAGTGGAGGTGATGGTAAGAACACGACCAAGGTTCAAAAGCTGATAGTCATGCAATCACAATGGTTATTTACAGAAGGTGGGGTTCATTTTTTTAATGAGCTTAAACTCTATGGGAGCATTTGCTCATTGCTAGGTTTATTTTTTTTAACGAGCTTGAACTTCGCGTAAAACTTCTCATGGCGAGGTTTATTTTTCAACGAGCTTGAACTTTGCGTAAAACTTCTCATGATAATAGTAAGAGACGTTGATTTCACCATTAACACTATGTTCTTTAACAGTGGTGCTGCCTATTCAATTACTCCATCAAATTGATTATAAATGTAAATACATGCTTGAAAAATGAGTTTAAACAATAATATTTTACTTGAACTACGTGAATAGTAACATAAAAATAGTTTTTACCTCTCATTTTTACCATTTCATTCAAATTTGGGATTTTTGGAGCTCTGGAGGTGTTTTACCCCTTGATTTTCACCAACTAATTCCGGGAGATTCTATGGACTATTTTTGGCACCGTTTGGACCATGTAGGAGCTAACCCTGGGCTCTTCAATTGCATTCTTTCCTTTTCTGATTTTGAGCATGTTTTCCTGTTCTTCTGGACCTCTAGGGTTTGAAAAATTTATTCTCTCCCCATCGCACCTTATGTACATTGAAAGGTGCCATGCATACTGAGCTTGCCATTGGCCAGTCAGGATGCATCTCACCTAGTACACAGCTAGGGTGCAATGGGCGCAAAAAGGAAAGTTTATGCACTGTTTTTTCATGGAAATGTTTCCTGTTTTTGCCTAAATTAGGATCCTAATTCTCCTCTTGTTTTTTTTTCAGAGATTCATTGGATCAAGATGGTTGTTACATGGTGTGAACGTGAGCATGAAGAAGAAGACATTGTTGCTTTACATGATCTAGGTATGGTGACTGCTTTGCGGAACTGCGGTTTGCTCAAATTCATCCACATATCTAGCATGAGGCAACAAATCAATTTGTTGCAATATTTTCTTGATGCATGGGATCCTACCAACCAAGTGTTCTAGATTCGAGGTAAATCCATCCCTTTGACAGTTGAGGATATCTACTTCTTGACTAATTTATCGAGGTGTGGTGCCCCTCTCACTATCAGGATCTGCCCATGGAGGTGAGTCTGTGAGGGATTATATTCGCTGATTCTGTAGAGATGGATCTCAGCTGAGCAGGGATGGCAACATTAGTATTCGAGATGTCACTGACTAGTCCTTGAGGACTATCTTATTTACTTTGCTAGATTGGCTGGTAGTGCAGCTCTTCATTTGGCCAATAAGTTCTATATGCAGTATGCTCTGGAATTCCTTGAACCAAAGGTATTCAACTGGTGTGATTCAATACTTCCTGTTATAAAAGAACAACTTACCAGGGTGAAGAACGGAAGATCTAAGAACTTTGGTTATGGTTCTATTCTGACCGCTTTTGCCTTGGAGAAGATTCCACTGATGCAACCACAGTACATTTCACTCGGACTGCCTGTACCGACGGAACCACGGATATAGAGATGGGTCGATCTTATGGCCAAACATGCTCGTCAGTCGCAGATTTCATTCTCTGATGCCTTCTTTGAGTGGTTCAACCATTAGGAGATGGTCTTTGCTAAGTATCCATATGTTGGGATGGATTTCTAGGGTGACCCAGATTTGGTGTTGCTGGCTGGCGAGCAGTGGGTTGTTATAGGTAAAATATTTGACCATATCTCTATTTATTGTTTTTATTATGTTCTTATGTCTTTTAAATTCTATCAAGACTAATCAAACTCATATATTTGTGCAGATATTGGACCAGTGCGACCAGCAGTGCACCTGAGGATAGCAGCTGCCATTCCAGCAGGAGAGGCTGTAGGGAGGGTTGTCCTTCATGATCTGGACATAGCCGAGACTCTTGCAGTATTGCAGGATCATATCGAGGGTCTCACCCTTGGTATCCAGGATGTGAGGACCAACGAGTTACCTTTGAGATTACAGCGCCATAGTATTGGCATGCCGAGTTGATGGACTAGGCTCTTACGTATGATCGCACAGGCAGTGAATTTTTATCACCAACACCATTAGTCTAGGGTGCTTTTCTACATTTTTGAGTTTTTGGGTCATGTGGCCGATTTTGTCTTGGACACAAAACATTTTGACAAACTATAAACAATTATATATATTTTTGATTTTCAGAGCTTTATTTTTGTTAAGTTATATGATCCTGATGCAAATGTTGATTGAAATTATTTCTTTTATAAATGTTGCAAATGTCTATCTAACACATAATTTGTTAATGCATCAGTTAATGTGTTTAAGTTTCTAGAAATGTGTTGATATCGAATAGAATCAAACTTCCTTTCCAAAATCCTGACCCTTAGGAACATATGGTAGATAGTTGGATTCCGAACATAATATATGCCAGTAAGCTGTAGGATGACAAGTTGTGAGTCTAGCCTGACAAAAAGTTGGCGTATGCCACATGCAATGGCATCAGAGAGAAGTTCTGTCAACGCACTATACTCAGCGATGTTGTTCATTTATCTAACAATACATATCCCTCTGAAACTCACTAACTCGTCGGTTGGATAAAAAATGGCCCAAGCCACAGAAGATAGGTTCTACGTACTACGACTAGCTCCGTCAGCATATCAAACGAATGATTCCAATAGGTTCGACATCTACAACAAATTAAGGAATGGATTACCTAACCAAAATGATCACTCTTGACGAAAACAAAAATGTAACAAAAGCATATAAAGAGGTTACTATACTTAATCAAGCATAGTAACGCTTAAGGTACAACTTGTTTCAGGGTCGTGCTAGTGGAATTCCATCGTAATATACTAGTTCGTAGACACCTTTTGCTAACACTCATTTAATAATGTAGGGACCCATACACAAAGATTGGAACTTGCCTGCTCCCAATTTATCGGATTCCTGATCGTAAATCAAGAATAGGTCACCTTCTGAAAAGACACAGGGTTTGACATTTTTGTCAAACTGCGCCTTAACTCGTTTCTTATGGGCTTCGTTAGCCAAGGTGGCATCATGACGGGTTTCATCCAATTGGATTAGTTTCAAGAAACGAGCCTTTCCTCTGAAGTTTTGGGAGAAGGTCGATTGCGAGCTTGAGAGATGAAATCTCACATTGAATTGGTAAGACGGTTTCCAGGCCATAGACCAGCTGAAAGGGTGTAAACTCGGTTGCATTTCTTACCGAGGTTTTGTATGCCCACAAGGTTGAGTACAGGATTAGGTGCCAACTCTGTTTGTGGACTCCAATCATCCTTTGCAGCATGTGCTTCAGGACCTTGTTGATGGCCTCAACTTGTTCGTTAGCTTGTGGATATTACGGAGTAGAACTGTCGTGGGACAATCCTAGTTTGGTAGCCAATTCGACCATCATGTGATTGCGAAAATGTGATCCATGATCTGTGACTATAGCATGTGGAACACCGAACCTAGAGACTACATGATTGAAAAAGAAAATAGTAGCCGTTTTGCCGCTGTTGTTTAATGTAGGCATCGCCTTCGCCCATTTTGTAAAATAGTCAACTGTGACTATGATATACCCATTCCCCCTCGGCCAAGGTGGGGTTACATGTAATGAAATCTATGCCCCATTCGGCGAATGGCCCAACAACAACTACTGGTTGCAAAGGTGCGGGTGGTATTCTAGTTTGCAGTCAAATATTTGACAAGCATGGCAACTTCTTACTATGGTTATGCAATCTTTGAACATTGTTGGCCAAAAGTAACCTGCTCGTAAAATCTTTTGTTACGTAGCATAACGAGATTGATGCCCCCCACACGCGCCTGAATGACAATCACTCAGGAATTTTTCGGCTCCTCATGGGTGAGGCACCTTCACAAAACTGTATCGATACCGCGACGGTAAAGTGTATCACTGACGATCATATAGTCTTTTGCTTGGTATTGAGTACGTCATTGTTTAGAGTGAGAGGTATTAGGCCTATATGTTTGGGTTTGGAGATAGATGATTATATCTCCATACCACAGATCACTTGACGATATCACAAACAAAGATTCATCCATGATTGTTGCTTTGGATGTTGAATCGTTGGACGACGATGGGAAATCACATAATAACTCCAAAAAAACTAGAGGTTTCTTTGATTTGGATTTTACGAATTCCAGATCAAACTCTTGCAAAATAGCTATCCATTTTAAATATTTTAACGCAACATGATGTAAGTCATAGGGTTGGAATCTGATAAAATGGTAGTTTTGCGAAAGAGGATATAGTGTCGAAACCTCTGTACTGCTTGAACAGCTGCAAGAGTCAGCTTTTCAACATAGGAGTACTTTCTTTCTATATCATTTAAGTTTTGGCTTAAATAATAGACAAGATGTTCGATTCCATTTTCTTCTTGGACTAAAACCATGGCGATGTTTATATCTGCTGCAACTATATACAGGTTAAAGTCTTTTTGATAATCAGGAGTGTACATTAATGATGCTTTTATTAGGGATTCATTTAGAGCATCAAAGGAAGATTGCGCAACTTGATCCCAGTTGAAGGATACTTCTTTTTTCAGAAGAAGTGTATAACCTTTAGTAAGTTCGGCATAATTTGGAATGAACCTCTTCAGAAAGTTTGCTTTGCCTTGGAGTTTCTGAATCTAAAGAAAATTTGAAGGTGGAGGAATATCGATGATTGCTTGAACCTTACATGGGTCGAGTCGAATTCCGTCCTCAGAAACCACGAATCCAAGTAAATGACTAGAACCGACACAAAACACACACTTGTGTGGATTGAGTCGTATCTTGTAGTGTCAGCAATGTAGAAATATAGCTCTCAAATGCTGCGAATGATCAGCTGCTTTCACGAATGAGCCCAAAGATCGTCGAGATACGGTTGAACGATGTTCTTGATGTCATGGAAGGCATAATTCATAGCCCTCTAAAAAGTTTCCCCTATGTTCTTTAAACCGACAGGTAATTTGCGGTAGACGAATGTGCCCCATGGACATATAAATGCAGTCTTTGACTGGTCCTGTGGGCAGATATTTATTTGATTATACCCAGATAATCCATCCATAAATGAAAAGATTTCGCATTCGGCACATTCATCAATTATCTGGTCGATGAAGGGTGTAGGTAGTTATCCTTTGGACAAGCTTGATTTACATCCCTGTAATCAATGCACACTCTAATCTTTCCTTGCTTTTTCATCATAGGAACAATATTTGATACCCAATCAGTTAGAGGAACCAGGTAAATGAAACCACCATGTAAAATTTTTCAACTTCTACCTTAATAGCAGCGGCTTTCTTTGGGTGCACCTGCCGAAGCCGTTGTCCCGATTTGATATCTGGATACATCTTGATTTCGTGTTCAACTATACTCGATTCAATGCCTAGCATTTCTTCATATGACCATGCAAAGACATATCTAAATTCGCGAAAGAGAGCGCAATATATTTCCAGTTCTGAAGAAGAACAAGATTTGTCGACATGAATATTCTCTACAACATTAGGTTTGATCGAGATATTATGGCGATAGTTTCTTCAATATTGGACAGATTTTGCTTGGAATCCACTGTATTTACAGTATTTGATAGAAAATAAAAAACTGAAGGATGACCAAGGTCATTGGAATAATCTTCATTGTAATCTGGAAGATGGTAACGATGGTGGTAATCTTCCCATGGTGCCTCTCTTATCATCTTCGACTGAATAATTCCTTCGCCTGTAGAATGTACATGTGACCAAGGATCTGAAGAGGTGTCATATTCCTTTGACCTATCTATCCAAACACTCGATGAGCATTGATTTGGGTTTACCGCCCAGGTTGAGAAAATTGATTGCTACGAAATCTCTATTGGGCTTAGAGGCAAAACCTGTTGATGATCCATGTTAATGAAATGTTTGAAAATCTTTTGAATGGAAGATATCATATTGCAGGTTCCTACTATTTCCTCTTCCGCTAGATTACTCAGAGGTAGTAGGTAAAATGTACCCATAAAGGTAGGGTCTTTCAGTAGGCCTACTCTGACATTTTGAAGCGAATGAGAGCTTCCATGGGTCATTGGAATTCTTCCTGTAACTTGTGAACTGTTGGGGAGAAGGTTTGTTGATCAATGATTATAATTCCTCCCTGGAAAGGAAATGCAATCTTTATAAAGTAGGTTGATACAACAACAACCATAGCATAAATCTAGGGCCTACCTAGTAAGATATTGTAATCGAGGTTTCCATCGATAACTTCGACGTCAATTTCTATTGTCTTGGCCCCCAGTTCAACTTGTAAGTTACTTAAAATCCTGTACGGGGTGTATGTTCATCCATTGAATGCTTTTAATGTCGTTGATGATCTTGACAAGGGTGGTGATCCTAAAGTTTTCCAGCAACTCATTAACGTAATCCAGGTAGATGCCCCCTCATCAATAATTGTTCGATGAACAGTTTTGTTGAGGGCTTTCACTTGGATGAGGAAAGTGAGTTGAGCTGGTAACTGAGGTTCAAATCCTTTATGATTAAAGTCCACTAGATTGGAATCCGTTGGGTCAATCCCACCTATTGCCGATAATAGAGCCTGCTTTTGGGAGGGGCAATTTTGCAGTACTTCAAGTGTCGACCTAGTGGACGGCGATTGGGCTAGATCCTCTACTATATTATAATTTTGTGTTTCTCGGGCACGAGGATTAAATTATGATTTGTGTACTACTCCCTTTGGCAGCTTTATTGTTAGCTCAAGAATAATGGGTGGCACAACTTCGGTTGAAGTTGTTGTTGAATTACTAGGTTGATCTGTAGCCTTGTTGTTCGATAGCTATGTATTCCTGTAACCTTTATTCCTTGTCGATATCAAAGCATCATTTTACTATTTCAAAACGGACAACATAAGCACTTGGGAAGGGGAAGCATTGTCGCTAGCAACCAGATTGGTTTCTGGGTTTGGAAACAGATCAGTCAATACCGCTGAGGTTTTTGAATTCTTAAAGAACTTCTTAATCTTAGCTTTATACGAACAATCTTTCGTCCAATGGTCCTCATCACATATGTGACATGGCCTAGGAGGTTTCCTTTGTCCAGAAGGGTTTGCAGAAGATTTTTCAGGAGATGAATCATCCTGTTTCTTCTTTTTGCTTTTCCCTTTCTTCTTGCCCCCTGGCTGCTTCGGTTCTTTGCCTTTGTCAGTCAAAACGGCATTAACCTCTGAGGCAAGAAGTTCTTCATTTACATTTTGACGAGAAACCGTATGGGCTTTCTGGTCAAAATGCATCAGGGAATTTGTTGTAGAGCATGCCAGACTGAGTATAAATCAAGTCTAGATATTGCACATGAGCAATGACTTGCTCTTCAGTGACAACTCCCCCCCTTAGCCACATTTTTTGTACTAGAAGGTAATAATGATTTAATAAACCATTCAACTAGCAGCTGATCAGGGACATATGTTTTTACCATTCAACGATGACGTCGCCACTCATGAATATGATTAGATATGTAAGTGGCTGTCATCTGCTTAAAATTGGTAAGAAGCTTCGTTCCTGTTTCGTACCTTATGGGTAACTAAAAATTGGTTAAAAAGGTTGTGGCAAGGGTGTTGAAGTTATCGAATGAAGCTCTAGGCAATTCGATGTACCATTTTGTTGCAGGACCAGTTAACGTTCGCTGAAAGAGGCGAAGTCTAATTGAATCATCATTGAGAGTGTTGGATGAACACCACAGATGAAAGGTCATCACATGATTTGATAGATCTTCACCCGGATTTCCATTGAATTTAGGAATATCCGATGGAAGTTTATGAGGAATCGCCGACCACTAATGGGTGTAAGCAATTGGATCATTTGTTAGCCAATTCAGATCTGGTAATTCCAACATTGTGACGAAAGGAAACTGTTGATTTAGGTTTGGCAAAGCATACCCAGGATAAGATGGGATTGCCTGAGCAGTGGGTCTTTGCATACCAGCATAATGTATTTGATGTTGATAACTTTGATAAGGTTGATGGGCATAACCCTTATGATCTGATTGATGGTGATCGTTTTGAATATACGGCTGCCCATTACCCACGAATCTTTGTTGCTCAGGGCCTTGGTAAGCTTGCTAGAATTGCAGTTGTTGATATTGCACCAGCCATGGTTATGAAGCCATTTAATGTTGTCCAATACTGGATGTTTGACCAAGATAAGGGGTGATAGTACTTGTTTGAGCCTGAGTCGCTTTGGTTAAGGAGCCACTAATCGGTGATTGTGGTTGAGTCGTTGAGACAAGAGGTTGTTGTATTACAACCTGATAGACTTGAGGTTGACATACAACAGGCAGCACTTGTACTTGCGACACCATTACAATAGCCAGTGTAGTGGTAATATTCGAAACATGTATATTTTGTTGCATTGAATATACAACTCTTGGTTGTTGAGGCAGTATTAGCACCCAACCATTGGATGCAATTCCAGCTTGACCTGAATTCTATTGTGAACTCTCATATGGTTGTTCCCCTGGAGGGAACAATGAAAAGGCATATTGCCCCCCATATGGCAGCAATCCAGTGTTCAAAGGAAAAATTGGTCCTTGTAGACTGGACTGCCCAAATTTATACTATTGTGGAGGATTAATTTGCTGAGACTCAACATACGAAATTCTAGATATTGTTCCGGACGAACAAATGGGAACAAACCATACTGTCGAAACAGTCCCTGGGTGGACTCCATCTAGTGGTTGAGAGCTAGTTGGGATAGATGGTACACCAGCGAACATTGTCGGAGTAGTGACAGGAAGTTCTACTACTGCTGTATCAGATGACACAGTCCTAGATGTCGATGGTTGTTCAGACATATTGAGTCTATCCAAAAGAATTCCTAGCGATTCTATAGGAACTTGCGATGAAGGTTGACTATCTTCTGAATTAGAAGGATATAGGTGGATCCCAGTTCCAAAATGCAGTGGGGTACTAGATGGAATATCCTCCACAATCTCTTCTATTGCAATCAGTCTAGGTGGAAGAGGCAGACCATCAGGTCCGTAAAATATTTCTGGTGCCGAAGAAGGTACACACTCTGTAGCAACAGATGTTGGAGGGTTAACACCTTCCGAATCAGTCCTAGATGGAGCTGGCCTAGGAATAGATGTGCTTACCATTACAATAGGATCAGTTCTAGTGTCCTCTTGTAACTGTGGAACTTCTTCTGTAAAGGCAGGGATACCAGAAATAGTTGGAGTAACTGGAGTTTCTAAGGATGTTGAAACACAAGTTTCAAACAAACTAGGAGACTTTGACCCAGTTAAATGAGATCGCTTGGCCTGGAATGGTTTCGTTTCCAGAGTCAAAGACGGTTGACTTGTTAGTCTCCGTGAACGACAGGGTTTTGATTGAATTTCTTGCACGACTGTGAATTACTTGATCAACTCAAAATAAAAAAGAGGGAAATGTTATTCCAAATTAAATGAATTTTATGACGCTTTGACACAACTTGCTTTTTCAATTTTTAAGAGTCGAGAAAAAGCTAAAGGTGACTCTAGTTGCCTTCGATTTTTAATGAGCCTGAAGTGACAAGTGCTCAGATGGACCTTTTATTTTAAGGAGTCTGAAAAGGAACGAAGGTGACTACTCTGGAAATCTAGACAGAGGGAATTACCAAACCAATCGCAAAACTGTAGAATACATTTTACAGTGCGACATTCAATCTTCCCGAATGCTGTGTTCAGTGCATTGCGATCGATAGGGAAACAGACATGGCTTCCTAAGGATAAAGGATGTAGCCTATTGTGGTCTCCCAATATATACTCAATGGTACGTGGGAGCACAAGTCCGTACTGGCACTTGTCATCTCAAGGAGGAGGAATCACCCAACCTACGATGAAAGAAATAGTTACCAGGCTTTACGATGTTAGAATACGTCTCTAGCCTAGACTTCTAAATGTTGTGCGTTAGGTTCCAAAGTGTTTTTATGTTCATTGAAGTTTATTTTATAGTTGATCTTTCTTAAGAAGTTTACCTTCAAGGTTCACCACATGATGTAGATATACAATTCCTAAATATGCAATCTAAGATGATAAACAATCGTTTACTTTCTTTTTGCAATGAAAATCCTAGCTACCAGGGAAAGAGTGATGAAATTCTTTCAACATAGAGCATAGAGCACACACTAGATGCACTTTTCCTAAATCAACTTCAGCATGCAGTCTTAATGCAAATGCACATGCATGTATTGTTTTTCAGTTTCCTTAATGTGAGAATGACAAAAAGAAAACTAAGTATAGATCTGAACTATTTTCTTTCAAAGCAATAGTAATAACAATTTTCTTTTTAAAAAACGAAAGTAAGGTTAAGACACTTTAAATACTAATGATTCAAATCAAATACAATGGAAAAAGTGTAATTGACTATATAACAGAGGAATGTTTTTTGACACTCTTTTTCTTGACTGAAAACACTTGCGACACTTTCAAATCAAAAGGCGACAGTTCGATTAAGCTACTATTTTCAAAGGAGAACTGTAAATGATGAAAAATACAGAAAAAAACATTCACAATTCGTTCTGATGGAGGCTGAATAATGCAAAGGAAGATGGTTTCAACAGAGATATATTGATCATAGATAGCAAAACTACTAAATAAAGCTGAAGACAATGAAGAAAAAACCAAAATCTAGAGGCAGAAACAGTCTTAGTTAATCATCACACCTATAACACAGGGAAATAGGGATGTATCTCACCTGCAACACATGGGAGGTGTGATGCATCTAGGTTGCCAAGAAGAGATAGTGCGACGGTACAGGGACGAGATTGTGCTTGGTTTTCACTCACAGTTTGTAGCTAAGTTCATGGATTTAGGCTGAGCTAATGATTGTTAGTAAACAAAAAGTATAGGGGTTGATCTAATGAGGTTATTTGAGCTACCACCAGGGCATTTAGGATGTTTGCAAGCTAGATGTTCAGTTCATAAACCAACCCAAAGATTGATTGAAGCAGCGTTGATCTACTTTGTAGTTGCATAGCAAAAGCAGTTCAAAGGCTAGCTGGCTTAACTCCAAGCTTTGTCTATGGTTTATAAAGCAAACAATAGCAACAAAACAAGCAAACTATTCACTTCCCAGTGGAGTCGCCATTTTGTTACCGGGAAAACTAGTTTCCATTTAGAGCTGCTAGTCCCACTAAGATGGGTAGCTATCTTAGAAACAAACAAACTAAAGTCACTTATGTTTTCCTTTATGAGAGATAGATGAGAGAGAAGTAGAGAGTACCAACCTCAGTCTTTCGCTAGTCTCCTTGCTCGTTTCCTCTCTCCCTTGACAGAGCTTTCACCACTCCTTTCTCACTTGTCTCGCTTCAAAGAACACCTATAGAGTCAAGGTATCAAAATAACATGAAAGCATATAAATCTATAACCATAAACAATGTAGGATCAGATGTACATTAACCATACAAATGCATATACAAATACAAGATTCAGAGATATACAAGCATATGGAGGAAAACTCAAATAGCTTTATTGATAGAAGTAATAGAAGAGAGGATTACAACTAGGCTGTCTGATCCAGCATCATCCTCCCAGCATGAAAGGCCTCTTCACCTCATACAAAGCAAGATCACCCAACAATGTCTTCAAAGAGAAACCAACAACACTTCCTTGCAAATTACCAAATTCCAGCCTCTAGATCTCTAGGATGAGGGATCCATATATAGATGTTTACAAGAGAGTGAGTCAGCTTCTAGGATTTTGATTAGTGTCATTTCACTGATATTTCTTGGTTTCACTTGGAGATTTTAGATCTCTTACTCATCCCTAGGTGAATTCAGAGAGGCAAGTGTCATATGAGCAGTTTCTAGAAGATTCTCTGGGTTTCCACCTAGAAAACTGCTTCTGCCATTTGTTTGCTCTCGCTCATCGCACCCTACATAAGGGATTTCTAGTATGTATCGCACCCCCCATGTGTAATAGGTGAGATGCATCGTACCCTATGCATGGAGTAGTCTATATGGTCTTGTTTTGACCAGTTTTGAGTAGTTTTTCATGGAGAACTTCTAGGAGATGATGTAGCCAGCTGACCTTGTTCCTTTAGGGTATGAAACAACACTTTTAGGGGTTTATAAACCCTTGGTTTATGGACATATGTGATTGGGGTTGCAGTCCAAATATGTCTATAACACTCATTAGTGGGTTCTCTATCAACATGAGAACCCCAAAATGAGCCAATGCCCCTCGAACCACCTAATCCCCCTGGATCTCTGATCAAAGAGTATCTAAGTCTTGCTCATGCCAATTGATTTTTAGCTCTACCATGCTTGCAAAACACCACATGTCTTGTTATTTTAGAGAAGAAAACAATGGTCTATATTGATCAGCCTACAGCCCCACCAAGCTAGTAGACCAACCCTCCCTCCAGCCCCAAATCATACTTTTCAGCCTAGAAAGTGCGAGCTCGTAGGTTTCCTGCTATTTCTTGTGAGCCAAATCACACTTTTAGGCCCAAAAAGTGCGATGCAACCATCGGCAAGAGCAAAGAGCTCTTAGGGATCTACAAGGTGCAAAAAATCAGGAAATAAACCATTGGAATTGAAGAGATGAGTAATGAAACCTACCTGAAAGTTGCATATCTTGATTTTGACAGTCATTTTGTCTGCTACGAACTCCACAACATTTAGGCCTCTTCCTCCTCTCCAAATTCACCACAACTCACTTAGAAAATGAATCCAAATTGGAGGGAAAATGTCCTTTCATAGAAAAATCCATAATGTTTCTTTCACCCATTGTGACCAAAACATAACTTAGTTTGATGAACCATCAACACCGTTGGAAATATATCATCGAGCTCTATAATGGGTCTTCCCTAGTTTTTGATGATTTTACAATTCATCAGGAAGTCATTTTTCCAAGAAAGTTCACTTCGTCACCTTTTAAAATTGAATTTGATCATAAAGAGACCAATTTTACTTTGAGGTCCATTTCCTCTTAATACCTATCGCATTATATGTCGATTTTCGTCATGAGTAACCATCATTTACTCATGTTTTGATGGTCCCCACTGGGCCTAGTCTGTGTGGCAGTATCATCGAGTCACCCTTGTTCAAAGCATCCACGATGAGTCACCCTTGCATTCTTGGAGCCTATTTCATGTCCCATTATATCATGTCATATTACTCCATCCATATTTGCATACCTTTTATCTTGTGTTGCTCATTTTGGCCTCCAGTCATACTATCCCCATCCCCCCCGGAGTTAAGTAGGTTGCTACCAGGTCAATAATGCACTTTATTCTTTGACAAGGGAAGTCATCTGTTTGTCCCTCAGTCCCACTTTTTCCCCATTATCCCTGGTGTTAGTCCATTAGTCACATTACAATTTTCCCTCATGCCTCAGTTGAGGGTCCTCATTGCCTCATCTATTGCAGACCCTATTCTATCGACATCAACTCATTTTTTCTAGAAGAGGGCAGTGTATATTGGTTTCAGCTCCCATTTTTGTTTAGTGCCTCAGATAGAGAAGAGTGACTCAATATTTCCCTTTGACTTGGTCGTTTCATGTTCGTGATTCATACACTTGATGGTTGAGTGATGCAACATATTGTACTACTGATTCTCGGGTATGTGTGAGATGTTTTAGACCTCATGAGGGGGTGACACTTCAGGTAGCCCCCCACATGCCTAGATGCATTCATATTATGCCACAACCTCAGATGCAGTTCCGTGGAGTTGATGGGTTCAATTCCTATTGATCGCAGTGTTCACAGCATGCACGTCTCCTTTAAATAATCCATTCAGTTTGCAGAGCCCTCCCTTGTTCAACAGGGTTTCTTTGGTTGTTTTACCCTCCCTCCCACCCATTTTTGAGAAAAGGGCCTTTGTATCTCATGTACTCAGATATTATTGTATTTAGTCTTGGCTCATGTTTTTCTAGGTGCATTATGTATATGGGACACATTGTAGTATTTTCTGGCTTTGTTATGACATCATGTCATGTACAATTCAGCATGTACTTCATTGCTCAGTTTTATATATCTAGGAAAACAATTCTTTTTGTACTAAGTTATCTTAGTGGGTATGGGTATGCTTCCCTCACCTCATTAAGGTCTGGAAACTTGCATTAGTCTTGCCCCCTCTATCCCTATCCTCTTTCAATTCAACTTTATTGGTCTCTCTCTCTCTCTCTCTCTCTCTCTCTCTCTCTCTCTCTCTCTATGTTGTCTAGGGAATGTGTCTTTACAATGTACTTCGGTCATATGTTTTTCTCCTAAAACTCATACATTGGGGAGCAATCTGTTATGACCAAAAAATTGATCATCCAGCCAAATTTACTAGATGGATCGAAGTACTCCATGTAAAGCCAATTTTTCCATAGTAAAATTGCTTTCACTATGAGAAATTACTTAATAAACCAACTTTGTTAAGTAATTTATAGTTGAACCCATGAAGAATAATTAAATAAATTGCTATTTATTTGATTTTACTCTAGGAATAATTAATTAAACCATTTTTCAATTATTATTCCTTGTCATATTGACCTAATCATGAAAGATAAACAGAAAAATCATTAATTATCTTATTTTTCTCTAAGAATAATTAATTAATCACTAATTAATTATTATTCTTTGTCAAATTTGACTAAATCCCTTAGGAATAATTAAACAAATCCTTATTTGTTTATTATTCCTTAACAAATTCCTTTAGATGATAAATAAATCATTTATTTTATTTATTATTTCTAGATAAAAGTTTAAATACTTTTTCACTCCTAACCAAATATAATAAAATATTCCAAGTGGTTAATCCAAGAATGGGATCAATAATATTTTATTATTTCTCATTATTCGAGGATAACTTAATATTTTGTTATAAATAGAAGGGTTTTCCATTCATTATTCACTTTTGATTATTTTCATTGTTGCACTCACTATTGTAACTCTAATTATTTTCATTGTCGCACACCATATTTTTGCTGGGTTTTTACATTCTAGAGGAGAGAGACTCTACACAAGCTGAAGACATTTGAGGATAGCCAAGAACCCATATCATAGAGGGGGACTAGTAACATCTATTTGTTCCCTTCACAAGTGTTATAATAAAAAGTATATTCTTTGTATATTTGGTTTCCATTGGATGATTGGATTTATTACTCTTTCTATTTGTTGTTTAACTGATTGTGGCATAGATTAGAATCTTGGCAGGTTTTGTTTCCATCAGTTGCAACAGATCTACAATGTTTAGCAATCATTTATATTGTTGATATTGTTTGTAATCCACAATCTTAAGTGGGTTCTTTTTGTACGTCTTTGAGAAGAAAACACTACAACACTCTCATTGCATGCATGGATAGCACTGTCATGGTAGGTGTGTGGTATCTTGACAACTGTGCCTCATTCCATATGACGGGAAATAGAGATTTATTTAGTAATTTTAAGGACAAATACCTCAAGCAGAAAATAAATTTTGGAGATGACGAGAGGTATAGAGGTACCAGGATCAATATGGTTACCTTTCAAAGGGAGTCTGGCTCCCCTCTCAGGATCACAAATGTGACGTATGTTCCAGGACTAAACAAGAATCTTGTTTTAGTCGCAGTTTTGGAAGACCATAGCTATGATGTGGTTTTTAGTAAGGGAAATGGTTTCCTTAGAAACATCACCATGAGATAGGTGAAACAGATTGGTTGATGGGTCAAGAACCTGTATGCTCTTGAGGTTCAATATGCATGCAAATCCTCGAGGATCAAGCAAAAGGTTAGAGACTTGGTGGTTGAGAGGGAGAGTAAATTACCTTTCAATGTGCAGCCCCAGAAGAAGTTGAGAGGAGACCAAGTGGAGAGATCCTCTCAAGCAGAGAAGAAGCGGTCTTAGGAGCAGTCTCAGACAATTGTGGAGTAGCCACAATTGAAGAAGCAGAGTGGAGACTGAGTGGAAGCATCCACTCATGTAGAGACCTCCAGTATGGGGAAATTTTGAGCCAAGTGGAGAGAGGGAGCACAAGCAGCCATACCTCTAGGTGTGAGGTGGGGCAATGTGAAGTGATAGTTCTAAGAGGGCTAAAATTGGGCAGGGTATATTGAGAGGTCTTATCTCATGGATCGTACCTTGATACGAGATCCCAAAGTACATAGTAGCGGAAGGTATCAATGGGATTAATGCAGTCAGAGATCAGAGTGGCAAAGGCTAGAGTAATCAGATACTGAAGAGCGCAGAGAAGGGTTAACAACAGTGCAGAAAAGCAGAGTCAGCATAAGTGCAAAGTTTTCAGTTGACAAAGGAAATAGCAGTCAAAGACTTTGATGACAGATGCATCATGCTAATTCAAGTTGGATTTTTTTGTTTGTTTGTGAAGTTTCTGTAGCAACAACACTAGAGAGAAGTGTTGCATGTAGAACATTTCAAAGGTTCAAGATGGGGATCGAGTTCCATTCCTTTCTTGTTGAGAGGGAGCGTTGAAAATAGCAACAAGAAATGTTAAAAATAGAATCCAGAAATTCTAGTTTCATTTTTCTTTGAATTAAAATGAGAAGTAAAATTGAATTCTATTCTCATAGAAACCTATAAATAGTTAATTAATTTTAATTAACTTAATTAGCATAGGAATTTCGAGTTATAAGTATTTTTGAAGTTATGTATATGCTATCCATATACTTTAGGGGTCTAGTATGAGTTAATTGTGAGTTGAAATTATATAACTCAATTTACTGAGTTAATTTCAGTTAAATTAGTTTCAAACTGTTTGAGGAAATAATAGTGAGTTAATAGTCAGTTGGTGCACTAACGCATGAACTAGTGCTACTCCAATTAACTGAAGATTCCCTCATCAGAAACTCAGGCATGTCGATTTTGAGAAAGACCCAGTTGAGACTAGAATGCAGGGATAGTGTACTATCAATTGTATGATTTACTGAGTTGTATAGATCATTCAAGCAATGAAGAACCAAACCTAGAATGGATTGTGTAGTTTTGGATGCACTAGTTTCCCATTAATATGGGATAAACAACCAAAGGAATTGTGGAAGGAATTAAGGGCTTGGAGAGCTGCAAAATTGGCTAAGTGTTGGCTAAGAGCTTGCTTGTGAGTTGAGGATTGATCATATTGAGTGCTCAGATTGTTCTTGTGAGAAAACACACTGTATTATCATCTTAGATTTCTTATTAATGCAATATAGATAGTATGGGTTTTGAGCTGTGGCTTTCCCTGGGAAAACTTGTTGTGTTATGTGCCATGCATTGATTATCTTGCTCTTGCTATTATTGTTTTCATCAATCTATTGGATTCCTATGGTTGAAAGTAGAAGTAGATTCTTGTCTTGTGCTTTAGTAAATTGCATGAGCTTGTGAATCTATAGGATTTTATACATGGCATCACAGTTGAATTCAATATACTAGAGGATATTTTGAAGTTTTGAGTTCAGGGTTATAGGTGAAATTTGAATTTGTAATACATACTTTAGGATCAATAGGTGACGTTATATGGTTTGTGACTCGAGTAGCCATTGGATGGAAGCTCGAATTATATATCCTGGAAGGACAAGATGGAGGCCATGTGGGAAGACAATTTCTTGAAGGAATTCATTTATCGAGACATTCCTAAGCCACCAGCATCAGATGCTCAGAATCTAGCCGAATGGAAGAAGAGTGTGGCAACAGAAAGGCATATAATCCTTGAGGGAGTTCGAGACCACATTGTCTCGAGTATCCATGGGAAGGAAACTCCACATGCTATTTGGAAAGCATTGAAGGCCCTTTTCTAGAATAATAATGACCAAAGGAAGTTGGCACTAAAAGATAAACTTCGAAAAATCAAGTTGGAGGTGAGCAAATTCATTCCAAATTACTTGACCAAGTTCACTCAATGTCTTGATGAACTTGGAAGTGTTGGAATCATGGTTGTTTTTGATGATATGGTGAGTCTTTGTCTTCTAGGACTCCCAAAGAGTTGGCATATTTATCAGGACTCTGTCAATGGTCAGGAGAAGATGCTGGATTGGGAACGACTATGGTCAGATTTGATGTGGGAGGAGATAAGGAGAAACACCAGAGATGGGACCTCTTCCAAGGAAGCGGAAGAGGATTGTTCCTTAGAGAGTAAGGAAAATAAGGCCAAGGGAAAGAAGTCGCAAGGTGAGGAGGGTGGAAATAAGATGGACTTGACGAAAGTCAAGTGTTTTCAATCTCACAAGCACGGGTACTATGCCAAGAAGTGCCCACAAAAGAAAGAAAGCAAGAAGAAGTGGACAGTAGCGGCAGTAGGTGAATCTCTAGCTTCACATTTCAAACTTGATATCACTCTTATTGCATGCATGGTCAATACTATCATGGGAGGTGTCTGGTATCTTGACAACGGTGCCTCATTCCATATGACAAGGAATAGAGATCTCTTTAATGATTTTGATGAGAAATACCTCAAGAAGAGGATAGAGGTTGGAGATAACGAGAGGTATAGAGCTACCTGGATCAGTATGATTACCTTTCAGAGGGAGTCTATCTCCCCTCTCAGGATCACATATGTGATGTATGTTTCAAGACTAAAGAAGAATCTTGTTTCAGTCACGGTATTGAAAGACCATGGCTATGATGTGGTTTTTAATAAGGGAAAGGTTTTCCTTAGACACATCACCATGGGATAGGTGAAATAGATCGATTGACGGGTCAAGAACCTGTATGCTCTTGAGGTTCAATATGCATGAAAAGCATTGAGGATCAAGGCAATGATTAGAGACTTGGTGGTTGAGAGGGAAAGTAAATTACCTCTCAATATGGAACCCCAAAAGAAGCCTCAGAAGCATCTTCAAGAAGTTGTGGAGCATCCACAACTAGAGAAGCTGAGAGGAGACCAAGTGGAGAGATCCACTCAAGCAAAGAAGAAGTAGTCTCTGAAGTAGTCTCAGACAATTGTGGAGTAGACACAAGTGGAAAAGCAGAGAGGAGACAGAGTGGAAGCATCCACTTATACAGAGACCTCCTGTATGGGGAAATTTCAATCCAAGTGGACAAAGGGAGCACATGGAGTCATACCTGTAGGTGTGACGTGGGGCGATGTGAAGTGATAGTCCCAAGAGGACTGAAATTGGGTAGGGTCCATTGAGAGGTTTTATCTCATGGATTGTACCTTGCTATAGGAGCCAAAAGTACATAATAACGGGAGGTATTAATGGGATTGATTCAATCAGAGATTAGAGTGACAGGGGCTAGACTAGTCAGGTACTGAAGAGTGCAAAGAAGGGTTGACAACAATGAAGAAAGAAAGAATCAACAGAAGCTCAAAGTTTTCAGTTGAAAGAGGTAATAGCAGTCAGAGACTTTGATTGCAAATGCATCACACTGATTCAGGTTGGATGTTTTTTTTGGTTCTGCAGTTTCTATAGCAACAACACTAGAGAGAAGTGTTGCATGCAGAACCTTCAAAAGGTTCAGGATCATGATTGAGTTGAATTATTTTCTTGTTGAGAGGAAGTGTTGAAAATAGCAACAAGAATTGTTAAAAATAGAATCTAGAAATTCTAGTTTAATTTGTCCTTGAATTAAACTCAGAATTAAAACCGAATTCCATTCTCATAGCAACTTGTAAATAGTTAATTAAGTTTAATTAACTTAATTAGCTCAGGAATTTCGAGTTAGAAGTCTTTCTGAAGTCATGTATATGTTCTCCCTATATTTTAGGGGTCTAGTATGAGTTAACTGTGAGTTGTAATTAGATAACTCAGTTTACTGAGATAAGTTCAGTTAAATTAGTTCCAAATTTTTTGAGGAGCTAATAGTGAGTTAACAGTCTGTTGGTGCACTAATGCATTAACTAGTTCTACTCTAGTTAACTGAAGATTCCCTCATCAAAAACTCATGCATGTCGATTATGAGAAAGACCTAGTTGAGACTAGAGTGCAAGGACAATTTACTATTAGTTGTATGATTTACTGAGCTGTATAGATTACGCATGCAATCAGGAACTGAACTTAGAAGGGATTTCACAATTTTAGATGCACTGGTTTCCCATTAATATGAGATAAGTAGCCATAGGAATTGTGCAAGGAAATAGGGTCTTGGAGAGCTTTAGAATTGGCTAAGTGTTGGCCAAGAGCTTGCTTGTAAGCTGAGGATTGATCATATTGAGTGTTGGGATTGTTCTTGTGAGAACAAGCATTGTATTATCATCTTGGATATTTGATTAATGCAATATAGATAGTAGGGGTTTTGAGTTGTGGCTTTCCCTAGGAAAACTTCTTGTGTTGTGTGTCATTTATTTTCTTCCTCTTGCTATTATTGTTTTCATCGATCTATTGGCTTCCGCTGGTTGAAAGTAGAAGTAGATTCTTGTCCTATGCTTTAGTAAATTTTATGAGCTTGTGAATCTATATGATTTTCTATAGAGCCAACATGTTTTCATGCATATGTTGTTATTGTAGTTGGGTTATTCTGGTTGCTTTAGCAAGATATGTTATTTAACTTACACATTTGTCTATGAACTATTTTGTATGCAATTGTATGAATCTCATTGTAAACGTGTCGTTCGATTAACCTGTCGCTTTGGATTGTGGACTATTCTTCTTTCCATCTTGTGATGTCATTCATCTCATGTGTTACTTTTAGGCTGCGTACTCTTACAAGTTTCTAAGGTACACACTTCCTTATCCCCTCTTTGTGTTAGAACTCCCATCCATCTCACTTGACTCGCCGCACGGTCACACACTTGCTTCTGAAAAAGATATCACACTTACCTCTGTGTGCTATCGCAGTCAAGGCATTGCTTTACTACCCATTATTGGGACTCTACTCCAAATGATCTGAGGTCTAGTTAGGACTTCTTATCGGGGAGATCCCCTGACATGTTGGCAAGTCCAACACCATCAACAGAGCCCAAATTTCATGGCGAGGGACTGAGGAGGGAAGCCACTTTGGGGAAATTTAACTATCTCAAGGGGTGACGACCTTTGATGGATCCTCACAAAATCCCAATGATAGCATCTCACTATGGGGTGATCATTCTTCCATCCAATAAAAGTATTGGCCTTAGCCTAGACTCAGCCTAATCACTAAAAACAATAATAATAAATAAATTACAAATTAATATAAGTTTTCTTGTTATTTATTTTCAAGATAAACAAATTTCCTATAAGCATAGTCTAACTTATAGACGAAATGACATTTTTTTCATAGCATTTTTCTGGTTAATTTTAGTCAAAATCTGATAGAGATTTTTAAAAACTTGAGTTTAAGTTATTTAATCTGTAAAATTCAAGTGTATCGGGGTTTTCAAGGTGTTGAATCCATTATGCATTCAAAAATGTATTTTAAACAACAATAAATCATAATCCTGCATGAGATTGTATCATCAGATTCCAGTGAAAATGCCATTTCATCTATAAATTAGACTACGTCTTTCCTATATAATAAATCCCAAGTAAATTTTTAATATATAAATTTAACAAAATCTAAATATGTATAAGTTTATAAATTTCATAAAAGGTAAATATGTATAAGTTTATAAATTTCATAAAAGGTAAATATGTATAAGTTCATTATAATTTTAAATATGCTTAATTTTATTAAAGTTCAAATTCGTATAAATTTTCGTTTTTAATGCGTTTAAATCTTTACAAGTTTCATACATTTTAATTTCTCTTGTAAATTTTTACTGCATTTGATATGAGTTTCCCATGCATTTAAATATGTGTAAGTTTAGGTTATATATATATATATATCTATATCTATATCTATATATATATATATATATATATATATATAAATTAAGAGTTTATATTTGATATATTTAAATATATCAAATAAGTTTAAATATTGAGAGGTTTTGGTGTAAATTTAAATCTATATAGGTTTTTAAACTTGAGTTTCTAATGCATTTAAATATGTTTTTAGTGGGCTAATGTGCTCAGTAAATATGTGAGTTTTTAAAGCGGAATCCTCTATTTGTAAATGCGTTTAAAAGTAAAATGTATACAGTTTTAACGTTTATATATAGAGAGAGTAGTGACTGTGTTTTTAATGTGTAAAGTAGTGATTATATAGTAATGGTGTTTTTAATGTGTATAAGTGTATTTTTAAACGTACATAAGTTTCTTTTTTAATGATGACGATGAATGTGTATAGATTTAAGTATGATCATTCTCTAAGTTGTCTTTATAAGATAGTAGATTCGTTCATTGTTTAACTCAACAACAGATAAATGAGGATGAATAATTATATTTTTTTAATGTGTAAGTTTGAGTATAATGATGATGAATTTATATATTCTTATAAGTTTGAGTATGACGATGATTTAATTTGGTGGCTTTATATTTTTTTAATGTGTGTAAGTTTGATGATGATGATGTAATGTGTGTCAGTTTGAGTATGATGATAATGGTGATCATAATCTAATTTATTGTTTTTATACAATAATAGATTCAGTCATGATGATGACAAATACTTAATTTTTTTAATGTGTGTAAGTTTGATGATGATGATGATGTTTTTATACAATAATAGATTCAGTCATGATGATGACAAATACTTAATTTTTTTTAATGTGTGTAAGTTTGATGATGATGATGATGATGATGATGATGATGATGATGATGATGATGATGATGATGATGATGATGATGATGATGATGATGATGATGATGATGATGATGATGATGATGATGATGATGATGATGATGATGATGATGATGATGATGATGATGATGATGATGATGATGATGATGATGATGATGATGATGATTTTTATACAATAATAGATTCAGTCATGATGATGACAAATACTTAATTTTTTTTAATGTGTGTAAGTTTGATGATGATGATGATGATGATGATGATGATGATGATGATGATGATGATGATGATGATGATGATGATGATGATGATGATGATGTTGTTGTTGTTGTTTTTATACAATAATAGATTCAGTCATGATGATGACAAATACTTAATTTTTTTTAATGTGTGTAAGTTTGATGATGATGATGATGATGATGATGATGATGATGATGATGATGATGATGATGATGTTGTTGTTTTTATACAATAATAGATTCAGTCATGATGATGACAAATACTTAATTTTTTTTAATGTGTGTAAGTTTGATGATGATGATGATGATGATGATGATGATGATGATGATGATGATGATGATGATGCAATTTATTGTACTTATATGATAGTAGATGGGGTGGCCTTTTAGCACAATAATAGAGTAATGTCATGCTAAGGTGTAAGAAGATGATGATGATGGCAATGGAAATGATGATGGGGAAGATGACAAAGAGAAAGAGGATGATGACAACAATGATCAAATGCATTCTATATAAGATATTAAATCTTTATATACTTACGCGCGTGTGTGCACACATATATACATAATTTTCTAATGCATTTAAATCTATTTTTAATGGGCTATTGTGATAAGTAAATCTATATAATTTTTAATGTGTAAATGCATTTAAGTGTGGATAAGTGTTTAATCATATATTTTGATATAATTTTTAATGCATTTACATTTCGATATAACTTGTTAAATTCATTTCGGTAAAAGTGTTATATAGAAATGTGTGTGATGATGACAATAATGATGAACATCCACTAAGAATTATATAATCTAATGAACCTTAAGAGGGTAAGAGATTAATCAAAATTCTAACATTTAATTTTTATGGTAAAAAAAAAGTGAGAGAAGCATTTCCAGATCACCATAGTTTTGCTAACTTAAACGGTTAAGAAGGTTGATAGCGTGAAAAAATTTCGAAAATTAGATCAAATGTGAGTATAAGGTGACAAATCTAAAAGAAAATGTTTTTCATTTTCAACCCTTTTAAGATGGCACGTGTTACAAATATTTTATCCCATGATATTTTGGGAATTTACCAATCTCTAATTAAACTATGAAGCTTGTAAGAATTAGTTTTTATCTTCATAATATTCTTTTTTTTAACACTAATCAAGAAATTATATATATATTCAAAATAATAATAATTAAATTAAAAGAAAATTAATGTTTTTCATGCATTTTGATATAAGATTAATACATGTTTCTATATATGCATAAATTATCACATAATGGTTATATTTTATTGTATTTAAATATAAAATAATTAGATTTGTATAAGTTTTTTCAGGTCAAAATTAAAGAAAGTAAAATAATTGTAAATTAAAATATTTATATTTATATTTAAAATTAAATACAAATATTTAAAATTGTATCTATATAATAGTTCAGAACCATAATAAATATGATTGTTCAATGGGCATACAATTTTAGACAAATATAAATAGTCATGTTTAAATGAAATGTAAACACGTATACTTAATAAGGGAACCATAATGAATATGATTGTTCAATAGGTATACATAATCATAGACAAATATAAATAGTCATGTTTAAATGAAATGTAAACATGTATATTTAATAAGGGATACATAGTAAGGAATCTTGCCATTTAGTTTAAATATAGTTAAATTAGAGTAAAATATTGAATTTAAGTTAGTGTTAATGTTTAGAATTCAATCAATTAAGATTTCACTGATTGGTGAATCCTTGATCTGTACAATAAAGAGCAAGGCGGACCCTGATTGCAATGCCAATGCAAATATAGCTTTAAGAAACTATAATTTGTTCACCCTAGCCAGAAGATTTTGTTTTGGTGTATGTGGGAATTTTTTTCATACTTATTTCGACACCTCATGATTTTTTTCCAACCCCCTGAGCCAAGAAATGGAGACATGGCAAGCTAAGGTCAATTGTGGATTAGGGTTCTAGCTTCCATTATTAGGTTTAAGATACCACCAACTCTTTGTGGACTAAAAAAAACTTTCCCCAGTTTCCATATTGTAACATATCATTGTTAGAGAAGCAGAGACAATATCATAAGACAAAAGAATATTATTTAAAAATTAGTTGACTCAAAAGAAATTGCATTATATAAAAATTGCATTCTCCAACTCAAATATGTAGTTAATGTTGCATTGAATATATAATTATATTTGTGTTTACATTTGAAGTATATTAGTTGGTCTGCCTGAAAATATAGATTCAGTGCAAATTGGAATGGCATATTCTCACATTTTTTTAAAATATTGTAGTTAATCACATTAATAAAATAAGAGTAAAACTAAATAAAACAATATTAAAAAATAATATTCATTTTTTAAATAATGTTGCTAATCATAATAATAAAATGAATAATCCAATTATTTTTGGGTTCGTTGATGAATGGATGAATTTGGCATTAAGGATTTTGTATAACATTTGATGGATCCCTTATCTTTGGGCTTTAAAGCATTCCATGTGACTTGAACTCGTGACCAACTATAAAGACATGTTTCGATAGTCGTTGGACCCAACTATTATCTAGTGTTCAATGCTCCCTCAAATTAATTGATCTATTGTACTTTTGTGATGCAGAAGCATCTGGCTGACAGGTCAAGACAAAAGGAAAGGTTGTTTGGTCTCTGAAGAGGACAGAGGAGGAATTTGTTGAGTGAAAAATGTGGTTGTTTTTTTTATTACTTTTATTCATTTATGTTGTCTAATTTAATAAAAGAACAGTAAGTAGGAAGGTCAAGAATTATAATTAATTAGGATAATTGTTGTAAGCAACTAGTTTTACTTTCGTAATAATACTGTAAGACAATAACAGTTCTGGAACTAAACAGATGTAACTAAACAGATGTAACCAACAACAATTGGAAAAACAAAAACAATTCCAAGGAAATAGTTCCTGACAATCATTTTAAAAGAGGAACATAACACAATTGGAGGGTTCGACTTTTTGAGAAGCTAATGAAGAAATACATCTCTGTGCACACAGACATTTCTCTCTAGCGTCCTATAACTGTTTAATTACTTATATGACATTTACATTGATTTCTATTTGCAATACAAGTCTGTCTTTATTCTATCTTACAGGAATATTTACATGTACTTCGAGTTACATTGGTCCAAGCAAGCATACGAGACCAGACAGGTTGCAAAAACACCCAAGAACGTGTTGCAGAGACAAGTCCTATGGACCCGGAATCAACAAGCATATGAACGCCGAAGAAACCAGAACAAGCCGAATGCCAGATATACAAACAAGGTGCAAGCATTGCCAAACAGGAAACCAAGCAGAGTACCCAGGTATGCCTGAAGAACAAAATTCATAATTTCATTTATAAAATAAGTGCGAGAAATATCTGTTCAGTCATACATTGTTCCAAAACCTTGTTTAAACAATTATACAGTGCACGCCAAAACTTATTACAAATTCAGAAAATGTACAGTGCGGGTTTAGAAACCTTAGGGCCAACCTACAGCTATCCAATAACAAAAACGGTTGTGCAAACCTACAACTAAGACTTCATATAGTCAATGGCTCAACTGTTGGGTCCCTATAATACTAGTGATTACCCCATTACTATTGTAGTTGTATCCCTTATTAATATTGTTGTGCCCCTATTATCCCCATATTGTTACTACTATGCCCCATAGAATTCCTCTATTGTTACTTTTGTGGCTTTATATTATTATTGTTAGGTCGGCTGGGTTATATTGTGACTCCTTAGACTCCTATATATAGAAAGAAGGTTTTGTCATTTGAATCATCCAAGAATTGTTCATTTATGTAATGTAAAGGAGGTTTCCCCCTCGAAGAGGCTGAATTCTAAGGCGTTGATCTATCTTTTCTATCTTTTTCTTGAGTTGGTTTCATAACATTTGGTATCAGAGCTTTAGATTCTAGGGTTTCGCTGCTCCAAACAAGTCATCGTGGCATTTTCGCTATAACCTTTTTTCTGCGACATTTCAGAAGCTAAAAAAAAAACCCATTTGAGAATAAATAGCGTTGAATTTCAGATCCTAATTTCAGATCTTTTCATGCTATATTTGCAGAGATATTATCTGAGGAAGCTGGTCTTTTTGCAGACTCCTGAATTACATTCCAAAGAGGTGATCTACGAAAAATCATCATAACATTCTCTTTGAGCATTGAATTGAAATTTTGTAAGGTACAAAAAGAGGACGGATTGTAGTTTCTTGTATATCTTTTTTAGAGCGAAAGGTCGAAACAGGGGCACGTGGCATGTCGTACAAGTTCGCTCTATTGAACTAGTCTATAATCAGGTCACTGTGGAAGATTTGACATAACTCTTATTTGGAGAATCCAATTGGGATCAGACTGGCGACATTGGAAAGAGGACACATAGGGCTACTACAGGTTGCAATTTTAGAATTGGATGATCCAAAATTATAGAGATACATTAGAGGCAATATCGAGCTCCTACAAAGTGAAAAAAGGTGTGTAGATTTTTTTAAATTTTTGCTTAAGCTTGGTTTGAAAATTTATTTTGAAGGAATTCAAAGGGCATAGGAAAGCATTGTTATCGGTAATTGATGCCCCGAGGAAAGAAAATGCAAACACCTAGTAAGCAAACTGAAATCTCTAGCATGACCCATGAAGAAGAAGAAGAAATGTTACATGATATATCAAAATTACAAGACCAAGTGCAACAAATTTCACTCTCACAAAAGCTAACATAAGCTAAGATAAATGGCATGGAATCTAAGATAAAGGGTGTGGAAGCTAAGATTGATGATTTGAAGACAGATTTGAAGATAGATTTTAAGAGAGACATGGCAGATTTGAAGATAGATTTGACAAATTCTCTACAAGAAATACTTACTAATGGTGAAAAGGTAGTAAAGGAAACTCATGATGCGAACAAAAGAAATGTTAATCATGATTTCATAGACTCTAATGTGGGATCGAAGACCCACCATATTCCAAAAATCAATATGAGGAAGTTTGATGGCAAGGATCCCACAACATGGATATTACAAATGGAGCAATTTGTCGATCTCAATAATGTGCAAAACACACAAAAGGTATGTATTGCAACTTTATATTTGGAACCAAATCAGTTTGTATGGTATCAATGGCTTTGCTCTCATAAACAAATTATCACTTGGGTAATTTTTACGGAAGAATTGACAGCACATTATGAGGATACAAAAAGCAACACTTTTTTTAGCCAATTGATAAGTCTCAAACAAAAGGGTTCAATAATGGAGCACATTGAGGAGTTCCAAAAATTGAACATAAGGGTAAAAAATATTCCAGAGGAGCATAGGATTGATGTGTTCATAGGGACTTTAAAGGATAATATCCAACATGATGTTCACCTTTGGGAACCTGATTCATTAGAGAAGGCATTCAGGTTAGCAAGAAAAATGGAAAGCAAAATTATGGCAACTAGGAAGCATACCACTCACAACTATAAAGATGGAGGTGTTGTTGCCCCTAGTCTTCCAAAACCTATAAGGTTGACACCAAAACAATTGGAAGAAAAAAGAGCAAAAGGGATTTGTTACAGTTGTGATAGCAAATACACTAAATGTCATAAGTGTGTTGAGAATAAATTATTCTACATAGATTGTGAAGACGAAGAAGAAAAGGAGCAAGAAAGGTCAAAAGAAGAGGATATACTCCAGGAACAAAGCCTAGATAAAGAAGAAATGAATCCGACCATAGCTTGTGATGCATTGGTGGGAATTACCACTCCTCAAACCATCAAGATAGAAGGACAAATCAAGAAGAAAAAGGTAATAGCATTGATTGATTCAGGAAGTACCCACAATTTTATTCATTGTAAGGTAGTAAAAGAATTGAATTGCTTCTTATATCCAACACTAGAGTGTCAAGTGATGGTTGCAAATGGAGGAACAATAAATTTCTCGAGAAAGTGCCATAATATCAAGCTATTCATGGGAGAATATGTATTGACTAGCCCAATGCTTTCCATTCCAATGGGAGGTGCTGATGTTGTACTAGGAGTCTAATGGCTACAATCCTTGGGTACAATAGCTTTTAATTTTCAAGAACTTTTCATGAAATTTTCTGTGGAAGGAAAGGAAGTTTAATTAAGGGGTATTGCAAGGAAACTGGGAAATATAATCAGCTCTAACGGTATGAAAAATCTTCTAAAAAAGGAACAAAGAGTTGTAATTGCACAATTATGTTCTCTAGATGTTTCCACATTGGAATCATCTATTTCTCCAAATCTCCAAAAAGTATTGGACAATCATTCCAAGGTATTTGAGACTCCCAAAGGTCTCCCACCTATTTGTGATCATGATTATGCTATTCATTTCATTCCAGGAAGTGTTCCTCCAAACATCAGGCCGTACAGATATCGCTATGCCCAAAAGAGTGAAATTGAATGTATGGTTGCAGAAATGCTAGAGGCTGGTATAATTCAACCGAGTCAAAGTTCTTTCTCTGCTCCAGTAGTATTGGTGCACAAGAAGGATGGATCATGGCGCATGTGTCTGGATTATAGGGAGCTCAACAAGCTCACTATTAAAGATAAGTTTCCCATTCCTGTCATTGATGAATTACTAGATGAATTGCATGGATCAATTTACTTCACCAAGTTGGATCTTCGTTTAGGATATCATCAAATCAGAATGAAGACTGAAGACATTCCGAAAACAACATTTAGAACTCATGAGGGTCATTATGAATTTTTGGTCATGCCTTTTGGCCTTACCAATGCACCTTCAACATTTCAAGGCTTGATGAATTCCATTTTCAAACCATTCCTTAGAAAATTTGTGTTAGTATTTTTTGATGATATACTAATCTACAGCAAGTCTTGGAAGGATCATGTTGAACATGTTGACAGGGTGCTACAACTATTGAAGGAGAAACAATTAAATGCAAAAAGATCCAAATGTTTCTTTGGAGTACAAGAGGTGGAATATCTGGGTCATATTGTATCTCATGAAGGAGTTAAGGTAGACCCTAGAAAAATTAAAGCCATTAAGGAATGGAAAATCCACACATCCATAAAGCATCTGCAAGGATTTCTCGGGTTGACAGGGTATTATCGCAAGTTTGTTAAGAATTATGGGAGAATAGCAGCACCTCTAACAACATTATTGAAGAAAGATGAATTTTCATGGACTCCAGCAACAACAAAGGCCTTCGAACATCTTAAAGAGGAAATGTGCCAAGCACCAGTCTTAGCTACACCAAACTTCACAAAAACCTTTATTGTGGAATGCGATGCTTCAGGAAATGGAATTGGAGTTGTTTTAATGCAAGATGAAAGACCCATTGCTTTTGAAAGTCGTTCAATCAAGGGAAAGTTTTTACACAAAGCTATTTATGAGAAGGAAATGTTGGCAATACTCCATGCACTTAAGAAATGGCGACCCTACTTAATGGGAAGACACTTCAAGGTAAAAACGGATCATGATATCCTTAAATACTTTTTAGAACAAAGATTATCCTCTGAAGAGCAACAAAAGTGGGTCGCAAAGATGTTGGGTTATGAATTTGAAATCATCTACAAAAAAGGGAAGCAAAGTGTGGTGGCAGATGCACTCTCAAGAAAGGATGAGGATGTGGAAGCATTGTTGTGCGTCATTTCTATTATCCAACCAGATTGGATAAAAGAAGCAAGGGAGGAATGGAAGAATGATAAAGAAGTGTGGGCACTTATTCGAAAGTTAAAACAAGATTCTAGTACGTCTGATACATTTAGCTGGAAAAATGATTCGTTATGGTACAAAGATCGCTTATACCTCTATAAGAATTCCCAGCTAAAACAAAATATTCTTATGGAATTGCACACTTCTCCCTTAGGAGGGTACTCAGGATTTTTAAAAACTTACCACATGGTTAAGAAGGAATTTTTTTGGGATGGCCTTAAATCAGATATTCAAAAGTTTGTGGCATAATGTTTGGTTTGCTAACAAAATAAAGTTGAAACAATTAAGACACCGAGTCTATTACAACCTTTATCCATTCCAAGCCAAAATTGGGAGGAGGTTTCAATGGATTTTATCATAGGTTTACCCAAGTCTAAGGGAAAGAGTGTCCTCATGGTGGTAGTTGATAGACTTACCAAGTATGCACACTTTTGTGCATTATCACATCCATTTAAAGCTAGTACAGTTTCTTTTGCATTTATGGAAACAATTCAAAAGCTACATGGAAACCCAAAGATTATTGTAAGTGACAGAGATCCCATTTTCACTGGAGATTTTTAGACAAAATTATTTTCTTGTCTTGGTACTCAATTACCTCATAGCTCATCTTAGTATCCTCAATTTGATGGGCAAACTGAGATAGTAAACAAATGTTTGGAAGGATATCTTCATTGCTTTGTATCTGATAAACAGACACAATGGGTCAAATGGTTGCCTCTGCTGAATGGTGGTATAACACTTCCTTCCATACAGCAACGAAAATGACCCCATTTATGGCACTTTATGGATATCAGCCACAATCCATCACATCATATTTAGGAGAAAATTCTAAGGTTCAAGCAGTGGAACATCACATCGAACATCAACAACAAGTCCTCCAACTCTTAAAGGATAACCTCGTGTTGGCACAAAATAGAATGAAACAACACGCAGATCAACATCGCAACAAAAGAAGTTTTGATGTAGGTGATTGGGTATTCCTACGGCTACAACCATATAAGAAAATGTCCCTCAAGAAAGCTAAGATGGATAATAAACTATCACCAAAGTATTATGGTCCGTACAAGGTGTTGCAAAAGATTGGTACTATGGCATACAAATTGGAGCTTCCTACAGCTTCTCGATTGCACCCAGTTTTCCATGTTTCATGTTTAAAGAAGGTTATAGGCGACAAGCTCCTAGTTCAAACAATATTGCCAGAACTTAACGAGGAAGGAAAAATTATATTGGAACTAGAAGCAGTCATAGAAACAAGAACTCGACAGCTACGAAATCGATCAATTTTAGAGTATCTTATCAAGTGGAAGAACTTATCCGCTGAAGATTCCACATGGGAGGATGAGAATTTTATACAGAAGCATCCAGAACTACTCAAGCATTGAGGATAACACTTTTTTGAAGGAGAGGAGCATGTTGGGTCCCTATAATACTAGTGATTGCCCCATTACTATTGTAGTTGTATCCCTTATTAATATTGTTGTGCCCCTATTGTCCCCATATTGTTATTACTGTGCCCCATAGAATCCCTCTATTATTATTTTTGTGGCTTTATATTATTATTGTTGGGTCGGCTGGGTTATATTGTGACTCCTTAGACTCCTATATATAAAAAGGAGGTTTGACTTTTTGAGAAGCTAATGAAGAAATACATCCCTTTGCACACACACATTTCTCTCTAGCATCATGTAACTGTTTAATTACTTATATGACATTTACATTGATTTCTATTCGCAATATAAGTCTATATATATTCTATCTTACAGGAATATTTACATGTACTTCGAGTTACATTGTTCCAAGCAAGCATACGAGACCAGAGAGGTTGCAAAAACACCCAAGAATGTGTTGCAGAGACAAGTCCTACGGACCCGAAATGAACAAGCATATGAACGCCGGAGAAACCAGAACAAGCCGAATGCCAAATATACAAACAAGGTGCAAGCATTGCCAAACAGGAAACCAAGCAAAGTATCTAGGAATGCCTGAAGAACAAAATTCATAATTTCATTTATGAAATAAGTGCGAGAAATCTCTATTCAGTCATACATTGTTCCAAAACCTTGTTCAAACAATTATATAGTCCATGCCAAAACTTATTACAAATTCTGACAATATACAGTTGTTATAGACATTTTTGTGCCTTACAGCATTGAGTATGAAATGTCCATAATCTAAGGGATCCAAAGTCCCTAAACATGTTGTTCCTACCCCTAGAGGAACAAGGCTAACAAACCACAACAATTCACAGAAGTTCTCCACCAGAAACTGCTCAAAAACAAGTCAATTCAGGATCATTTCAGTGGCTCCACTAGCTATTTGCGCTGAATGTCAAAGCCAACACTGGCTACCTATGTTGAATGTCAAAGGGAACACTGGCTACCTGTGCTGAACGAGAGTGGACATGTGGCAAGTTCATTTCTCAAGGTGTCAAAACCCAGGAAGCTTCCAAAATGACACTTGCCTCAGGGAATTCGACTGGTGATGAGTAAGAGGTTCCAAATCTCCAAGTGGAAGCAAGAACCTCCAAGTGGAATCAAGAACTGACAGAGGGAGAGGACACTAGTCAGATCTCAAGCTGACTCATCCTCTCTCCAAACATCTATATATGGATCTCTCCTCCATGAGATCTAGAGGCTGGAATTTTGTTATTGCAAAGAATTGCTGTTGGTTTGAGATTGGAATCATTGGGTGCTTAATGCTTTGAAGGGGGTGAAGATAGGAATTCCATTTGCTGGGAAGGAGATGCTGGATTGGAGCCCTCTGGGTTGTATCTCTTCCTGAACCTTGTTATTCATCAATAAAGCTATCTTGGTTTCTCCTATATGCTGATGTATTCTTGATGTATGATTGCATTAATATGTTTAGTTTATTTCTAATCCTGAACTAGTTATGAATATGAATCCATGTCTTGTGTAGTGTTCTCTTCTTGTGATCTTGCAGAAACCTCTTGAAGCTGGGCGAGCGAGAAGGCAAGTAGTTGGGAACTCTCCAAGAGAAGAGAAGCCGGATCGAGGGACAAACGGAAGACACCTGTTAGTCCATCCATCTCTCTCTTCATTCTTAATTCATAAAGGAAGAATACTAGAATAGCTATCTCTATTTGTTGCTAAGGCACTGTCACACCTTAGGTGGATAGGATCGTCCTGCATAGGCATTTTTCCCCACAACAAATTGGTGACTCCACTGGGGAGATCTGTTTAGTAATTTTATTTGTGTTTCTATCATTGTTTGTTTCATAGACTTGACAACAACAATCGAACTGCATCTGCTATTCCCAAATGCAAAGTAGACAGTTGCTGCTTTGATCCAATCACTGGACTTGTCTATGATCTGAACAATGGACTCACAAATGATTTGATGATCCTTTGTGATAGATCTTAGTCCTCCCTCAAAGCATCCCTTTGATTGTACCTTGCTTGTGCTTTTATTTGGCCTAAAACAGTAGATTAAATAGCAATATGTGACCCAGAACCCAGTGAGAAACGAGAGTTTCTCCTTCAGAGCGATAGCTGTGAAGAGGTTCTGCATTTCAACGCAGGTCCCGTGAAGGCTACCTGCGCTGAATGTCAAAACCCCTATGTTGAGGTTGCGCTGAACCAGTTTGGCCTTGTGCAGCTGGGGTTCTTTGCCCTGTCTTGCCTTGTTTTGATCTCTGATTTTTGCAGCCTGTAACCAGCATAGGTACCAGACTGATAACTCCTTTTCTTTGCTTAAATTCCGCCTCCTTTTGTACAAAAAGACTGTGAGTGTTTTTATGTGTTTGTGGCATCATTTACAGTTTTCCTTTGCATGAGTGAAATAATCATCCTGTAGCCCTTGATTCAGATCTGTTGATTGTGATCTTAGAAGAGAGTTCATTGGCTGTTTGCAATTGATTATACATTTGCTTTTGCTTATTGGTTTGAGTTTATCTCTTTTAAGTTTCGAAACAAGTATTCATTTCGAAAATCGTTAAGTGTTGTAATCTCTTCTACCCTCTCTGATTTCGGAAAAGTAAACTTGTTTGTATTTGTCATTTAAAAGCAAATTCAAAGTTGTACAAAAAGCTTTCTTTTGTAGGCATCAATACTAAGAAAGCGGAAAACAAACACCTGCATTGTGCATTTGCATTTTGATAGTTTGCATGATTGATTTAGGAAAAGTGCATTAGAGTGTGTTGATTTCTCTTTGAGAAAAGATGGTGTCTTTCTTTTCCCTTAGTAGCTAGGATTTTCAAAGTTGAAAAGATATAAAGCTTGCTTATCATCTTTAGACTGCATTTAGGAATTGTATCATACATCTCGTGGTGAACCTTGAAAGGCAAACTTCTAAAAAGATCAACCTAAAATAAAGTGAATGAACTTAACAACGCTTTGCAACATAACGCACAACATAGAGGTCTAGGCTAGAGACGTGTTCCGGCGTCGTAAAGCCTGGTGACTGTCGATCTCGTGGATGGTGGGTGATTCCTCCTGAGGGACGATAGCGCCAGTACGGATTTTTCTCCCACGTACCGTCGCGTATATATTGGGAGACCCCTATAGGCATAAAACCTTTATCCTTAGGAAGCCGTGTCGGCCGCCCTACTGATCGCAATGCACTGAACACAACATTCAGGAAGATCGATCGCCCATACCCTAAAAAGTATTCTGCATTTTTGCGAAAAGTTTGGCACACCCTCTGCCTAGAACTCCAGAGCAGTTCCTTTTGGCCTTTTTCAGACTCTATAACGGAAAAAGTCCATCCGAGCATTTGTCACTTTGGGCTCGTTAAAACATCGAAGGAGACTAGAGTCATCTTTAGCTTTTTCTCGACTCTTTAAAAGTGAAAAAGCAAGTTGTGTCTAAAGCGTCGTTAAAATTTATTTTAAATGGAACAATCACCCCTATTCCCACATTGATCTTTAGGTTGAAAAAATGGAGCACACCAACCAAGGAATTCCCCTTGGTGGAAATCCTAGTCCTTTCTCCTCTTGGGGAGATGTTGGTGCACCCCATATGGCCACATTGTCGCTTCCAGGACTGACGATTGGCCTGCCGGTCTGGCTCTTTTCAACCAATGTCGTTCAGAACACCACCATTCCTGAACAGTCGAGTCAACAGTTAGACCAGACCAGAGTTGCCCACCAGCCTTCTACTTCATCTAATTCTTCCTCTCCTCCTTCCTCTTCGCTTGACGGAACTGGTAAAACAAAAAACCAAGTTCCTAAGGAGAAGAAGAAGAAGGAGCCAAAAGCGACTGGGGGCAAACAAGTGTCGTTTGACAAAAATCCACACACAGCACTGACTAGGCCTAAATCGCCATGTGTCATATGCAAGGGAGACCACTTCCATAGAGATTGTCCCTGCATCCCTCGGATACTAAGGGACTGGTCTCCCTGTTTGCACAATTCGGTAGCGTCAACCTCTGATAGCCATGTTGACTGCTCACCGTCAACTAGTGAAAGTGAAGCCACAGGACGAAAAGGGAAAGCTAGATTTCCCTGCAAACTGTGTGAAGGCGACCATGCCATCCACCGTTGTCCCTTCTTAGATGAGGCTAAAAGAGTTTTGGAAGATCACCCGGTTTTACCAGTGCAACTTCCTCCTAGATATCAAAAACTCCTGCCAAGTCCTTCACTAGTTGAGAATCCGGCTGGCCCGCCCAGGTGGTCAGCCGAAGCACCCATCATTGAAGATGAACCATCTGAATCCATACCTGATGAAAGTCAAAAGGTTGAGGCGAGAGTTGACCTGGTTTTGCCTTCAGAGGCTCTATCTTCGAATGATGCCATCACAGAGGAGAATAAAGACGACACCGTCCAAATTCTCTTCATCAACACAGACTCCGACGAACAAGGGGGCAATTTGCCCATTCCTTTATCGCAGGAAGGAACTTCATCAGAGTCATATCCGGCCGTCTATTCGGTCCCACCACCAAGCAACCTAGTTGTCTCGTTCGACTGGAACCAACTAGGCAGACCCCGGTTGCCAGCAAGCATACCATTCAGAATTATCGTTCAAATATACAGAATGGTAATGGCTGGCACTATCATTGATGAGGGGGCATCTGTGAGTATCCTTTCCAATATTTCTTGGAAAGTGCTTGGTTCGCCAGCGCTTTTGCCTGAAATGAGAAATCTATCAGGCTTTGATAAAGGAACCAGTCGACCTTTAGGGATCCTCCCCAATGTGCCTATCACATTGAAAGGGAAGACCGTTCAAATGAACGTGATGGTCGTTCAAGGACCCTTGGATTATAACCTACTCCTTGGACGAGACTATATATATTGCATGGGGGGCCTCGTCTCCTCACTCTTTAGAGTAATGTGCTTTCCGCATGAAGGAAGAGTGGTCAAGCTCGTGGACCAACTTTCATTTCCCGGATCACGCATCGCAAATAGTCATATACCATCCCTAAATAGTCTCTTCACGCAAGAAATGTCTCAACCCACGGTCCGTCCTCTTGATGAGCACGAGTAATCCGGGAGGATATGACTAGAACCCAGGGGGCATGCATCCTGGTCTGCTTCGGCAGGGAAACCTTGGGTATAGAGTAGGTTTCCGCGGGAGAATATGACTAGTCTGTACCCCGTCCGTCTAGGAAGAGGGTTATTCTAGAATAAGATTCTTTTGTCAAAGTTATGTGAGTTGGCGGGCATCGTCGCTCACCTTTGTCTATTTCGGTAGACATTGCCGAGGAAGTGTTTTGTTCGAAAGATTAACAAGACAATCTTTGGGTAACCTGAAAGAGGTAAGCCTCTCTCGTTAAAACAAATGTTTTGGCGGAAGTGAAGTAGAGGTAACCTTGAAACTCTGTTTTATACCTGGGGGCATGCAAACCTTTTGGAGTGCAAGCAAGGGGCGGCTATTTATTTTTAAAATTTTTAGGTCCTCCCTTTAAACCTGTAGGTCTAACCCTTTAAACTCGTAGGATTAGTCGTTTCCGAACTTGCATAACGAAAGGATCCGGGGCAAAGCTTTGTGAGGTGAAGCTCCATAAAAAATAGAATCTCAATGAGACACTCTTATCATATGACTGGGTAATCGAGCAGTTTTAGCACAAAGTTCATGCTCGTTAAAAAATAAACGCAAGTTCCGAGCAGTTTTAACGCGGACTTCATGCTCATTAAAAAATAAACATAAGCAATGAGAAAGTGTTTCCACCAGCGTTTAAGCTCATTTTAAAATAAAAAATGAACTATCCCGGTAAATAACCACTGTGAATGTAATATCATCAGCCATTAAAGCCTTGGTCGTGTTTGCACCGTCACCTCCACTTTTCCATTGGCCGATCGTTCACCTCCATATGATTGTTTGCCCATTTTGAAGAACAACTGCGAAGAGTGATTTCACCTAGCCATCCTTGTGACACTGCCGTGATTGGAAAATTCCAACCTGTACCTGGAATCAGCTGCTAACCCTGTTTATCACTCGTTCCTAAAAAGATGAGTCTTCTTTAAGCTCTTTTCAACTGACTCGTAAAATATGAAAAGATTGCCGAGTCCTTGGCCTTCCAGCTCGTTAAAGGGACAGGAAGTGCTATCCCTCCTCTAGATTTTAATCTTTTTGGACCTGAGGGATTATTGCACAAAAAGATCGAGTGCTTGTTTTATTCGGCTCGTTAAAACTATCGAAAACTCATCCCTTCTGTATTGTTTTATACTTTTTCGGACTTAAGGGATTAGATGACGAAAAAGGACTTTTCGAGTTAACTTTATGTACCTTTTTAGAATCTCTAAAAATGAAAACGACCGAGTTATCCTTGTCGTTAGACTCGTTAAAATCATTAAATAGCGACAAACTTGTTTTTAGACGAGAACGAGTTTCACTATCGCTAGGCCCGTTAAAACATAGCGATGGGCTTGCCCGAAGGGCAGGTTATAGAACAAGCATATGTTATCCTCCTCAAGCTTGACAAAAATAAAGAGGTACTGGTCAGCAATGACTGGGGAAAAATTGGGAGAAACTAAAGAAAACTTTGATGGTAGCAAGTCGCTCTTGAACATGACACTTTTCCTCCATACCACAATCGGGTTGGGTTGTTTTCATTCACCGGTCACATCCATGGTCTCGCCATACCATCCATATTTGGGGTAATGCTACCGATCCATCGCATCAGTGTCGCCATATGTTCAAGAGAAGTCGTTCAGAAAAGTCAACCGTGTCCCATCCACTGCCATACATTATCCTTCATCCTTTCATGACCGCCACCCTGAATCATATGTCACAGATCGTTTTCACCTCCATTAAAATCATTAGCTCCGTTCCGTGTCACTGATGTGGGATTCATTAAGGCCCTCCTTTGATGGATCACTTCTTGTCGACATCAGCTCATTATCCAAGAAGTTGATCTAGGAACAACCCCTTCAGTACTTTGAAGCTTGCATGCCTCAATGGCAAGTTTCTCACTTCCGGCGACAGGTATACATCAATGACCTTCGACCGAAAGATTTTGCGTGGTGTTCAACGCCAAGTCCTTTATTCACACCACGTGAATTGTACTGCAGTACCTTGAGGGTCATTATCATTATCGGTGATTCCTCTCGCGCTTGTTAACGATTTACATCATTGACCGGTAATCAAGCGATGTCTTTCCATGTTCGACTTCAGAACATTTCTCACATGGATCGACTTGTACTTAGAGTGAAGATCGAATGAGTTTGAAGACCCCGGATCTAGTTTCATCCATCCGGGCTGCGATATCTATTCAGGAAAGATAAAGACATTGACATGTACATCATTGCAGCAGATAATCATCCTACTCAAAGGATGATAATTTCATCAAAATGATCAGTCTACCATCAGACGATTGTCTGTTCTATGTACAGAAAAATGAATTTATAAAGCTGAGCATGGGAATGCCCGCCTCAGCTAGATCATGAAAGCAGTATGAAAAATAATGTATTGTATTGTATCTTATTACAGGTCTCCTCCCAGCATTGGATGAACTTCGGATCCCCCTGATAAAGCATTTCACCCGATAAACAGCCTCATACTTTAGGGGGCAACTGTTATAGACATTTTTGTGCCTTACAGCATTGAGCATGAAATTTCCATAATCTAAGGGATCCAAAGTCCCTAAACATGTTTTTCCTACCCCTAGAGGAACAAGGCTAACAAACCACAGCAATTCACAGAAGTTCTCCACTAGAAACTGCTCAAAAACAAGTCAATTCAGGATCATTTCAGTGGCTCCACTAGCTGTTTGTGCTGAATGTCAAAGCCAACACTGGCTACCTGCGTTGAATGTCAAAGGGAACACTGGCTACCTGCGCTAAACAAGAGTGGACATGTGGCAAGTTCATTTCTCAAGGTGTCAAAACCCAGGAAGCTTCCAAAATGACACTTGCCTCAGGGAATTCGACTGGTGATGAGTAAGAGGTTCCAAATCTCCAAGTGGAAGCAAGAACCTCCAAGTGGAATCAAGAACTGACAGAGGGAGAGGACACTAGTCAGATCTCAAGCTGACTCATCCTCTCTCCAAACATCTATATATGGATCTCTCCTCCATGAGATCTAGAGGCTGGAATTTTGTTATTGCAAAGAATTGCTGTTGGTTTGAGATTGGAATCATTGGGTGCTTAATGCTTTGAAGGGGGTGAAGATAGGAATTCCATTTGCTGGGAAGGAGATGCTGGATTGGAGCCCTCTGGGTTGTATCTCTTCCTGAACCTTGTTATTCATCAATAAAGCTATCTTGGTTTCTCCTATATGCTGATGTATTCTTGATGTATGATTGCATTAGTATGTTTAGTTTATTTCTAATCCTGAACTAGCTATGAATATGAATCCATGTCTTGTGTAGAGTTCTCTTCTTGTGATCTTGCAGAAACCTCTTGAAGCTGGGTGAGCGAGAAGGCAAGTAGTTGGGAACTCTCCAAGAGAAGAGAAGCCGGATCGAGGGACAAACGGAAGACACCGGTTAGTCCATCCATCTCTCTCTTCATTCTTAATTCATAAAGGAAGAATACTAGAATAGCTGTCTCTGTTTGTTGCTAAGGCACTGTCACACCTTAGGTGGATAGGATCGTCCTGCATAGGCATTTTTCCCCACAACAACAGTGCGGGCTTAGAAACCCTAGGGCCAACCTACAGCTATCAAATAGCAAAAACGGTTGTGCAAGCCTACAGCCGAGACTTCATATAGTCGACAGCTCAACAAAGTTCTGAAACAAAGATTATCATAACCCCAAGCCTAAGGCATTGAATGTAAATAACAAGAAGAACAAAGAACGACACTACCCGGGTCTAGCCGGAGTTTCGAACATCCATGTTCTGAAACCCTCTAGGTTGTCATACCTGCAACAACAGCCATTCATCAAAATACATGAGAACCAGACAACAAAGTAAGGTGAGAATACACAGAATAATAAAACCAATTCCAGAATTTACCTGACAGAGGCGAGCTGTGATCATGGCAGTTCAATAAGGTTACCCTGGTCGTGAAGGAGCAACGACATTAGTTGACTGAGGGAAAAGAGGTAACTACTGACATTATAGAACCAAAGAGCTTACCCTTGCAATGTTGGAGCCGAAGAGAACTACAACCACATTCTGCTCGAACCTGAGGAAAGACGACCAGGAACCCAATAATTGTTACCTGGAAAAGTTCAAGCCAGAAGAAAATCACATCGACTAGAAAAAACACCAGCATTGGTACCGCATACAAAGAAAGCACAGAGTTACGTTAACCGAAAAGCTACAAACACAAAGTAATCTACCAAAAAAAGTGTAGGTAAAGCAGAGACCGAATTTACAGTGGTAACAACATTCATACCAGACGGAGGAAGGAAACTTTCACATCAAAACCCTGAACTAGAGCACATAATTGCATAACCTCACACAGAAATAGCCCCAGCTTACCAAGAATGCAGAGTTTACAAATGAAATGAATGTGCATGCAAATGACCCATGCTAGGGTTTGATCACCCATACCAAGGCGGGCTCGAAAATTCCGAGGGTGGACACTTGTCCAGCATCTAAAGCATAATGTACCAATCACAAGTGTGGGTTCCAATGAATAAATCTATATCATTACAATCAACTGTCGACAAATTAACCTTGCACCTAATCTATTGGTCATCATTAATTTCTCTTTATTCACGCGTTAATAACCATGTGTTGTGTGATAAGGTGGGCTGGACCCATCAAGTGGTATCAGATCAGGAAGTTGAAATGGCTAGGATATGGAGGTTGGAAGAGGAGGACGTGGAAGAGGTGTGCACAGAGCAGTAGATGAGGGATTGAGGGGAGAAATAAGGACCCTTACTGCTCGCTTAGAGGCAGTGGAGGTAGGGAGGAGAAGAGACACAGAACTTAGAGATGACAGTGAGGAGAAGGCAGTAGCTACTACAGATGGATCAGATGAGGAAGCCCAGAGATAAAATTGTTGAGGTGAGTGCTACTAGCTAGCAATAAGCCCAAACCGAAAATTCCTAACTGTGATGGCAGTCTGTCCGTAGAAGTTCTGCTGGACTGGATAAGCAAGTTGGATAAGTATTTTGAGAATGAAGAGATCAGTGAGGACCGAAGAGTCAGGTTCGCTGCGACCAAATTGAAGGGACATGCCACCTTATGGTGGGATAGTGTCCAAGCAGACAGAAGGAGAATGAATAAGCTACCAATAAGGAAGTGGCCAATGGTGGTGGCCAAGATGAAAGGCAGATTTTTGCCTAAGGATTATCAAGTTGCGCTTTATCGACAAGTGCAGAAATTAAGACAGAAACGCATGATAGTAAGGGAGTATACGAAAGATTTCTACTGTGTGAACTTGAGGGCTGGTTATACTGATGATACTCTGAAGAAGATAGCAAGATAAGTAAATGGTTTGAGGATGGAAATACTGGATGAAATCAGTATTCTTTCCCTGAGAAACATAGAGGAAGCCTATCAGAGTGCTGTAAAGGCTAAAGAAAAGCTTAACAGAAAAAAATAATAATAGGAGAGTATGGGGAAATGACAGAGGACGAGGATAGTCCTACGGCAGAAGGAGAACTGCTAGTAACAATGAAGAAGGCAGGAGCTCCAGGGCTTTAGGAACAACAGAGAAAGGAGATAGCGCTAGAGGTGGCAAGCCATATTAGCAAGGAAGAGGGAATGGCCGAGGAAGAGGAGCTAATTTCCAGTTCTACAGGTACCACAAGTAGGGGCACAGATCTTTTGAATGCCTGGAAGTAGACCAAGCTGGCCATAGGGGAACATTTGTTGCATAGCCTGAGGAAGCTGAGGCACTGCCCCAGGAAGCAGAAAATGTGGCAAAAACTGGGGAGGCCTTAGTTCTAAACAAAGTATTGCTTAAGCCAGCCAAGGAAACTGCTAGGTAGACCCAATGGAAAGAACTGTTCCAGACAGTTTGCAAATCACATGAAAAGTGCTGCAAATTGATCATAGACAGTGGGAGTACAGATAATTTGGTTGCCACTGAGATGGTGGAGAAGTTGGGATTGAGGTGACTTAAGCACCCCACCCCTTACAAGGTGTCGTGGCTGCAGAAAGGCCACCAGCTATTGGTTGATGAACAATGTGAGGTTGAATTTCACATTGGTAGATACAAGGACAAGGTTGTTTGTGATATTATGCCAATGGATGTGTGTCACATACTATTGGGAAGACCATGGCAGTATGATCAGAAGGTGGTACATGATGGGAAGACGAATTTCTACAAGTTTGTTAAGGATGGAGTCAAGCATACGCTTATACCCATCAAATAAGAGGATACAATAGAAGCGTTGTTAGTAGGTGGAAAATAGTTTATTAAACAGGTCAAGGAAAACGAAGTGAATTATGTTGTCGTGAGGAGGACTAAGACTGTGCTGTTGCACACGGAAATGTCTGAATTGCCTGCTGAAATTCAAGAGATGTTACAGGAATTCAAGGACATTGTAGTTAATGACTTACCAGACAAGTTTCCTCCCAAGAGAAGCATCAGTCATAATATAATTTCATACCAGGAGCAAGCCTACAAAATAAGGCAACATATCAGATGATCCCTAAAGATAATGAAGAGATTAGGAAACAGGTGCAAGAGTTGCTAGATAAAGGGTTGATCAGGGAAAGCTTGAGCCCTTGTGCAGTACCAACAGTTCTCGCTCCCAAGAAAGGAGGAGAATGGCGGATGTGTACAGACTCGCGGGCCATCAACAAAATCACTATTCGATACAGGTTTCCTTTACCAAGGATGGACGATATGATGGATTGTCTAAGTGGGGCAGCTTATTTCACGAAGATTGATCTGAAGAGTGGCTATCATCAAATCAGGATCAGAGAAGGAGATGAGTGGAAGACAGCCTTCAAGACTAATGAAGGGTTGTATGAGTGGCTGGTCATGCCATTCGGTTTGAGTAATGCTCCTAGTACTTTTATGAGGTTGATGAATGAAATGTTGAAAGAGTTCATTAGTAAGTTTGTGATAGTATATCTTGATGACATATTGATTTTCAGCAGGACTAAAGAAGAGCACCTTCAACATGTTCGAAGAGTGCTAGAGAAATTATAGCAGAATAAACTGCTAATAAACTTGAAGAAATGTACTTTCCTACAAAAAGAACTGGTTTACTTGGGCTTTGTAATTGCAGAAAATGAATTGAAGATGGATCCAGAAAAGATCGCAACAATCGTTAATTGGCCGTCACCAAAGAGCTTATTTGAGGTACGTAGCTTTCATGGGCTGGTGAGTTTTTACTGCAAGTTTATAAGAAATTTTAGTGAAATCTGCGTGCCTATGCTGGACACAATAAAAAAGGCCAGTCAGCCTTTTTGTTGGACCAAGGCAGCAGAGAACAGCTTTCAGCTCCTGAAGCGGAAGATTACAGAAAGGCTGATTCTAAGGCTACCGGATTTTAATAAGCTTTTTCAAGTTCGATGCGATGCAAGTGGGACAGCCATTGGCACTGTGCTCAATCAGGAAGACAAACATGTTGCATTTTTCAGTGAGAAATTGAATGAAAGAAGGAAGAAATATTCCTCATATGACAAGGAATTCTATGTTGTTGTCCAAGCTTTAAAGCATTAGAGACACTACCTGCTGGGGAATGAGTTTGTGTTATTTTCTGATAATTCAGCGCTGCAATATGTAATGCAACAACACAAATTGAACCACAAGCATGCCAAATGGGTGGAGTATTTGCAGAGTTTCACCTTTATGCTGAAACACATCAGTGGGCAGGCCAATAAGGTGGTGGATGCATTGAGCAGAAGAGCCTTGCTCTTACAGGAAAGTACAATACAGGTGTTGGGTTTCGAGCACTTGAAAGATTTGTACCAAACTGACACAGATTTCAAAGAGGCCTTTGAAGCGTGTCAAAATCCCATGCTAAGGAACACAAGTCCATGGTTGGACTACAACTTGCAGGAGGGACTACTGTTTAGAGGGGGACAGTTATGTATCCCAGATTGTTCGATGAGAGAAAATATTATACGGGAGAAACATAGTGAGGATCTAGCCAGACACTTCGACATAGACAAAACTTTGGAGTAGCTCGGACACTTCTATTACTGGCCGAGAATGCGCAAGGATGTACAGCGGTATGTGAATAGGTGTAAAATCTACCAACTAGCAAAGGGACATAGTCAAAACACTAGACTTTACACACCACTACTTGTTCCAAGTAGACCATGGGACTCAGTTAGCATTGACATTATCTTAGGACTGCCTAGAACACAGTGAGAATATGGCTTCGTGATGGTGGTGGTAGACAAGTTTTTGAAAATGGCACATTTCATCCCTTGTCAAAAAACTAGTGATGCCACTCATGTAGCTCACCTGTTTTTAACAGAGATTGTTAGATTACACAGCCTACCCAAATCTATTGTTTCTGATAGGGACGTAAAATTCACACGACACTTTTGGTGCACCCTGTGGAAGAAATTGGACACATAGTTGAACTTCAGTTTTGCATATCATCCGCAGACTGATGGGCAAATAGAAGTGGTGAACAGGAGTTTGGGAAACTTGTTGCGAAGTTTGACTAGGGAAAATTCACGGTTATGGGTCATGCTTTCGCTCAAGAAGAATTCGCTTATAACAATTCACCAAATCGCAGCACCAGACTCAGTCCATTTCAGATCCTGTATGGCATGCATCCTTGTGGAATACATGAACTGCGGGATCTGGGAAAGTTGGAGAGAAGAAGTGCTAATGGGGAATATTTTGCTGAATGAATGAGTGAACTACATGAACAGGTGAAACTAAAGTTGCAGGAGTGTGCCGAAATATAAAACACAGGCAGATTTAAAGTGGCGAGAAGTCTAATTTAATATAGGCGATGAAGTCCTTACACACTTATGTGAAGAACAGTTTCCTAAGGGCGCGTATAATAAGCTAAAATTCAAAAATATTGGTCCCTGTAAGATTTTGCGTATGTTCTCAGCCAACGCTTATGAAATACAGCTGCCACTTGATATAGGCATATCACCTATTTTCAATGTGGTAGACCTGTTCCCATATATTGCCAACCCAGAGGAAAACAATGTGGTACAGCCAGAACGGGACACCTAAGTTGGAGATAGTTCTTGGATGAGGCACATGCCTTCGGTTCAACCCCATGAGATCGAGAAGATTCTTGACACACAAGTAGCCAAGAAGACTCATAGGAAAGAGTATCTACGATACCTTATCAAGTGGAAGAACCATCCAATTGAGGACAGTTCATGGCTCAACGCGACACAGATACAGAAGGATGGTTATTCTGTGGAGGATCTCATGGAACGGAGCCATGATTTTTTCTTACCCCAGCAGCCTGATGCAGGAGCATCTGGCTGACAGGTCAAGACAAAAGGAAAGGTTGTTTGGTCTCTGAAGAGGACAGAGGAGGAATTTACTGAGTGAACAATGTGGTTGCTTTTTTTTACTTTTATTCGTTTATGTTGTCTAATTTAATAAAAGAACTGTAAGTAGGAAGGTCAAGAATTAGAATTAATTAGGATAATTGTTGTAAGCAACTAGTTTTACTTTCGTAATAATACTGTAAGACAATAACAGTTTTGGAACTAAACAGATGTAACCAACAGCAGTTGGAAAAACAAAACAGTTCCAAGGAAATAGTTCCTGACAATCATTTTAAAAGAGGAACATAACACAATTGGAGGGTTCGACTTTTTGAGAAGCTAATGAAGAAATACATCTCTATGCACACAGACATTTCTCTCCAGCATCCTATGACTGTTTAATTACTTATATGACATTTACATTGATTTCTATTCGCAATATAAGTCTGTTTATATTCTATCTTACAGGAATATTTACATGTACTTCGAGTTACATTGGTCCAAGCAAGCATATGAGACCAAACAGGTTGCAAAAACACCTAAGAACATGTTGCAAATAGAAGTCCTACGAACCTAGAATAAACAAGCATATGAATGCCGAAGAAACTGGAACAAGCCGAATGCCAAATATACAAACAAGGTGCAACCATTGCCAAACAGGAAACCAAGCAGAGTACCCAGGTATGCCTGAAGAACAAAATTCATAATTTCATTTATAAAATAAGTGCAAGAAATCTCTGTTCAGTCATACATTGTTCCAAAACCCTGTTCAAACAATTATACAGTCCACGCCAAAACTTATTACAAATTCGGACAATATACAGTGCGGGCTTAGAAACCCTAGGGCCAACCTACAGCTATCAAATAGCAAAAACGGTTGTGCAAACCTATAGCCATGAATTCATATAGTCGATGGCTCAACAAAGTTATGAAACAAAGATTATCATAACCCCAAGCCTAAGGCGTTGAATGTAAATAACAAGAAGAACAAAGAACGACACTACCCAGGTCTAGCTGGAGTTTCGAATAGCCAGGTTCTGAAACCCTCCAGGTTGTCATACCTGCAACAACAGCCATTCATCAAAATACGTGAGAACCGAACAACAAAGTAAGGCGAGAATACATAGAATAATAAAATCGATTCCAGAATTTACCTCACAGAGGTGAGCTACAGTCATGGAAGTTCAATAAGGTTACCCTGCTCGCGAAGGAGCAAAGACATTAGTCGACTGAGGGAAAAGAGGTAACTACTGACAGCATAGAACTAGAGAGCTTACCCTTGCAACGTTGAAGGAGCCGAAGAGAACTGCAACCACATTCTGCTCGAACCCGAGGAAAGATGACCAGGAACCCAATAACTGTTACCTGGAAAAGTTCAAGCCAGAAGAAAATCACATCGACCAGAAAAACCACCAACATTGGTACCACATACAAAGAAGGCGCAGAGTTACGTTAACCAGCAAGCTACAAACACAAAGTAATCTACCAGAACAAGTGCAGGTAAAGCAGAGACCAAATTTACAGTGGTAACAGCATTCATACCAGATGGAGGAAGGAAACTTTCAAGTCAAAACCCTGAACCAGAGCACATAATAGCAGAACCTCGCACAGAAACAGCCACGACTTACCAAGAACGCAGAGTTTACAAACCGAATGAATGTGCATGCAAATGACCCATGCTAGGGTTTGATCACCCATACCAAGGCGGGCTCGAAAATCCCAAGGGAGGACACTTATCCAACAACTAAAGCATAAGGTACCAATCACAAGTGCGGGTTCCAAGGACTAAATCTATATCATTACAATCAACCGTTGGCGAATTAACCTTGCACCTAATCTGTTGGCCATCATTAATTTCTCTTTATTCACACGTTAATAACCGTGTGTGGTGTGATAAGGTGGGCTGGACCCATCATGTTGCCACACAATTATCTCTCTAATAAATTTAATCACATTAATTATTATGTTGGATGTGGTAAGTCTCATTTGTACGTATCTGAATATATGCCAATAAATTTGAGTATTCTCAAAATTTTCTTGCATGAACTTATGCTTCGAAATCCACCACGCCCGTCAAGTGAAAATTTGATGACTTTTTTGTATTTTTCATTCCCTTCATTTTACTTTCTACACAAATTTGTGAGTGTCAATTTCCCTTTATCTGGAAACCCTCTTTTAACTACTCTTGCATTTTAACTTTCGTTAATCTCCCTTTGAGAGTGCCTTGTTGTTTTTCTTGATTAATGTTATTTTTATATTGGATGTTTATTTTTTATTTTCATATTTTAAATAAAATTATGATTTATAAATATTTTAAATGTATTTTTGAATTATAAATGAATTCATTATTTTTTAAATTTAAAATACTTGAATTATACAAATTACATAACTTAAAATTGTAATTTTTAATCTAAATGATAAAGATATTTTACTATGCCTTTTCACAGAGGGTTTAGAGAGAACCTTCTAAAACCCTCTATTTTTTTATCAGAGTGAAATGACTTCAAAGAATTACCCCAACCGAATATAAAATGAAATAGACAAAATCATGTGTTCACTTTAATAGTTTGGATGAATCAAAGTAATTATAAAATTTTAAAACCCACAAAGAAAAAAAAATAGGTTTGAAAAGGCTTAGAGAGAACCCTCTAAACCCATCTACTTTCTTTTCTAGGTTGAAGCCATTTCAAAGAAGTGCCCTAACCGAATATAGAATGCAATAGATAAAATCGTATGTTCAATTTAATAGTTTGCTGAACCAAAGCAATTAAAATTTTAAAATCCATTTAAAAAAATAAAAATAATAATCGGTTTCAATCGTTAAGTTCAATGCACCTATCCTAGATTATTAATATCACAATTATCCTATACATTGAAAGAAAAAATTAATATGGGTGGGTGTTGGCAATTTTTATTGGTGCAGGTGGCATATAAGCAACGAGCTCCATGCTATTTTACCTCGCAAATTTTTTTTCTATTGGGCCTACATGTGGCTAAGAGAAATTTGAGACTGAGAACCCTGGTGAGCATAAAAAATATTCAGGAAGGCAACTATGGGTGAGAGCAAATCATCAATGATCTTGATCCAAGTATCCAATGTGGGTGCCCCAAAACACATAGACAACCCTCTGCATGAAACAAGCGTGATTCTTACTTCTAAATGATAGATATTAAAGTTTTTATGGATGTTAATAGAATTTTCGTTGTGTGAGTGAAAATGTTTGAGCAACAAATCAAAATCTCAACATCTCGAGGGTTTGTGTGAATATCTACTCCACTTTTTTTAGAGGGCAACACTCCTTCAACTATTTGAAGTTCATAATAAGAAATGAAATCAGATACAGATTACTCTCAAGAGCCATGTCTAGATACTTAAAAGATAACATTGAAAGACATTACAAAATGAAGAAAATATTTAGCTATTAAAGGGGTGTGCTGAAATGAAATCAAGAGAAGAATGTTGAAGCTAATTTTTCCCTATGAGTTGAATGAGTGATTCTTCACAAGAGGAAAAAAAAACATATCTGAAGGGTAAATAGTGTAAAAAAGAATGTGACTTCTTCATTATTCGAATTCACTGAAAATGTGAAGGGTGAATGGTGTCTAAAAGAATGTGACTTATTCAATATTCAAATTCAATGAAAAGCTTCTTATACCAATTTTACAATAGAGAATTGCATCCTAAAGGTTGAAACAAAGAAAGGGTCATAGAATTTCATTTTAAAAGTCAAAAAACTTGAAAGAAAGGGTGTAGAAAATAAATTAAAACCAAATGTCGTTTTCCATAATAAACGTCTTAAAGAACCTAGCATGATAATCAACTTTCAAAACAGGATTCGACACTTTTACTAAAACAAATTTCTTTTGTGAATAAATTCGACAATAATGATTTTCTTTTTGAAAATGAACTTTGACCAAATAAAGACCGCATATATTGAGAGATGGGTTTGCTTCTCCCGAAAGATTTTAAAAAAATAAACCTTTGTCTTGAAAATATCTATACTATAAGAGAAAAATTCTACAGAGACTTGAACAAAGTGAGCTTCATTCATTTCAATGAGAATGAATGTTAGGCCTTGTGGCTTTGTAAAGGCGAGTCTCATGTTTCTTAAACATTTAGTATAAATTTTGTCAAATATAGCTTTATTTTCAGAAGTCGAGAAAATAAATTTCATGTTGAAGACTCCATTGTCCATTAAAATTTGTTTATTCTACGATGTTTAGGAATATTCTTAAATGTCTTATTCATTAAACATTTTTAAAATAAAATATCTAGAGCAAAACAAAGGATGCTTTACCCACAATTTTTGCGAAATATCTACCTTTCAGGGGAGAATATTTCTCTTTCGCTACTATGAAAAACTTTGTTTGCAAGATATCAACGAAACATACTCCATTATTAATATTTAAACCTTGAAAATACTCTAATGTTAAGATATCAAACAAATCTATTCAATTTGTAATGATGCATTTAGGAATATCTAGTAATAAGATATATCATTTTCAAGTTTATCACGAAACATAGCACCATTTCCATAGCTTGAAACTTGAAAGGATTCAACAAACTTTACCTTGATTTCAAGACTCAACCAAAAATCGTCATCCAAGCATCAAGGAAAGGGTGAAAACTTAGATGCTCCAGCCACTAGCACCAATCCTTCAACTCTTGTATTGATTGCACTTGCAAGCCTCTGACCAATCAACACTGTCACAACCAGTTTAGCTTGACTTCAAATTGTTGGGCATCATGGCTTTAGGAGAATGGAAATATGGATTATTTTCTAAATTTCAACATGGGAAGATAGTTGGTGATCGTAAGTATATGTATATTTAAAATAAATAATAAAAACACCCTTGAAACCAAATTGCCACACATGGTGTAGACCAAGTAATAAACAACAGAATCATAAAAGTAAATGCAAGAATGAATGCTCAGCTCAGGGGAGCCCACTTAGATGACAGTGATATTTATTATTTATTTATTGTAATCCAGGGATACTCTAATAAACAAACCCTCAGCTGGAGTTGCGTTGGTCTGCTAAACTTAAATATTCATTAGACCCATTGGCACAACATGTTTTTTGTAATTGCTAAATTCATGCAGTTATTCTCACATCAAGAAAGTAATTGTAGGTGGGCATTTATTCTCACATCAGTAAAGTAATTGTTTTTGGGTGTGACTGTGCCGTGAAAAATAACACAGCCACCTTCTAATCATTGCAAATCTCAGTCCAAATACCCATCCTAAAAATTCACAGTTTAATGAGGTGGTAAAATACTACAATTTGGACATGCTTTACCTGTCATTCTAGTGCATTTAAATCACTTTGATAAAAACCTTCAAGTGTAAATCCAAGGACAATATTCTATGCAGTAGATTATTCACAATTTCAGGGATTAATAGGTATCATATACGTAAAATTAATTGTCTGATACGTCATATCCACTTGTAACAGGTATTATAAATTTTGACGGTTTAAGTTTGAAATTCGACCTTGGAATTACATGTCGCGGATGTATAATACACGTCAAACTTGACGTGGAAAAAAATTATACCACCGTCAAATACGTCCTGGAACCTAGAATATGTCATACAGGACGCCAAATTCCAAGCCTAGGTCAGGATCTGAAAGACTAGCAATATTTAATGCCCCTGCTTGATAACAAGATATTCAAATGTTAAAGCTTAGAGCATATATGATATAATATGCATCTATCTGTATCATTAAATGTTCGTTTATTAATAAAATGTATAGCTTGCAGCGTCAGAACATCCCTGTTATGACAACAGTGTTAACTGACATACTAACAATAATCATTGTAAAATAAGACTATAGCCAATAAAAATAAAGAACAATACATTAAAATATTTTAAAGACTAAATATATTTTTTATTTGTAATGTTAACTTTGAAAAGCGCTAAATGATTTTTAGTCAACTGGCAAAGTAATTCATAGTCAAAGTTATTTCAAACACGTAATACTTGTCTACAACAGGATAATAAAGAGCGACTTATATTCACAAACTTGATGAAATATTTTATATAAGTGACTTTGAAACTGTATTCCATCTAAATATCTTAAACTATGGAAAAATTAAATAAATTACTTATGATTTAGTAAACTATGATAAATGTGTAATTTATGATATGTAAAGGGAAATTTCAAAATTTCCTTTTGACTATTTTTCAACCCAAACTAATCTTGTAATGTATGAACATAAATCATGAAGAAAACTAGACATTATAATGTGATAAATATAAACTAAGTTTGCAATGTGACAGAAAATTAGGTAATGTAATGTGTTGAACATAAATTGATCTTACAAAGTCAAGAACATAAACTAACATGGCAATGTGTCAAGCATAAATTTACATCATAATGTGATGAATATAATTAGCCTTACAATGTGATAAAGAAAATTAGATGTTATAATGTGTTAAAAATAGATTTACTTTGTAATGTGATAACGTTAACCCAATGTCGTAATGTGACAAATAAAAATCTACATTGTAATGTGATAAATATTTCTTGATGTGGCAATGTGATGAACATAATTTAACATGATAATGCCACTAGCCAAGATTTACATTCTAATGTGATTAACATTACCCAACATCATAATGTGTTGAACAAGACTTGATGTCGCAATGTGTTAAACATAACCCAACATCTCGATGTGAAAAACATGTTGCCATGTTGCATTTGAACATAACCATTCACTAGCATCACATAGTGATGCAATCAACATAACCTTAGATTGTAAAGTGATGAACATAGCTTAACATGATAATGTGACAAACAAAAGATAGACATTACAATGTGACGATTAATATCCAATGTCACAAGGTGAACGCAACACAACATAATGATTTGATGAATAATGACTGGAAATAGAATCTGTTGAACATATCCCCACATCGCATTTGAACATAGGCTAACACCAGAATAGGATGAAAATATCCCCATGTTACATTTGAACATAGCCCAACATCACAATATGATGAACTTTACGTACATGTCACAATATGATGAACATAACCTAGCATCACAATATGACAAACAAAACTCGACATCACAATGTGATGAACATAGCCTAACATCACAACTTGAAAAAAATACTCCAATGTCGCATTCAACCATAGTCAAACATAATCAACCACATGCACCCATAGTCAACTACTATCAATCATAGTCAACTGTGGTCAATTATAGTCAACCATGGCCAACTATAGTGAACCATGGTTAAACATGTCCAAATATGGTCATATATAATCTATGTGGTCAAACATGGTAAAGTGTGGTATAACAAAGACAACATGGTCATCGACAACCTACCGTAGTCAATCATGCAAAACCATGAGATATTAAAAAATGTATTAAAACAAGATATATAGTTTAATATATTATCAAAGAGGTATTAAAATATTAAGTTATTCAAGATATAATATAATATATTAAGATATAGTTTAATATAGTTTAATATTTTACTCTAATATAGTATATCTTAATATAGTATAATATACCATTTTAATGTACTAAGACCCTAATATAATGCACTTATCATTTTTGTGTTTATATATTATTTTGTTTATAGTTACATTATTTTTAGCTTTTATATATTGATTATGGTTGACTTATTTGATTATGATTAAATATGGTTAAAACGATTGGTGAAGGTTTATTATCAGAAACATATGGTTAACTATCATTGACCATGCCTCTACAACCACAACCGCTTTAATATAACTTTAATTTTAGTAATTTAATATTATTTAAAATTTAATAAATTTATTATAAAATATTAATATATACATTAAAACAATACATTAATAGGTATATGTATACATTTATAACTATATTTGATTACAATTAAACATAAACATCAATATACGATAATGTATGGACATTAGTACACATTTATATGTAGAAATCAATATAGTCATTAATAAAATAAAAATTGTTAATGCAATGTGACATGCAAAATTGATTTGAAATTGTGATATCACAACTATACGAAAAAATAATGTCACAAAGTCAACATGGTCAATCCTAGTCAACATGGGAATCATGGTCAGCCATGTTCAACTTGTGCATGATAGTCAACCATAATTAACATGGGTATAATGGTCTATTATAGTCAACATGTGCATCATGGTCAACCATCATCGACCACATCTATGGGTAATTGTTTCCAAATAAAATCAACATTATAGTATGAAAAACAATATCAACATCATAGTATGGAAAACACCAAGGAATGTCACATTATAATGTTGTGATGTGATGAAAAATAAACGATGTCGTAGTTTGAAAAATAATAAATAATATCACAATGTGATAAACAACAAATGATATAGAAATTGGCCAAAAACATGATGTTGCATAATGACAAATAAGAAATGACATCACAAAGTGATGAGTAAAAAATGACATCACAATCTGATGAATAACAAACAATGTTGTTATGTTATGGCATTGGATTGTGAAGAACAAAAAAATCATCATAGATGAACCAAAAACGTCATCACACTGTCATCAGAAAAAAATAATGTCACAAGGTCTCATCTAAAAGAACACATACTTATAATGAAATCATGCATAAGAAAATGGAAGAACATTTTATCGCTGACTTAATAGTGACTAGGAGAACCAATATAACATTAGGACAATATTGATCCATCTTAATCATAGATCTAGTAAGCATCGAGAGGGATCAAATATTTTGAGGTGCAAAACTTAGAAAAAGGTTTGCACTTTCTAAGATTTGATCTCTCTCGACGCTTGATAGATCTATTGTTAAAATGGATATATATATATATATATATATATATATATATATATATATATATATATATATATATGAATATGAAACTTTTGAATGCATAAATGAATTCAATGACTTGAAAATCCCACTTAGAACTTGGATGTGTAGACTACACATCTTAAACTTATAACTCAAACAAATATTTTCTAGATTTCAGGTAAAATTGACAAAAATATATAATTGATAAGACTACTTAAAATGTTTTAACAATAAGAATTTATGTTTTTCAATTTTTTTAAACCATATATAATAGTATATATAGAGTGAAGATTGAAATATTTTATTTGTGGATCATGTCCAAATTAATTATTTTTTATTGTTAATATATTTTTAAGTACAAACTAATATTTTATTTTATTTTATTTACTATTGTGAATTGATAACTCATTGGAGTAATCTGGACGAGTCCCAAGATCAAACCTAATAGTTTCCACTATAACACCATGAGTATATCCATCAACCTATAACCCAAATATACTAGAAATTTATGACATAGAAAGAGTGGAGACTCCGCAAGGGTGGGGGAGCCAAGTCCGGGAGCGTTAACCCAATGGGCCAAAGATGTCTCCCCATGAGATTTGAAACTGGGTGGAGCAGATAGCATCCCATCATACCAATCACTCGGTTGTCCCATGAAGAGATGATTTCACCTTAATATTACTTAACTCTGCATATTGAAATATGGTGTAGTCTAACTAATTGACAAAATGATTTTTTTGGCCCGAATCTCACAATATAATTTTGAGCAAAATTGTTATTTCGTTTTGTTTAAAATGAAAATTTTCATGCATAAATGGATTCAAAACCCTTAAAACCCCCTAACACACTCAAACTTTGTAGATTAAACAACTTAAACATATGATTCTTAAAAATATATACCTTATTTTAAGAAAAAAATGACTAGAAAAGTACTTGAAAAAGGGTCATTTCATCTATTAGTTAGACTATGCATTTTATCTATAACCCACATTAAATTATTATTAATAATATTTTTTAAATGTTGCATATTGATTTTATATTATGAATTGAATAAATTACACATCTCTATCTAAATTACGCATATTACAAAGTAATTGAATTTTTTTACTTTCAATTACTTCTTCTCTTTTGCATTAGAATATTTTATTATCATTAACATTGATTTTTATTTTTTTTAACTTTCTCTTTCAATATATACATATATGTTAAGTTTATATTAAAAGTAATTAATTAATATGGGTATTCAAATAGTTTATATAAGTTCAATATTTGACATATTTTTAAGAAATATAAGAACTATACATCTCCCCCACAACAAAATATAAGATTTCTTTCTAAAAGCTTTATTTCTAAATTACTTTATCTCTATTGATATTAAATTATGTTACTTTATATGGACATCTAAAAAATTTATTTATGGAAGAAAGTGAAAGTGAAGTATTTTGATCACATCTTGTTCATATTTGATTTTAATATCAAAGATACATCATAATCACAGATCTAGCAAGCATCGAGAGAGACCAAATATCTTGAGATGCAACCTCTTTTGGAGTGAAAAACTTGAGAAAATGTTTGCACTTTCAAAGATTTTATCTCTCACGGTGTTTGATAGGTTTGTGGTTTATATATATATATATATATATATATATATATATATATATATATATATATATATATATATATATATATTGCATTTTTGAACGCGTAAATGGATTGAACAACTTGAGAAAAAGTTTGCACTTTTAAAAATTTTATCTCTCTTGGTGCTTGATAGATTCATGGTTAAAATGGATATGCGTATATATATATATATATATATATGTATATATATATATATATATGTATATATATATGTATATATATATGTATGTATATATATATATATATATATATGTATATATGTATATACATACATATATATATATATATATATGTATATATATATATATATATATATATACATATATATCTATATATATATATATATATATATATATATATATATATATACATATATATCTATATATATATATATATATATATATATATATATATATATATATATATATATATATATATATATATATATATATATATATATATATATCATTTAAATTTCACTTTTGAATGCATAAATGGATTCAACAACTTGAAATTCCCAATTGACACTTGGATGTGTAGACGACAGAGCTTAAACTTACAACTCAAACAATCTTTGCTAGCTTTTAGGTAAAATTGAAATAAATATATAAATAATAGGGTTACTTGAAATGTTTTTACAATAAGAACTTAATTTTTTCAAATTTTTATACCATAAATAATAATAATATATACATAGTTAAGATTGAATATTTTATTTTATATGGATATTGAAATATTTTATTAAGGACATTGTCCACATTTCTTTTTTGTATTATTATAATTTTAAGTACGCCTCAATATTGATTAACTCTGCATATTGAAATATGGCACAACGTTACTAATAGATAAAATGATTTTATTTTTGTGGGAATCCGAAAATATAATTTTTGAGAAAAATTGTGATTTCTTATTGTTTAAAATGCACTTTTGAATGCACAAATGGGTTCAACATTCTAGAAAACTACTAGGGAACTCAAATTTTGCAAATTAAACGACTTAAACTTATGTTTCTTAAAAATCTCTACCTAATCTTAAGCAAAATTGACAAGAAAAAAGAGCTCGAAAGAGGGTTATTTCAGCTATTAGTTTGATTTATAACCCAAATTAAATTATTATTATTATTTAAATGTTGTATATTAATTTATAGTGAGAATTGGATGAATTACACATCTCTACCTAGTTATTCTTATTACACAGTAATTGATTTTTTTAACTTTCATTTTCTACACACACATAAAATTTTATGTTAAAATAAATTAGTTAATATGGATATTCAAATAGTTTATATGTGTTCTACATTGAAATATTTCTAAGAAATATAAGAGCTATACATCTCCCTCAAAGGAAAATATAAATTATTTTTTAATTTCTTTTTCACTCTCTAAAATCGATTTAAAATTATGTCACTTCATATGGAGATCTAAAAATTGTATTTATGATAGAATATGAAAGTGAAAAATTTTATCACATCTCATTGATAACAAGTTGTAATATCAACTAGTATAGATCCATATTAAGTAGGGATCTAGCATGTGCTGAGAGGGATTAAATCTTTTCAAGTGCAAATATCTTTTAAAGTGAAAATTTTGAAAAGGAATTACCCACCCCCCCCCCCCTCTCTCTCTCTCTCTCTCTCTCTCCATATATATATATATATATATATATAGGGTACATAACTTAAACCTGTAAGTCTAAAATATCTTTGTTTGATTTTTTAAGGAAAACTGAGAAAACAAAACCTAAAAATAACTAAAAGGTAAATTAGTGAATTCACTTCAAACGTTTTAACCATAAAAACATATTCTTTTCAATTATAAAATATGATATATACATATTTTTTTTAAATAATATACATCATATACTTAGTTGTAATTAAAATATTTTACATAAAATGTGCATTGAGATATTTTATCTATGGACTACATTGTCCACCTTAAAATAATTTTTTTCTTTATTAACATATTTTTAGGCATACATCAATATTACATAATCCCACATATTAATATGTTTTATTGATGATCCACATTGAAAGTTTTTATTATTATAAATATTTCTAAATGTCTCATATTAATTTTATATTAAGAATTGAATGAATTACACATCTCCCTTTCTTATTATGAAGTAATTGATATTTTTTATTTTATTATTTAACTTTCAATTACATTTTTTTGATATTGAATATTTTATTATATACAACATTAAAATATTTTCTTTTAACATTTTCTTTCTATAAATAGATATATTTGAAGTTGATATCGGCATCAATTAGTGAACATATATATTCAAATAGTTTATTTAAATATTGTGTTGAAATATTTTTGAAAAGTACAAGGTTTAAACATCTTACTCACACTTTTTCTTAAACAAGAATGACTACATTCCACTTAGTGGAATTGATACAGATTGTTACCACTATTTCACCAAGTAGAACAAATATTTCATAAATGCCATAACGACCAACTTACAACATGTCTTTCAAGTCTTGAACACACGCACTTGGGGACACAAAATGTGTTTCACGCCACTCAAGCTAAGTTCCTTTGACTTCTCATACTTTTTTTACTTCTATTACTTTATCTATTTTTAAAGTTGATATGAAATTAATGGACATTGGCAAGTAAATCGACTACCTAAGTAAGAATAGTAAGAGCTGAGGATGGAGTGGAGAACAGTGAAGAGGCAGCGTAAAAAAAAATTCCACTAGCTTCTAGGGTTTATCCACTGCCCGAGGGCAAGGAGACTGAACCCTAGCCACCTTTGCTTCTCTGCTTGGGACCGGATGGGTTTCTCACTACCGCAGATGGTGCTTGTTGGATGTGCACTGGCCTTTCCTCTGTTGTTGGAGCGTTGAGGGAACACGGATGTGGAGGTCCTGACCATCTCTACATTTTTGGTTTCGGGCTGCTACAACATGACTAGGTGTGTTGGGGTTTCTGAAGGCTATTGTGGAAGTATGGGGCATCTGTTTTTACTTCTGGTTTGTCTATTTCAGGAGGAGAGTTTTGAGGGAGCGGGGGAGGAGTGGCTACCCTGACTGATTTCTCCCCCATTTCATGCCTCTCCTTCTTGTTCGAGCTATCAGATCTAGAGCTTCTGTCTCGGTTTCTCTCCTCAGGAGTTTATCTTCCACTAGTGGTGGTTCGGTGCCAAGTTTTAGCTGAACGGCTGGTCTACCGCCTCTCTCTTGGGGCTGCACCACTGCTTTCTTTACTGTTTTTTTGTAATGGGTATGGGTTTTCTTTAGGATCCTGTTTTTGCGAGTTTACTGGGGTTTACATACCCAGTTTTTGCTATTTTTATTCTCCTATACTCCCTGCGTGGAGAAATGCACAAAAGTTTTTCCATTTATGAATAGGCAATGGCTCACTACAGTAATGTTCTACATATACAAAATATATTTTTCTCCTATAATGAAAATTATGACTTTTTCCACGGGAAAAAATGAAATTAATGGACATCAAAATATTTTATTTATGACTAAGAGTGAGTGAAACATTTTTATGACATTAGGTTCTAATATCAACAATGAATAATGTTACCATAGTGAGGTTGGGGATTTTGATGTTTTATAATGTTTTTAATTAAAACCAGCTAAACATGAACATTCAGTCATTTTTTTTATAACTGAGATTGTTTTTCTACTTAGAGAATATTTTAGTTTTATTTGAAGAGGGACACATGTCAACTCCATGTTGAGCATATATGGAATCACATATCACCATCATACTGGGTTGTAGAATACACCTATCGGTTTAATAATGAATCTAGAGTGAAATATTTCTTCCGCATCTCCTTCATATTGAGTTGTAATATTAATAACAAACCAAGGAACACTAGTAGAGTGGGATTCTTGATGATTTATAATATTTTTAATAAAACTAACAAGTATATTAATTTTTGTTTTATATTATAGTTAACATTTTTTTTTATATAAGTTTTTTATTTTTTATTCTAAAAGGACACGTGTCAACTTGGCATTGAGGACATCTCCTCATACTAGGTTATAGAATGTGTGACTCAGCGTAATAAATAACTAAGGAGCACAAGGAGAGTGGGACTATTGATGTTTTATAATACTTTTAATTAAAACTAACTAACATGTATATTCATTTTTATTTTTTATTATTACTGGCATTGTTTTTATATTTAGAAAATATGTAATTTTTGTTTTAAAAGGGACACATGTCAATTCAAGGTTGAGCACAGAAGGAATTACAAATCTCCCTCATATCGGGCAATAGAATATGCCTCTCTATGCAATAAGGAGCCAAGGAGTAGAAGGAGAGTGTGATTCTTCTTGTTTTATAATACTTTCAAGTAAAAATAACTAGACACGTATATTCATTTTTTTTTCACTATAGTAGATATTTCTTTTTTTATTTAGAAAATATTTAAATTTTATTGTAAAAAGAACACATGTCAAGTCAAGTTTTAACACAAAAGTAATTATACATCTCCCTCATATTGGGTTGTAGAATGCCCCTCTCAATGCAACTATTAACCTCTTATATCAATAATTCAAAATAATCCTAACCACTAATATGCTAACCCCTCACCACTATCTCACTAACCAACATTCCCTCTAAGCATTAATCCACTAAATACCAATCCCTTCAACCATTTATCAAATGACCAATTTATATTTTTTAATCGCTAACCTATTAACTTCCTATTTATTGTAATTAACTTTAACAAATTATAATTTATCATAATAAAAATGAACATATTTTTTCTTTTAATTTACAATATTAACCCATTAATAAATAACTCACCCATTAATAAGTAAATCTCTAACACTCGGATGCGGGTGTTATTAATCGGCATTGATGAGACGCATGCAGAGACGGCAGCTGTCCTGGCACCTGGACGGTGGACGCAGCTTACACATTCCCGCAGCATCTGATATGAATGTTGAAAGGTATAGAATTATGGCTCTGTTAATGGCATTCAATGTGCATTCGGCTCGAGAAATTCTACAAGGTGATTTAATCATGCCTTGCTCTCTGGTTTCTGCAAGTGACATTCTAGGCTCCTTCTTCCTTTGCTCGTTATTTTTTCCGCACCCCTGCTCTATTCAGGTTGTCTGGAAGCTCCTCTGGTTCTTCAGTTTGGCTTGTTCAGCCTGCACCTGGTCCTCTCCCCTCCAGCTTTGGTCAGCTTCCCTTCCTAAGCTCCCTATTCATCCAACCATGGCTCAACGTCGCGGAGTCTCACGTCATGGTGGTAATGCTGGCAATCAAGGCCTTGTATCTCATTTTGCTCCTCAGAACATCACTCCTTTAGCCTCTGCCACCCTGTCCTCCCCGCCTTCTGATCATTCTCGGCCTTCTCTGAACAGTTCCTTTCAAACCACCCGTTTTAAGTTCAGGAGCAAGCTCAATAAGCCTTTGATTTCTGCCAATATTACTGTAATTCTTACGGAGGAGGAAGATGTGCCCAGCAGTTCGGACAACATTTCCATGTCTCAGTCTCAGTCTCAGAATGCAAGCAGATTTCAGGGTGAGATTGCTGGGGTAGTGCTCAACGCTGATAATATGCAGAACGAAGGTGAAATCCCGGAAGCCCCTCAACCCCAGCCAACATCTTCACAGGATCAAGTACTTGCTTGTGAACCGGTGCATTTTACAGGAAGCATTCTGAATCTAGTAATTCCTCCAGATGGCGGTGTTCTGGAAGCTGAAGATAATAAAATGGTCACATGGATTGGCTCTCCTAGCCAGGTAAATAAGGACACGACCGACTCTCATACTCATGATTAAAGAATTCTGGTTCAAAGGCTCTGTCAGCATTCTCGTCTATGATCTGTCGTTCTCAGGTTATGCATCTATGGTTTTTGTTACATCTGCTCATGCCTCTGGCACTGCTTTTGGTATAAGCACGAATCGCTATAGTCTTCAGTTCAGAAACAATTATGGCCTAGCTAGCCTGGTTTTTTATTCTTTTTGTAATGGTGGCTTCAAAAGATTGTCTCTCAGCAAACGCAGAGCTGCCACTGGAGCTGTTATGTCAACTATAGGTCTGGTTAGCTTTTTGTCTTTTAGCATTCTTCAATTCTTGCTTCAAAGTCTTTCAATTATGTAAGGTGATTGAAGAAAGCTATATGTTTAAGTTTCTTTGGTGGAGGGCTGGCTTCGGCCCCCTCAGAGGTCTAGACCTCTCTGTAAATATTTTTATCTTTTTTTAATAGAAATAGTCTTTACTCAGAAAAAAAAAAAAAGAAAAAAAGAAGAAGAAGTAAATCTCTAACCAAAATGTACTTAATCCTTGTACCACTAATAATTTAAAAAACAAGTAACAAGTTTATTTTTTTTAAATCAAGTAATAAGCTTGCACTTATTCGTCCCCACCTCACTGGGCACTATAGAAATCGCTTCATGGTAAATGTGCATTGACTTCCCATTATTTTTCCGAGTCTTTGAAATTTTAACAAAAGTTTTAGGAAAATGTTGAATATTCCTATTTTTCTGTAAATTCAAAAATAATTTAGTAATTTATGGAAAAACCGTATTTCTAATTTTTGATTGGCTGGTCAAGCCTTGATGGAACATAATTCCCCTGGTGGAGGAAGATTTACATTTGGTATTTGTCAGCATATGACAAATCATTTAGAAAAAAAACAAATTTGTGAGTGCCCATTCTGCCAATGAGTGCTTTGACACTAGCATTAACAGAATGCCCTGAGAAGGTCCTTTACGTAAAATGGGGGTGGCGTTTCTTTAGTTAGTTCTCTAACTATAGAGTTCAGGCTTCTATGATCCATATCAAGTTTGTGAGAGATTTTTCAGCGTAAATCATCTAACACTGACAGTAAGATAGATATTACTAGTACATTTATCTCTTATTTCACTTTAAACTTTTTTCCATTTTAAGCTTTTATAGATTTAGATGAGCAAGAGAACAATTTCATCAAGCTATGAATCTATGTTGAATGAAGGATATGTGGAGGAGGGGATATCTTCGGGAGAACGAGGGTGCAGAGGGAGATTTATTCCATAGACACAAAATTAATTTAAATTTAAACAAAAACTTAGTATCTAATATTAAATGAAGTCTCTTTTTAATGCATGTGAGAAAGGAGTGTTGTGTGGGACAATGGGTCTGTAGAGAAAGGAACATAAACTTTAATTCGTAATGTTCTGCATCTCTGTATACATTTTCCCTTAAGGGTGGATCGATGTGGGATGTGTAGTTTTCAAAACGAGAAATAATAGTTTAAAAAATAGAAATAGAGAATATTGGTATTCAAGGTTCTAAATACTATGTACATTTTTTATTTCATACTTGTGGACTAAATACTTATTATTATAAAATATTAAATTAAGTGTCTTTTTAATGCCTGTGAAGAAGTAGTGTTGTTCGAGAAAACATGCAGGCATAACAAGGAATATGAATGTTTATTCCTAATGTTTTGCATTTGCAGCTACATTTACTCTTAAGGGTGGATTGACATGGGTTCATATTATTAGTCCTTGCTAGCTATTATTATGCATTATTAAATTAAGTGTATTTTTAATGCGTGCAAAGAAGTAGTGTTGTGCAAGATAATGAGTGTGCGGAGAAAGCAACAAAAAATTTCTTCTGCAATGTTTTGGTTCTCCTTCCATAGACCTCTCTCTCGCATGATGATACAAATGAATCAATTAATAATGAGCAAACGACATGTAGAGGGAAACTTATTCTAAAAACATGAAATTATTTAAACTTCAAGTTGAAACTTAGTATCCAATATTAAATGAAAGGAGTGTTATCTGGGAGAATGGGTGTGCACATGGAACAAGGAACAAAAGCTTTATTCCATAATGTTTCATTCCTCTTTATACATAGCTCTCTCCTGCACGATAGTATGAAACAATGGTGTAGAGGGAACCTTATTTTAGAGACATGAAATTATTAAACTTAAGTAGAAACTTAGTATCCAATATTAAAAGAAAGCATTGTTGTGTGGGAGAATGGGTGTGTAGATCAAGGAAAAAAAAACTTTAACTCGTAATGTTTTGCATTTCCAACCACATTTCTTCTTATGGGTGGATTGATGTGGGCTCATTTTAGCACTCACTTCACAGTCAAAGTGCATTGAATTTCTATTATTTTGCTGAGATTATGCAATTGTAACCAATTTTATTATGAAATATTAAATTAAGTGTCTTTTTAATGCATGCAAAGAAGTAGTGTTGTGCAGGAGGACGGGTGTGTGGAGTAAGGGACAAAAAATTTCTTCCATAATGCTTTGGTCCTCCTTCCACACACCTCTCTCCCGCATGACAATACATATTAATAAATTAATAATGAGCAACGACGGTGCAAAGGGAACTTTATTATGTAGAAATGAAATTGTTTAAACTTTAACTATAAACTTAGTATCCAATATTAAATGAAAGGAGTGTTGTGTGGGAGAATGGGTGTGCAGAGCAAGGAACATATACTTTAATTAGTAGTATTTTTCATTTCTAGATACATTTATTCTTAGAGGAAGTAGGGTCCCAAGCAACCAAATGAGTCTCCTGATTTGGAAATCGATCTATCAACAGAGAGGATGAAGTGGAAGACTTCAGAAATTGGTTCACTTCCGCTCGGTGGGGATAGTCATGAGTGAAGTGTTCCCTATTACAAATCAAGCATGGGTAATGAGGTTTACTTTTATCGTCAGAAGATTGATTGTTTTGTTTATCATGCGGAGGAGAATCTTTCTTATTCTTATCTTTGAATTTCTTCTTACTTCTTGGTTTTTATTGAGATTTACCTTTATTAGAGTGAATTCCATTAATCTCAGAAGCAGAAGTCGCAGGAGGATTGGATGGAGGGCTTTGGTCAGTTGTGGTAAGAGCAGTACCAGATGGTTTACTCACCAACTGCGAACTGGAAAAACTAATCACACCATCAGTAGCATGATATTCTTCACCAAAAGCTTGAGGAATAGTATTTAAAGGTCAGAGATCACTTGGTATCTTATGGCTTCTATTATAGGATCCAAAAAAAACTTATTAAACCATTCCACTAACAATTGATCTGGAACATATGCCTTAACAAATTGATGACAACATCTCCACTCATGAATATGATCAGAAATGTGCGTAGAATAAAACTATTCAAAGTATTTCAGAAGTTCCATTCTAGTTTCGTATTTGATGGGAAACTAGAAACGAGTGTGGAAGGTGGTAGCCAAGGCACTTAAATTATTAAATGAAGCTCTTCGTAGTTTAATATACCATTTAGTTTCTATACCAGTAAGAGTATGCAGTAAAAGATGTAATCGAATCAAATCATCATTAAGAGAGTTTGATGAACACCATAAATGATAAGTCATGAAATGTGTAAATGGGTCTACTCTAAGATTCCCATTGAATTTTAGGATATCATTAGGAATATTTGTAATAACAATAGGCCACCAAGGCAAACGAGCAATAGGATATTAGTGAGTCGAGTCAAATCAAGCAATTTGAGAGTTGGCACAAATGATAACTTCCTATTAAAATATGGTGGAGGATAACCTAGATAATATGAAATAGCCTACACAACACGTATATGTGCTCCATTATAGGGATGATTCTGATAAAGAGGAACCTGAGCACCAAATAAGGAGGATTATGATAACCAACATATGCATTACCTTCTTGTCCAGCTCCAGGATAACCTTGCAGATGTTGGAGAGGTTGAGTTTGGACTTGCTAGCCCTGATAGGGTACTTGAGGAATACCTTAATAAGGTTGATACTGTTGTCTCATAGGGTTTTTCATCATCTCAGCATAAAGTAGATTCAGTGGATGTTGTGCCATACTATGAACAATTTGTCCTACTGAAATTTGAGGAACACCTTGTCTAAGCGATTGACACTGTAAGGTACCTTGTAAAGGTTGGTTAGTGGAACCTGGGGGGTACCAAATACCGACATAATAGATTGATTCATAGTTACAGCCTGTAAATTTTAGGTTACATGAATTTGATATTGTAGAGGTACAAATTGATTAGTAGGAATGCGAGATGTGGATGACACAAGTCGAGAATTCAAAAATGGATCCACAATCAAACCAAGTTGTATGGGAAAAGTAGGTTTCCAAAAATTAGCAACCATTCCAGGATAAGGAGGATTTAGATAAGTTTGAGCACCAATTTGAGGTATACCAACAATAGGTTTCCCCCCTGCTAAAGGAGGAGGGGATGATAAAGAAAATTTACCCCCTTGCGCAGGGTGCCCTAAATTAGGAGAGTTACGATATTGAAGGTAACCAAGCCCACTAACATAAGGGCCAGCATGTTGCTCAACTGTAGGTGTAGGTGAGGAGAAGGAGTAGGTTGAATAGTGATCATCAATGAAGTTCCAGATGGAATTCCAAAAATAGGTAACAAAGGAGAGGTCCATAGACTGGATGTTGCACCAGAGAAGGTACCAAATAATGGTTGATAACCAGGTGGGACAGATGGGCCACCATGCAGATGTGCCTTTGGTGATGTTGTAAACCTGGATGAAGAAGCGAAACTAATTGTCTCAGCCATAGTGGTGGACACAAGCTGGGAAACCATAGCGGATTCAGTCATGGTTAACAATCCCAAAGAAGATTGTCATGAGAAACTCATGGGTGAGTGGGGAGAACCAAGTAAAAGCGTTTGTACTAGAGTTTGAAGAGGAGGAATAGGATGATTTTAATAAAAATGGAGCCCACTCCAATGAACGGGAGTAAATGGACAGGGTTCTTCCTATGGGATCTCTATGATACTCACAAGACCTGGTGGAAGGGGCTCACCATCGTGTCCAAGATATACGATTTACGGTTATGTTTGAGATAGAGGAATAGAAGAGGGAAGTCTTGAAGTAACAGGTGAAGATGGATGGGGTACCTCAGGTTCAACAACCCTAGGTAACAAGGTGTATGATTCAATAAAGTTAGGTTCAACAACCTCAAGAAATAACGTCTCAAGTGCTTCAAATTCAATTGTGTCGGATTCACCAGAAAATGATGAAGTAATATTAGGCTTAGTACTCAAATGGAAAGATGATTATGGTAGATCAGATTCAGGAGGAGGACCAAAATTAGTTTCCGAAATTCCTAATTTGGTATTTTGTGTCTTATTATGCTTCTAATGATGACTAGGAGTAGCCTCTGGTGGAAGAGCAGGTATATTTTTCATTCTTGGTGAATGATAGAGAGGAGGGATGTGTTCTTCCACGTTGGATTAAAAAAAATTAATTAACACTAAAAGCAAATAAAAAAGAGGATAATACTAGGCATAAAGGTTTACCAAGAAACCATGAATTGTAATATACACCTTGGTGAACCAAGAATTTAACATATGTGCAGGAAATATCCCTGAATGTTGTGTTTGGTGTATCAAAATGTACAAGGGAGCCGACTAGGTTACCTATGGCAAGGATAGAAACCTATGGTGGACTTCCAAAATATATTTGATGGTACGTGGAAGTGTAGTTTGTAGTAGTGCTTTATAATGTGTAATTGTTTGATGAGAGCGTTCCCATATACTTTTCATGCATGGAGCATAATACAATATAACCAAAGGTATGTAGAGTACAATCTGTTACACTTATGTACGTGGAATGGGATATCACCCCCTGGGATACAACATTGGAAAAAAATGATTTCTCCTACGTTTAACGATGTTGGAACACGTTTCTAGCCTAGACATCTAAATGTTTTTGTTAATGTGACAAATTTTCCTTAGGTTGATTCAAAAGATTTTAAAGTTTATCTTTGATTAAGTTTCAATTTCATGGCTCACTGCGAATTTCACCTGAATATCATAAAATGCAAGCTAGCATGAAGAAATGGAAACTTTCACTTTCAATGAGAATCTATCTAAAAGAGGGAAGAGACAAAGAATATAAAACAAACAATAACTAAGTGCAATTCCCTAAAATTCAACCATTCCAATTCAAATTTACTCACAAAACCCTAGATGCTAATGCAAAGATATTTTTCTTTTCAAGTTCCCTGAAGTTTCAAAATGAGATAAAACTAAGATGCATGTCCAATCCCAGATAAAAACAAACTTTTCAGATCGAGGACTAGAATGCCAATTCTTTCAAGCACTCAATGACTAAACAAATCAATTCACTAATGAACTAATGATAAGAACAAAGGAAAACCGAAATAAATTCTCATTAAAGGAAATCAAAACCACAAAAAAATCCATAAGGAGGATTTTAAGAAACACTAAGACACTCTGGGACACAAGGAATAGAAACTGGAAGAAAGCTGGACAAAGAGAAAACTAAAACAAGGCAAATTTTGGCATGAAACGGGGATTAGGGTAGGTGTTAAAGGAGCACCAGTGATATACAACACATGCACAAAGAGGGATGGGGTGCATTGCAATGTAGGTGCAAGGAAGGTTCGGGTGCACTGCAACACACTGTCTTTAGACCAAAGGGTGCACTAATCAAGGAATCTCAAGTTTTGGAACAAAAAATGAAATTGAATCTCAATGATAGGTCTTCCTATGTATGATCAGAACTGACTGAAACTATAAAGAGAAAAGCGAGAGGAAAAATAGACACTAAGGGAAAGAAAAAAACCAACCAATGGATTGAATCGATACCTAGTATGGTCGGCAATTTGTTATATGGAATCTATGACTGCAGACAAAAGTGTCTTCCCTAGGCTTGGTGGACTGACCTAGAACAATAGAAAGAAAAGGGCACAATGTTTTCCTTAAAGTAATTGGATAATGGGATGAGGCCTACCTAGAATTTGTCACAAGCTTTGCTCCTTCCTTGGCTTGTACACTCCAAACCTAACATTGATCACTATAATTAGAATCTTCACAATCAAACAACACAGGGCAAAGATCTATGACAGGCATGTAGCATAATCTAATCACTTCATTCAATATATTAACATGGTATTGAAATACATGAAATCATAACATCATATATATGAAAACAATCTACCCTTTGTATTAATAGAAGTGGAGAGAGTTACAACAAAAATAGGAGTTGATATCGTAGAAGAGCTCCCCACATTGACTTGTCCTTTCCTTGCCACAAAGTATGCCTCTATGTCACCCTAATGCATGCAATAATGACTCTCAGAGAAACAAAATGAGGGGAGAATAAATATCCAAAATCCAACCCCTTTCCCATGGATGGTTGTAAATATATAGATGTGAGAGGTAGTTCATGAATTCTTTTCCATTTACCAATCTAGGCTTGAATTCCAAAAGTGATGGGAGAATGAGCTTAAGGGATAAGATGGTGATTTCTACAAGGAGGGATTAGATAGGATTCAAATGCTTATCCCAGGTAAATGGTTGAAACAACCTCAGGAATATTTTGGAAGAGGAAGCTTCGAGATTATTTTTATTTTCCCCCAATTTCTAGAATCATCACACCCCCAAGACATAGAAACCTATTAGTGACCAATACAAGTGTAGAGAGGGTCAACCTGGTAGTCAACATTGTTCCCTAAAGGTCCAGCGTGTGTTGGGCCTTACAATTTTTGGGGTTCAGTAGATAACAGTAGAAAATCAAGGATTCAATAGAGTCATTCTTAAGGCTTTTATAGGGATGATGACACTATGTTGAAGGATGTGACTAGATTTAAGTAACACTAACTAAGTGCACATCACATGCAAGAAATAGAGTTTAACTAAAGCCAAATAAGGCTAGCTAAGTGAATGTATACCAATCATTTTTACCATGCATTTAAAGTTTACTTTTCAAAGCTTTGATGTACTCAAACTGCTACCTCACTTTCATAAGTTCTAAAGCTATTTTAATTATTTTCTATATTATCTCAAGATCCAACCCCATTGAATTATTTAATGATTTTGAACCATTTCAAACTACTTGGTGAGTCAATAATATTTACAGTTAATTCAATTTTCTAAATATATAATGCTAGCACAAATTTTTTTTTCTAGATCACTCTCTTTTCACCAGATATCATTATAGATTTCATATAATTTTGCAATTTTTCCTCTACCAATATAGATTTTTCCCAATTGTTTCCTTTTATAGAGATAGTTAGGATCTTTGCCTTGCATGATGTATATTAAGTTGTTCCTATATCTAGGCATATGTTTTGGCATATATTGATACTTTTTATCCTCAAACCCATGATTAAAGGAGCATGTATTATGTATATGAGTCTTTAAATGTTTCCCATGCAAACCTTTAGCAAAAATTATGGCATAATTATTCATTATACCGCAAAATTTTTATCATGCTGATTTCTACGAAAATCAGACCATATTTATTCATTTATTCTCTTAATGCATGTTTTTCTTCCATTTCTTCCTTAGGTTTCAAAAGGTATTGATTTCGTTTACAACAAAGTTAACATGGGACTCATGGGAAATTTCATATATATTCTATTTGCTATGCAAATTATACTCTTTTTGTTTCTGAAGGGTCATACCCATGAGGCACATACCTTGAGAGATGTGAAACACTCAAGTTTGCATTGGTTGTTATTCCATTAAAAAAAATACAAATAAATCCTTTCCATGCACAAGAACTAGGATTTTTCTTCCATCAAAATTCTTGCGCAGTAATTGTGTTGTTTGAAAGGACATTATATGTACTCAATAAGTTCCAAATATTTACCTAATAAGTTGCTTCTTTTTACTCCAAATAATTGGTGAAACTGTAGTCAAAGTGAAAGCTGTTGTTGACATGCACCAAAGGAAGGCTGAAATGGCTTAGTAATGGGATGCTTTCATTGCCTTACCAAGTAGAGCAAAAAAAAGCTAAAAATTTTAAAAATAAATAAATAAAATAAAATTACTACTTTAGGAAAATGAAATCCAAAGAGCTTAAACATAGACTGTAAAAATGTGTTTAGTCAGCTGGCTATGGAACCTTAGAAGAATTACTAGAAATGATAACGTGGGCTCAACTTGGGATACATGACAAGCCAGTAATTATTTCATGCACATCAATAGTACAAACATTGAAATGAACATTTTTTAGGTTAGAGAGATTAATTTTGATTTACTTAGGTCTTTAAAATATGATGATCACTTGTTAACAAAGAAAATCACTTTTAGGTTGGCATGTTGAATGTATATGGTTACTATAATTTGTTGGTATCCTTCATCGACAAAGCCTTGGAAGAACGATTCATTAATCCCACAAGTTTCCATATAATTGTATCTACCCCAATAGATAAATATTTAATGAATCAATTAGAGGTAGCTATTGATTGTCACAATAATTTCTGGCTCAACGTGCTCCATGTTTATAAGCATCAAATTCTTAGAGTAATGCATTGCAAGCCCTTCAGGGTGTCATTATTATTAACTATTACATGGTGTGTTAAGTCAAATTTCCTTGAACATTAATTAAGATCACCATTTTTCTATTTGCTTCATGATTATATCCCAAGGCATGATGGGTGGCTTCCAAGTTGACTTCGGAGAGGGAGGAGTTGGGTTACCCTTCCAAGTTAGATTTCACTCACTAGATCCAAAAAGAAATTTAATTTAACATTAAGATTATATGAAAACATGAGTAGGAGCTTGAGAGGATCTCAGAAGCAATTGAATTTCCATGTAATAATGTGTATGCCAATCAAAATATTTTTAAATTAAAAAAAAAGAAGTGTGACTAGGTATAGGAATTTTTTTTAATAATATAATCTATCTACCATCATAAATGGTGCCCAAGTAACCCAAAACTACATCAAATATTAAAATGTAAAATTAATATCTTATTCTATAAAAGTTATAGTATCAAGGATTTTTTTTAATGAAAGGTAAATAATGAGGCTTAACTAACTTAATTTTGAATTTACACTTTTAATTTAAATTTTGCCAAATTGTTTGTAAATAAACTAATTTAAATACATATACGTATGGTTATTTTAATAAAATGCATTTATTTGGATAATTTAATATTAAAATTAAATTAATTTTTTTTTTTTTTTTTTTTTTAAATTTTAATTTTATTAAATCATATATATATACACACACACACACACATGGTTATTTATTTTTAATGACACATAATTAATTGAAATTTTAAATTTACCTTTTTAATTTAAATTTTAATAAAATTTTGTGCTAATAAATTAATTTAAATATAATATATATAGATGACATTTATTTGGGTGATTTTGATAAAAGTAAAATAATAAAAATGATATATTAAAAATTTGTCTACATGACATTATTTTATTTTATTTTTATTTTTTCTTAGGTGACTATTTTTTGAGTTGAAATTTCCTCCAATTGCATGGGTTTCCTTTCTTTGAAGAGATTTTTTTCAATGATAAACTAAATTGATCATAGACATTGACTAAATAATGACATGGTGCATCACTATGCTAAACAGAATTCAACCTTAATTTTCCTTTATGAAAAGGTTATTTCTGGCCCATATATAATGTTGGACTATTAAATTTTGTACTTGTAAGGCTTAGGGAAGAATGTTTGGATGTTTCATGTTTGACTTCCATGTGAAAACCAAAAGCATATCCTTCAAAGTCTAAAATACACGAGAAATAATTGCCCTGTTGAGGGTGCTTGAAAATTTTCAACCAAAGGGGTCTCCTCAACATGAAGTCCCAATTAGACCTCACATCTTTAGAAATAGGAGCTCCATACGGGATATCAACCCGATTGCCATGTATTCCTATAGGTTTTTATTGGCTACAAAGTTCAGCACAAGAGAGTTATGCACAGGTAATCTTGGATCAACAAGTGAGTATGCTTAGTGAGTGTTCAGTTGCATGTGTGAGGGAAAAGAAAGTGATCCTCTAGGAGAGAGGCAATAGTATCACCCTAGTAGAGACACACACATAAAATATTCATCTAACATCTAGCGGAATAGTCCACAACGATGTGACGGTCATTGCAACCATTAAAACCAATAAATATTTGTCTAACATCCAATGAAATAGTCCAAAAGGACACGACAGTTATAGCAGCCATTACAACACATCCTCAATATGATAAGTACTAAAATAACTGAAATAGTTCAATTACTTTAGCATAGATGAAAGAAAATGTAAATTACAAGCATCCACATAATAGTCTTACAAATACTCGTAATCCAGGCAAGAAGAATGTGTTGGCCATGAGGCTTCTGATATTAAGTAAAAGGCACAAGACACATGTATACAAGGAACACCACTAGCCCCATTAGAGTAGTGTTGTAGCCACTCCTTTGTTCCAAAAAGAACTAGCTTGTATCTTTAATCCCTTGCGGGAGGAGCCAAGGTGAAAATTCCTTTGCTCATACAATGAGGGTGTATATATAACCAATGGGGTGATGCTTCACCTCCCTTATGACTCTTTGACTACCCTAATGACTGTTGAACTTCTTCAAGTTTACATGAATCTTAATTTTTTGTATATGTCCTTTGGAATTCCATTTTACAATACATTTTGAACACATAATTACATAATCCATCATAATGATGTGGCATATGATGACTCATGAGGAGACATGACATGACATTTCTAACATGGACTACATGATGACATCGAAATGTCAAGTCATTCTTTGTTGCTCCTTTGTATTCATCAAAGAGATGTGTAATGCTTAATATTCATAAGAGATATTCTTTGTTCTTCTTATCCACCCTCCAAAGGGTTGTGAATTAGATGGAGTCTCCATGTAGTCCTGATCTTTGATTTTTTGTTGTAATCTAGTGTTCCTTCATCTTCTCGCTTGATGGTCATCTTATCTCTTCATCTCCATATGTGTCTTCTAGCATATCCTCCTTCTCAATATCCTTCTTCATCATCTTGCCATAACATAATAGAGTAACTGCATCTACAATCCACTCATGACAAGATGACATTAGTTTGATAAAACCTTAATCCTAGATGATGCATGTTGATCCACTAACTGAGTTGGAACTAGGTTGCAGGTTGAGGAAGAGACCCAGTGGCTATGCAATTGTGCAGCTTGGGCATTTATGGGTGAATCTTGAGCTTTGAGACTATGGAATGGGAAGTTCAAGCTGGACTGGGTAGGAAGATTGTGCATTTTTAGGAATTAGTGAACTAGGTTGAGGGGTTTCACATTGTTTTTTCCAACTGTGTAGTTCTAGAAGGAAGAGTAGACCTAGTGATTGCACAATTGTGTAGCTCAAGAGATCAAGAGTTGGGCTTGAGCTCAGAGACTGCACAATGTGTAGTTGGGGCCATACTGAAGGGATGAATTGTGTAGTTTTGGAGGCCAAGGCCCAGGCTTGAGCACTAAAATTAAAAAATGTGTAGTACTGTAAGGATAGGAGGCTATGTGATACGCAGTTTTTCAATTCAGGAGAGCAAGAATGGGTTGGTGAGATAGAAAGATTGTGAAATTCTGGGACTCAGGGGCTAGGCTTGAGCACTGAGGTTGCAAAATGCAGAGTTTTGAGAGGCAGAGACTATGCATTGCATAGTTCCAAGAGACAAGATTGTTTCTTGAGGACTGAGACTACACAGTACAAAATTCAGGAGGGTTAGATGAAGTTGAGTAGCCCAGTCGGTTGTTTTTTTCAATTTTGACTAATTGTTGGATGAGTGAGTGGAAGCTGAATAAAATAAAGACTTGAACATGATCCCACACTTAGTTCACTTGATGACACAACACAGAACACATTAACAACATACTTTCCTCAATGTAACAACATTGTGACAACCCATTCCAAGTGTGACACTAAAGATAGACTTTACGACGAGAATGAAGACACTTGTGTGACGGTGCGTGAAACTTTGGAAATGATTGTGGAACATGTCTACATGATAAGAACAACTCATTATCATACATATTTCCCCTTGAAACAAACTAAAAATCCACTTTACGATAAGTGACAACTCCCACGCCTAAAGAAAACACTTTCTATATGAAAATAAAAGTGTGAATGACACTTGCGATATGCGAACGACAGTGAAAACCACACATTCCAGGGTGAAGATAACATTAAAATGACATTAATTAAAGGGAAATAAAGTGAAAGTGACAATCAAAAACATGGAAATGACACTCACTAAAATAAAGGTTCGTGAAGTGACAGTTTTCCTAACTCACTGAAATGGAAGTACAAACGCAACTAGAAATGAGAAATTGTTGATGTCAGTGTGCACTAACTCTCGACATGGATTGAAAATTTCACAGGCATGGTATGATGGACTATGCTATTCTTGCTCAAGATTGCATAAAATAATGTGCTCATGCACTTGTTATTGACTGAGCGGGTGTGAGCAAGTGACTTCGACACTTCTAATCCAAGAAGGGAGCTCAAAAACATCAATGAACCAAGAAGTGAATAGAGAATGACCAATTGTGAAATCCACAGTAGGCTCCAAAATTTGAGGGTAGGTAAAATTTTGGAGGTTGTTTGTCGTAGTGACAAAACTCCATAATCCCCTAGCTAAAGGGTTATCTTATGCAGATTTATTGGAGCTCGTCCACCATAAGACCTAAACATATTTTCAGTATCACTAAAACCAAAGTTTCTTGGTAAATCTTCTAAATAACTCTGCAAAAACAACCTCTGCAATCTTAGAATTAAATGTAAATATATTTAGTCCACCACTACCTCCATTAGAAATTGATAATTAACCACCAGGTGTAGGGGGAGGAACCTATATCTTCAATTTGTTTTTTCCAAACGTTTATAGGATTTATTGTTATTGAAAACCTCATATTATTATTATTATGTAAGTACTTTGTAGTGACATATAGGATCAACAAAGTTTTACTAATTTTTTCGTACCCAAAAAAATTTGAAAAACATAAGATAACTTTGAGTTTTTATTTTTTAGTGTGTCTTATGTCGGCATTGCACCACTAAATTATGGCTACAAATCCTGAAGCAAGTGGTGCAATAACATACAAGTGGTCTATGGTAAATGTGTTAATTAATCAGAAGAGGAACCTGCCAGTCCAACTATTGATATCATTAAATTTGCAAATGCTGTGGTACTTGTATTGATGTTCCTCTATTAATAATACTTTGGTGAGAAATTTGACCAAGGGACCTTTTAACTTTAGGGTAGAGGAAGAATACTAGCATTTATATTTTGCTTTATATCCTGAATTTTCTTGATGATCAATGCTCTATACTAATGATATCCATTGGAGCATGAGTTGGTCTTGAAACCCTAAACTCATAGAGTTATTTCACACACTCAACTAGTCAATTAGGTGCATACATGAAAAATTCTATCTAATTCTATTGATTCAGAGATTGAATTAGTGAATGAGGCTCTCTATTCATAATGTTATTTCACAGGTTCAACTGGTGGAATTGGTGCATACACATAGACGGTCTCCACTTTTTCCAATTCTAAGCCTAGATTGATCTTAAAACCCTAAATTATTAGTGTTATTTTGTGGGATCAATTGGTGGACTCGATGGATACATGCAGAGGTTCTCTGCTTCTGTCAATTCTAAGCCTAAATTGGCCTTGAAACCCTAAATTATTAGTGTTATTTCAAGGGATCAACTGCTGGAATTGGTGCATATAGGAAGAGGCTCTCTAGTTTTGTTGATTCCAAGCCTAAATTGGTCTAAATTTAAAGACTGCATATCAAGTTCTTTAAGTTGATGCCTTATTGGTGCAATTTGCTCTAGTTTTGACCAAGTTTGCATTCATTTCTTGTTTGGAATTTCATTCTTTTATTTTATTTTCCATTTATATGGGTTGCATTGATTTTTAATTTAATAGTCTCAAATGTCATTATTTAGACTATGGATTGTTTTGTTATTTTATCATAATCTAAGTATTAATGGCTAGGAAATTAAATTTAGTTCTCTTTCTAAGTGGGTGTGCTCTTCTAGATTTTTGTTTTGAACCATTTTTGTTGTTGGTAGTTGTTGAGGGCCCCAAAATCGGGTCAACAACAAGGGGGATACCCACCCAGTCTAGAACCTGGTTGGCGGCTCCTTGCCCGTTTGGTGTAGCGGGTCCAACTGGGGATGATGGGACCAGCTTCCCAATTTAAAAGGATGTGTGTGTCTGTGTAGATTTTTAATGATGCTAATCTAAAGGTAATTTCAAGCTAATCTAATTCTAAACTCTAAACTGACTCTATGCTACTGTAATCTAACAAAAACAACACATCTAATCTATACTAACCCAGGGTATGATTCTTTCTTCATGCGATCTAAAAAGATTTCATACAATAACTGGTAATAAAGATCATTCAGCTATCATAAGAATATAAATCAATTAAGATAAACCATTCTGCATAAGAAGTTAGGCAAAACAGTTGTGAACAACATATCGCATGATAAGTTATTCATATGTTAAGCACAAACAAATGATTCCACCGTACAAAAGTGCCAAATGGTAATCCAGACATTCATACATCAACATATAAACAAATCAGCTGTATATCACTCTGAGAATATGAGCAGAAATTAATCAAGAGATAAAAGTACCATTTATGACTGATTTTTACTCACAAACTTCAAGCAATAACGATTTATCTCTACTTACTTCTAACATCTACTAAGAGTACAGAAGTGCAACATCAGTAGCAGACATTAAAATGCAAACATAAACAAATCTCGATCCATCCATTCACCAAAAACCACCTCCGAGGGTGCAAAAGTGCATGTTCTGAGGACAAGTTTTTTGACAAATTTCCGGACCCTTCTCCAAATGCCATGAGAAGGGTTAAATACTACTAACTAACTAATCTTAATTACACAAATTTAGGGAACGACTTCAAATGACCGCCCTTTTACTAAAGCAAATTTATTTCTAAAAATTGAATCTAATTTCTAACCGTTTCTGTATCTGCTCCTTAGTGCTATAAGCAACGCAAGGTTCGCCTGGAAAGAGTTGGATGTTTGTCTTTTCCTTTTGCTCGAGCGATAAAAGTAGAAATAACAAAAGCTAGCACCTCTTTCTGACAAACTAGAAGATATTTTTGAAAATCTTCCTCTGGCTGGGTGTATTTGCTGTGTGTATACTTAGTATAACCCAGATTTCTTTCAAACTGATTGTGCTGTTGCTATTTTAGTTTCCGGCAATGCGAATGACTCAATGAGTTAGGGATTTCATTGCCTGAACAATCTTACGTATTGAAAATTGCTTCCATTCTTTGTTCCAGGCTTTTTTGAAGCATCATCCCTTTTTAGCGTTTTTCTTTTTTCTTTATCCAATCTGAGCTTCAGGATCTTTTGCAAACATGCTGCTTTTGTGCGCCTTTGACTCTGAGTCTTGGATAGTCTATTTTCATCAGTGTCTGTGGAGTGATACTCTAGAATCCGCGGCTTTCTGCATGCAGCATTCATTTGCGAAGGCATCTCCTCTCTGTTCTTCAAGTATTGGCGCTTTCCCCTTTTCCTTAGATGTTTCCTGCATATAGATTTATATTAGTTACTGCCTTACAGTTTACGCAAAGGAAAAGAGACATGACGAAAAGATTGACATGAAAGCTTTAAGTTCTAATGAATGCATAATCATGACACTCATAATGACTTGACTCTTCGAAAAACGCAACACGATCATCTTTGGATACTCAGGCGTGCAATCATTAATTTGCCTTAAGGTGCGTGCTCGATTTTGGGTTTACAGATCATGCCGAAGAAACTTTGCGATGAGTGGTTTCTGTGATTCGTATCGCATCAATTAATAGTCTCATTCATCGCAGATCGCAAATCGCAAAATCGCAGTTTATAAGATTGCAGATCGCAAATCGCAATATTGCAATTTTCATTTGCTCATTGTGTGCTGCTTAAGCGACGTTGCGATATGCGACGTCGCATATCGGCCATCGGCGATTCCTTAGGTTTTTCTTTTTAAGGGCGCTTTCAGAATATGCGATGCGATGAATGTCGCATCGCTTCATCGCAGCTTACTTATGCGCATAGAAAAACGCTTCACTTTCTCTTTGCGATGCGATATAGCTTTTAGGGAGTTAAATACAAAAATTTTGATAAAAATATTTTTGAGATTTTTTGTTAAGGGTCCCCCTTTGCTTGATATTATTGCTAATACTAAACAAAGAGGGGGGTTGTTGGTGACCACAACAATGGTGATTCACTGTGAAGAACCAGTTATCTTTGCTTTTCTATTGACATTTCCACTTTCGAAACAGAAAAATTTTCATATGTCTAAATTTTGTTATGGACAGATAGAGTAGATTACCCCTCATCCTGTCAATGATACTTTGTTTCAACCTTTCTTTTTGTCCAATTTTCTGCTTCCCTAGGCTTAGTTCTTGCATTCATACCAGACATTACTCGGTCCTTTTTTTTTTTTTTAAGATAAAATAAGGTCTTCTCTGCGTACTGGCTTTAAAATATGCTCATTTGTCGTAGTTAGAGCCTCTGCTGCCCGCAAGCGTCCATAGCCTCGACAGGGTTACCATGTTATCTAGCAATGATCCTTTTTCCTGCTTGAGGTTATTTACAACACTTCAGAGAAAAATCCTTTTTGACACTTTTTCCTTTTTTATTCTCTAAAGAACAATGTCTTGGTTTGGTGGCCAAATTATGACACAGTCATTCACTTGATTTACACTTTTGCTGAACAAGCTGGCTCGTGATGAGACCCCTTGTCTTTTGATTGCAACAATCTTGAGTCATTTCCCTATTTTGATAGACAGTTTTGGCAAAGTCAGCAAGTTATAATATCTGTGATCATGATAAGCCGGCTCGTGATGAGACCTCTTATTCTTTGAGATATAGTGTTTTCTCGGATTGTTTCTCTGAATGCTGCGGTTTCCTTTTGCAGGGAGGAAGTCATTGTTTTTCCTTAAGAAAGCTCTGGACGACAATAATAGAGTTTGAAAACAACAGCTTTACAGAGAATATTTATTTTATTATTGATGATACCTTTCATTGTGCTGACATAAAACAATTTTTTACCAAAGGTTGCTTTCATCAAAGTCTTTTTGAAAGGTTGAACTAATATCATTATTCAGGCTGAAGTTAACTCTATTTGTCAATAATAAAAATCAGATTTTTCGAAAAGCTTTGCTATTTGTACAAGTGAAATCAAAATCTGATAGAGAGTTAGTGTGCTCTTTCATGAATCCTTTTCAATGATCATTTACAACCGATTTTATTTATAAGAAAGAGAAAAACAAAACAAAAGAAACTAAAACTATCCTACAAAAATAGAAGAATGATCTTCTTATGGAAAATATATTTTAAGAATTTGTCCATTCACAGGCAAAGAATCTCTTCTACCTGCCAAATCCTGCAACACAAACGTCGATGGGCCTATGACTTCTACAATCTGAAAAGGACCGAGCCATAGCTTCTGGAATTTCGTATGCTTGCCCTTTTCTTCATGAGCCTTATCCCATTTCAAAACTAAATCTCCCATCTGAAAGTTCTTTCTGGTTATGATGTTTGAGTCAAAAGAGGATTTTATTAGCACTTGGTGGTGAGCATGTGTTTTCTTAGCTTGTTCTCGCTGTTCTTTTAGTCTGATTATCTCCATTTGTCTCAATGGCAAAGAGGAAGTAGATACTTCATCGATGTGTTGTACTAAAGACAAAGAGGGAATGACTAAGTGAGTAGGAAGAACCAGTTCTTTCCCATAAACTAAATTAAAGGGAGAAGTGCCGATTGAAGCTTTCTTCGTGATTCTATCTGCCCATAAAGCATTTACCAGCGCTTTGTGCTAATTCTTTTGGTTTTGGTTGACTGTTCTTTTGATAATCCTGATTAGGTTTTTGTTTGTTGATTCAGCCAACCCGTTACCTTGCGGATAGTAGTTGGCAGAATACTTCAGTTTGAATCCTCTTTTAAGTGCAAACTCAGTCATTGCATTTCCAGAAAAGTATGATGCATTATCAAACATTAAGGCCGTTGGCAACCCAAACCTAGTGATGATAAATTGATCTATGAATTCAATAATGTTCTTAGAATTAACTGTCTTGAGAGGAACTGCTTCTACCCATTTAGTAAAATAATCTGTTGCCGTGAGGATATACCTATGCTGCATAGAAGAGTGAGGAACGATCTCACCTATTATGTCCAAGCCCCATTGGCTGAATGGTTGCTCGATGTTGACCAGTTGTAGTGGCATGGATGATTTCTTTTGTTTCCCTGCAGCAGTCTGGCAGATTTGGCATTTCCTTACGTAATCGTATGAGTCTTTGAACAACGTGGGCCAATAATATCCTGCACGTAAGATCTTATGTGCAGTAGTCTCTCCAGCATAGTGTCCACCTGCTGGTCCATCGTGGAGTTCCTGCAAAACCTTTTTGCCTTTAGTTTTCTCAAGACACCTAGGAAGTACAGAATCGTAATTCCTTTTAAACAGAACATCATTTATGAGCTGGTATTGTTTAGCTTTAAATCTTAGAGCTCTTTTCTTGGTGTGATCCAAGTGCGATGGAGCATACCTGTTCTTAAGATAATAAATGGTGTCCGCATATAATGATTCTGCGTCGTTTAGGTTTACCTCATATGTATGTACCTCTTCAGATGATTTCTCAGGAATTTGCGATGCTCCAGCTAACATCTTACAGAAGCCTTGACCTTTTACGATGTTTGATGGTTTGATCTCAAGATCGTATTCTTGTAAAGCGGTAATCCAATTCGCCCTCTTTTCGCCCACATCCTTCTGTACCAACAAGTTTCTTACCGCTGGAAACGGTACGACGACTTTGGTATGGGCCTTAAGTAAGAAAGGTATGAAATATTTGATCGCTTTGAAAACAGCATACACTTGTTTCTCCACGTTTGAATAATTGAGCTCAGCACCTTGTAAGTTCGAGCTAAAGAACGCGATTGGAGCTTCCGCCTTTTCTTCATTTGCTTGAGTTAAAATCGCGGCGTAATATTTCTCTGAGGCAAAAGTATATAAGATAAAGGATTCTGAAAAATTTGGGGTAGCTAAAGATGGAGCGTTGATGATAGCTTGTTTGATCAAGTTGAATGCTTCGTGCTCATCTATGCCCCATTTAAAATTTGAATTCTTTTTTATCATATTTTGTAAAGGAGAAATAATACGTGAAAAATCTGGGACAAACCTTTTTACAAAATTGATTTGTCCAAGGAAAGATTGCATGGCCTTTTTGTTATGGGGTATGGATATTTCGGAAATTTCTTTGATTCTGTCAGGTTCAATGTGAATACCAGATTTCGACACTATGAATCCGAGCAATTTCCCTTCACTTAATGCAAAAAAAGATTTCTTTGGGTTAAGTGAAATTACATACCTTAAACATCTTTGAAAGATTTGTTTCAAGTCTTTGAGATGGTCGCTTCGCTTCTTGGAGTACACTGTTATATCATCCAGGTAAATCACTACCGATTTATTGACTAAACCTTTAAATGCGATGTCCATGGCTCTCTGAAAGGTAGCGCCGGCATTGATCAGACCAAATGGCATCTTCCGATATGAGTATGTGCCCCATTTGGTTCGGAATGTGGTTTTTAACTGATCATCAGGATGCACCAGCACTTGATTGTATCCTGAAAATCCATCCAGGAAAGACATTAATTCTGAGCCCGCTACTGCCTGTAGTATTTGCTCCATAGGTGGGAGGGGAAAATTTTCTTTCTGACAGACTTTGTTGAGATTCCGGAAATCAATACAAATTCGAATATCCCCATTTTTCTTCCTAACGGGCACCATATTGGATACCCATTTGAAATGTCTGATGGGGAAAATTATTCTGGCTCTCAACAACTTATTTAGCTCAGTCTTTATCTGATTTTCTAAGTTGGGGTGGATTTTCCTGAGCTTTTGCTGGACAGGTTTTTCATTGTCAACCATAGGGATAGTGTGTTGAATGATAGAAGTGTTGTATGTTTTCAGCTCATTGTAATTCCATGCAAAAACGTTTTTGTATTGTCTCAGAAGACGGATATACGCTGATTTTTCTTCAGGGGCTAGGCCGTGGCCCAGATTAACGTTTTGTGGCTTCTGATCAGTTCCTAGATTCACTAATTCATAATTCAGAGTTGAACTGTAGAGTTTAGAATTGGCAGACCTTTTAAACCGACTCTTCAAATCATATAAATCTTCTAACTTAACCACCGATTTAGGTATAGCATTATCAGTGCTATTTTGTTGAATTTGGTGACCATGATGGTCTTCATCAATTAATTGATTTGAGTAGGATCCTTCAGAAGTGAGGAAATTTACAATGTCAGGGTCGTCGTTGAATACTCTCTAGTTGGTGATGTTGTCAGGGATGGATGGTCTAGAAATTAGTTCTATTGAGAACCTATCGGGACTAAAATCTTCGGAGGGAATAAGTCTAGAGGCTACGTTAGCTAACAGGTCTGCGCTCGCATTTTGGAATCTTGGGATTGACGAAATATTGAATGCTATGAAATGTGAAGTCGGATCTTGTACTAAAGATTGATAGTGCTTTAAATGACTTGACAGGCAATGTATGGTGTTACGTACCTGTTTGACGACAATTTCAGAATCTCCAAAGACTTGAAGATACTTAACATTCATCCCGATTGCTTTGTATAGGCCTTGCACCAAGGCTTCGTATTCCGCTGTATTGTTTGTGCAATCGAACTCAAGTCTGCATGTGAGAATGGTCTTGTTTCCGTCTGGGCTAATTAGAACGCATCCTGCTCCTGCTCCCTCGTTAGATTTAGAGCCATCAAAATATAATTTCCAAAACAAAGATGTATTTACAGAGTTATCTAAAAATTTAAAACACTTTGAATCATCAGTTTGGGAAAAATTTTCAACTTGGGACAAAACTGAATTTTCTAAGTAAGGTGAGGTGTGAGCATTGAAATTGTCGAGGAAAGAATCTACTGAGTAATTGCCTATGATACTGCTGTTGTATGCTATTGCTTCGTTCTCTCCTTCCAATTCTGTCACTATGTACTTTTGGTGCAACTCTCGTTCAACCTTTATTTGATTGGGTTTACCGTTGTAGGGTAACCACATGTGCGACCAATCGGTTGAGAAATATCCGTGGAGTTTTTCGGACCAATCCCTGCTAAGAATTAAACCATAGAATTCAGGGATATCAGCTACTAGAATGTCGATAACCTGACATACTTTCAGGTTAGACGACAGTCTTATGGTCACCTGGTTAAGTTCACCAATCACTTCGACTTGAGATCGATCAAGTTGAACTATGCGCACTGCGGATTTCTGAGGCTGAACATTCAATTTGGCACATATTGATCTGGGTAAAATATTCGTTGAAACACCAGAATCAACCAAGCAATTGTGCACGTTTTTATTGAAAATTTCATAAGTGAGAAGAAAAGGAGGGGTATGAGATCTTGATCTTCCTCCAATCAAGGCAATGTCATTTGGATCAATCTTATTGATCATGTTGGTTGGAGGTCTTCCCATGCTGTGGGAAGCTACAGCTGTAGGTAAAGATGTAGTGGGCACGACATGTAATTCTTTCATCATTATTTTCTGTTGATGTTTCAATTTGCTCAATTCGTAAAGAGTGATATTAGCCCTAGTCTTTTTCATGTCATCGATAATGTTATACTCCATTTCATCCGACACTATCAGTGTTCTTGATGGAGGTACTTGATCTGATTGGACTGGGCTAAATTGGGTCGCTCTAGCCGTTGTTTTCTTTGTTGCGACCTTATCTTTTGTTGTAGGGCTTGCGCCCTTCTGTTTAGGGGTAGTTTGGGGAGGATCAAGTTGATTTTTGCTTCGTGTGCTAACCGGAAATGCTTCTTGATCCTCTTCTTGTGGGAAAATGAAATCCCACATTCCTTGTAGTTCCACAACTTCTTCATCATCGGTCTGCCCTTCAGTGGTATTCTCTTCTTCTTCTTCTTCTTCAGATTCGACATTTGAGACAGCATTGGGTGGTTTCACCTCCATGGGAAGGTTTCTTTTAAAAGATCTGTAGGGCTTTTTTGAAGAAGTTTCTGCTACTTGTTTTCTTATATCAATCATCTCATTGGACATGGCATTTAACACATTTTGTAATCCTTCCATATCGAAAGGATCTTTCGTTTGCTTCTTCTTGGTGTCTTCTTTGAAAGAGATCTTCTTAGATTTGCGTTCTTCTATTGCAGATCTCTTTTCTAGGGAAACTACGCGTTTTTCTACTGCTAATGCCTCAGTCAAGTTTTCAACTAAGGTCGTCTTGTTTGCCCTATCTACAAAGATGGCCAAGTTTGATGGTAAGGCCGTGATGTACCATTCACATCTTACTTCCTCGCTGGGTTGAGAAGCAGCGGGAATTTTGTTGAGGATCTTATTGAACCGTAAATTGAAATCTTTAATGGGTTCTCTAGCCTCAGCTTTAAGATTAGATAGGTCATTGATCAATGTCGCTGTTGATCTGTCATCGCCAAACTTGGTGAGGAATTGACATTGAAAAATGTCCCAACTTGTGATGGACCCGGAAGGTAACGAAAAGTACCATGACCCGGCTATTCCTTGCATTGTATAAGGAAAAAGCCGGACAACAGCATCTTCGTTGGTAACTCCGTTGAGATTAACATAAAGCATGAAATTATTGATATGCTCTTCGGCTAGCATGCCTATTTATGGATTGAACTTGGGTAGCCATTTCTCGGGATGGGTCGGTATTGGGCTCAGGGGTGGAGGCATCAAAACCGCCCCAGGATTGTTCCATGGAGACTGGGCCATCGTTGAGCTGCTAGTTAATGAAAGTGCAGAAGACGGTCCCTGATGTTGAGAAGATGAAGATATTATGATCTTTGATGATTGAAGATGAAGGGTCGTGGAAGATGGATGAGTGATTTGGGATGAGGATGCGGGTGGTTGACTTCGCGGTGAGGGGGTTGAAATGGACGAAGTAGATGAAAGAGTCTCGTGGTCAGACTCTGGTGGTGTTTTCCTTGCTCTTTTCCTAGTAGGGAGAGGGAGTTCACTTAGTTGAATACCAAATTTTTCACTCTTCAATCTGGTCAGGGGATGAGCAGGATTGTACTGCAAAGTCACGCTGTTGTTAGATTTATCAGACCTATGAGAAAAAATAGAGAATCCCTGGAGTTTACGAATCAAAGTTTGAATTTCAGGGGGTTCAATAATTAGTTGGTCTAATATATTCGGGTAGGTAGCAGCGGTGGATACTCGAGTGACTTCCAACTTCGGGTTTAACCGTAGTGGAGAAGTCGGGGGAGTTGATGAGGGTGATTTACTCTCAGAATGGCATTTAGATTTTGACTTATTTGCAATTCATAGTTCGTGCCCTCCTTCTAGTGCCAAATATGTTGAGGGCCCCAAAATCAGGTCAACAACAAGGGGGATACCCACCCGGTCCTGAACCTCGTTGGCGGCTCCTTGCCCGTTTGGTGTAGCGGGTCCGACTGGGGATGATGGGACCAGCTTCCCAATTTAAAAGGATGTGTGTGTGTGTGTAGATTTTTAATGATGCTAATCTAAAGGTAATTTCAAGCTAATCTAATTCTAAACACTAAACTGACTCTATGCTACTATAATTTAACAAAAACAACACATCTAATCTATACTAACCCGGGGTAGGATTCTTTCTTCATGCGATCTAAAAAGATTTCATACAATAACTGGTAATAAAGATCATTCAGCTATCATAAGAATATAAATCAATTAAGATAAACCATTCTGCATAAGAAGTTAGGCAAAACGGTTGTGAACAGCATATCGCATGATAAGTTATTCATATGTTCAGCACAAACAAATGATTCCACCGTACAAAAGTGCCAAATGGTAATCCAGACATTCATACATCAACATATAAACAAATCAGCTGTATATCACTCTGAGAATATGAGCAGAAATTAATCAAGAGATAAAAGTACCATTTATGACTGATTTTTACTCACAAACTTCAAGCAATAACGATCTATCTCTACTTACTTCTAACATCTACTAAGAGTACAGAAGTGCAACATCAGTAGAAGACATTAAAATGCAAACATAAATAAATCTCGATCCATCCATTCACCAAAAACCACCTCCGAGGGTGCAAAGGTGCATGTTCTGAGGACAAGTTTTTTGACAAATTTCCGGACCCTTCTCCAAATGCCATGAGAAGGGTTAAATACTACTAACTAACTAATCTTAATTACACAAATTTAGGGAACGGCTTCAAATGACCGCCCTTTTACTAAAGCAAATTTATTTCTAAAAATTGAATCTAATTTCTAACCGTTTCTGTATCTGCTCCTTAGTGTTGTAAGCAACGCAAGGTTCGCCTGGAAAGAGTCGGTTGTTTGTCTTTTCCTTTTGCTCGAGCGATAAAAGTAGAAATAACAAAAGCTGGCACCTCTTTATGACAAACTAGAAGATATTTTTGAAAATCTTCCTCTGGCTGGGTGTATTTGCTGTGTGTATACTTAGTATAACCCAGATTTCTTTCAAACTGATTGTGTTGTTGCTATTTCAGTTTCCGGCCATGCGAATGACTCAATGAGTTAGGGATTTCATTGCCTGAACAATCTTACGTATTGAAAATTGCTTCCATTCTTTGTTCCAGGCTTTTCTGAAGCATCATCCCTTTTTAGCGTTTTTCTTTTTGCTTTATCCAATCTGAACTTCAGGATCTTTTGCAAACACGCTGCTTTTGTGCGCCTTTGACTCTGAGCCTTGGATAGTCTATTTTCATCAGTGTCTATGGAGTGATACTCTGGAATCCGTGGCTCTACTGCATGCGGCATTCATTTGCGAAGGCATCTCCTCTCTGTTCTTCAAGTATTGGCGCTTTCCCCTTTTCCTTAGATGTTTCCTGCATATAGATTTATATTAGTTACTTCCTTACAGTTTACGCAAAGGAAAAGAGACATGACGAAAAGATTGACATGAAAGCTTTAAGTTCTAATGAATGCATAATCATGACACTCATAATGACTTGACTCTTTGAAAAATGCAACACGATCATCTTTGGATACTCAGGCGTGCAATCACTAATTTGCCTTAAGGTGCGCACTCGATTTTGGGTTTACAGATCATGCCGAAGAAACTTTGCGATGAGTGGTTTCTGCGATTTGTATCGTAGCAATTAATAGTCTCATTCATCGCAGATCGCAAATCGCAAAATCACAGTTTATAAGATCGCAGATCGCAAATCGCAATATTGCAATTTTCATTTGCTCATTGTGTGCTGCTTATGTGACGTTGCGATATGCGACGTCGCATATCGGCCATTGGCGATTCCTTAGGTTTTTCTTTTTAAGGGCACTTTCAAAATATGCGATGCGATGAATGTCGCATCGCTTCATCGCAACTTACTTATGCGCATAGAAAAAAGCTTCACTTTCTCTTTGCGATGCGATATAGCTTTTAGGGAGTTAAATACAAAAATTTTGATAAAAATATTTTTGAGATTTTTTGTTAAGGGTCCCCCTTTGCTTCATATTATTGCTAATACTAAACAAAGAGGGGGGTTGTTGGTGACCACAACAGTAGTATAAGTCCTAAGTGTATGTAGATTTTCCATTTACAGAAGAGCTACAAGCTCTCTGCAATAGTGAAAAAAATATATGTAGTTCATATGGATTCCTAGAAATTGATATTTATGCATGGATATGTTAATTTACACTAAAATAAGGTTATCATCTATTAATGTAAATTCAACGATTTACCTTTTAAAAGTCATCATCTGTTATAGTTGAGTTTGATATTTTTTGTAAATGGATATTCACTTTCTTTTCCTATTCTAGATTGGTAACTAATAACTATTAACAAGCGCTTTGGACTAGTAACACAAGTTTAAAATTTAGTTATGGCACTGTAGCTACAAGAAACTTTTAAGGTTTTTTGAAACTCCAACATCAAATTCAACCTATTTTTGGGTATTGGTTAGAGTTACATTGAGGTTAGTGTGTTCGAACCTTTAGGTATTAAATGTCATTTTGATTATAGATAACAAGTCTAGTTTCCATTGTCATGTGTAAAATGGAAGTCATGGAAATGTATATTGTAGTTATGGTTCCATAAATTTCAATTTTTGTAAGGTCCCTATAATACTAGTGTATCCAATTAATTATTATTGTTGTGCCCATGTAGCCCCCATATTGTTATTGTTGTGCTCCATAGAAGCCCACTATTGTTATTGTTGTGGCCTTACATTATTATGTTGTATAGGCTCTGATTATATTGTGACCCCTTAGAGTTCGATATATACAAAGGATGTCTTTTCATTTGTATCATCCAATAATTGTTCATATATCTAATGTAAAGGAGGTTTTCCCCTTGAAGAGGATAATATTTAAGTCATTGATCTATCTATTTGTGAGTTGGTTGCATAACATTCGGTATGAAAGTTTTGGAATCTAGGGTTTCGCTAGTTTAAATAGGTCATCGTGGAATTTTCTCTATAAAATTTTTTTATACGAAGACTAAGAAGCTGAAATTGGAACCACATGGACTTGAAATCTCAGTGAACTTTGTGCCAAAACTCTAGATCTTTTTTCATTATATTTTCTAAGATATGGTCTGAATAGGTTAGGGTGTTTTCATGCTCTAGAATTCAATCCCAAACGTGACCTAGGGAAAATTGTCATAACTTTTGTTTCAAGCATCAAAATTGAATTACATAAAAATTAGCTGAAATAACACAAACTATGGTTTCATCTTTCGAAAATTTATCACCAAATGTTGAAACAGTGACACATGGCATCCTGTACAACTTCGCTCTATTGAACTAGTCCATAATAATGTCATGGTGGTATATTTGGCATATCTCCTCCTTGAAGAATTCAATATCGGTCAGAATTGTGGGGTTGGAAAGAATACTCCAAGGGATACATAGGAATACATTTCAGAAATTGGAGATCTGAAATTACATAGTTGCAACCGTTTCAAGATTGAGTTCCTAAAAGAAAGAAAAAAGTGTGTATTTTTTTTTAAATTGCATAACTTTTGTTTGAAAAATAAGTTTTAAAGGCACATTGAAGCATATATATAAGAATTAGGTCCTAAAACTCCTCCCAAGAAAAATAATTCTATACCCATTAATCCCTCTTAAACCTCCACTATGACACATGAAGAGGAAGAATTGTAGGATGATATATCAAAATTGCGAGACCAAGTGCAAACAAATTCACTCTCACAAAGAGAAACTAAATATGAACTAGAAGAGGACATGGATGGTTTAAAATCTAACATGAATGGTTTAAAAGAAGACATGGAAGGTTTGAAGGAAGTTTTGACAAAGTTGTTGCAAGAAAGGCTTCCCGGTGGTGACAAGGTAATCCATAAAAATCATGATGAGGAAAAAAGGAATATGAATTATGATTTTAGAGACTCCAATGGGGGCTTTTTGAACCGTCACATTCGAAATATTGATATGAGAAATTTTGAAAAAAAGGATCCAGTAACATGGATACTATAGATGGAGCAATATTTTGATCTATAAGATGTGCAACCCTCACAAAAGTATTTATTTCGTCTTTATATTTATAACCCAAATAGTTTGTATGGTATAGATAGATTTTTTCTCATAAACCACTTGTCACCTAGTCAATTTTTATGGAAGAATGGATAGCACATTATGAATATACAAAGAGAAACACCTTCTTTATCCAATTGATAAATATCAAACAAAAGGGTTGAATGGCAAATCACATTGAATACTTCCAAAAAATGAATATTATGGTAACCGATAATCCAAAGGAGCATAGAATTGATATCTTCATAGGGACTTTAAATGATAACATCCAACACGAGGTTCTCCTTTGGGAACCTAATTCATTGGAGAAGGCATTCAGGGTGGCAAGAAAAGTTGAAAACAAAATTATGGCAACAAGGAATTCTACCACTCAGAACTATAAAGATGGAAGTGTCGTTGCTCCTAGTCTTCCAAAACCTATAAGGTTAACACCAAAATAATTGGAGGAAAAAAGAGAAAAAGGGCTTTGTTATAGTTATTTTTTAAAAGACACTAAAGGTAGTAAGTGTGCTGAGAAGAAATTATTCTACATAGATTGTGAAGAGGAGGAAGAAAAGGAACAAGAAAAATCAAAAGAGGAGGATATACACCAAGAACCAACCCCAGAGAAAGAAGAAATGGATCTGAACATATCTTGTAATGCATTGGCAATAATTACCACTTCTAAAAATCTTAATATAGAAGGATATATCAAGAAGGAAAAGGTAATAGTGCTGATTGATTCGGGTAGTACCCATAATTTTATTCATTGTAAGATAGCCAAGGAATTGAATTTCTTCCTATATCCATCACCATAGCATCAAGTGATGGTTGCAAATGGAGGAACTATAAATTTCTCTGGAAAGTTCCTAATATCAAGCTAACCATGGGGGAATATGTATTGAATAGTCCGATTCTTTCCATTCCAATGGGTGGTGCTGATGGTGTACTAGGAGTCCAATGGTTACAATCTTTGGGGATGATAGCGTTCAATTTTCAAGAACTTTTCTTGAATTTTTTTCGGAAGGAAAGGAAGTTGAATTAATGGGTATCCCAGGGAAACCAAGAAAGATAATCAACTATAATGGCATGAAAAAGCTTCTAAAGAGAGAAAAACGAGGAGTAATTGCAAAATTGTGCTCACTAGATGTTCAAACATCGAAATCATCTATTTCTCTAGATATCCAAAAACTCTTGGACAATCATTCCAAGGTGTTTGAAAATCCTAAAGGCATCCCACCTATTCTTGATCATGGTCATGCTATTCATTTGATTCTAGGAAGTGTTCCTCCAAACATTAGGCCTTAGAGATATTTGTATGCCTAAAAGAGTGAAATTGAACATATGGTTATAGAAATGCTAGAGGAAGGTATAATTAAAACTAGTCAAAGTTCTTTCTCTTCTCTAGTAGTATTGGCGCACAAGAAGGATGGATCATGGCATATATATCCAGATTATAGGGATCTCAACAAGATCAATATTAAAAATAAATTTCCCATTCATGTCATTGATGAATTTAATTTACCATGCTATATCTTCATTTCAGATATCATTAAATTAGAATGAAGACTGAAGACATTTTGAAAAAAACATTCAGAACTCATGAGAGTCATTATGATTTTTTGGTCATGCCTTTTGGCCTTACTGATGCACCTTCCACATTTCAAGGTTTGAATAATTCCATTTTCAAACCCTTCCTTAGAAAATTTGTGTTAGTATTTTTTGATGATAAACTAATCTACAACAATTCTTGGAATGATCATGTTCAACATGTTGAGAGGGTGCTCAAAATATTAGATGAGAAACAATGCAAAAAGCTCCAAATGTTTCTTTAGAGTACAAGAGGTGGAATGTTTGGGTCATATTGTATCTCATGATTACGTTAAGATAGACCCTAACAAAACTAAAGCCATTAAGGAATGGAAAATCCCCACAACCATAAAGCATCTTCGAGTATTTCTTGGGTTGATAGGGTATTATCACATGTTTGTTAATAATTATGGGAGAATAGCAGCACCTCTAACATCATTACTGAATAAATATGCATTTTCTTAGACTCCAAAAGAAACAAAGGCCTTTGAACATCTTAAAGAGACAATGGGCCAAGCATCGGTATTAGCCATGCTAGACTTCACAAAAAAAATTATTGTGGAATTTGATGCTTCAGGAAATGGATTTGGTGTTGTTTTAATGAAAGAAGGAAGACCCATTTCTTTTGAAAGTCATCCAATGAAAGTAAAGTATTCACACAAACCTATTTATGAGAACGAAATGTTGGAAATACTACATGAACTAAAGCAATGGTGACCTTACCTAACGGGAAGACACTTCAAGTTAAAAAAAGATCATGATAGTCTTAAATACTTTTTGGAACAAATATTATCTTTAGAAGAGTAGAAAAAATGGGTGAGAAAGATTTTTGGTTTTGACTTTGAAATCATCTACATAAAAGGGAAGAAAAATGTTGTTGTAGATGCACTCTATAGAAAGGATGAGGATGTGGAAGAATTTCTTTGTTCCATTTATATTATCCAACCTGAGTGGATAACTGAAGAAAGGGATGAATGGAAGAATGATGAACAGGTGTGGTCACTGATTCATAAGTTGCAACAAGATCCTAGTAAATTTGATATATTTATCTAGAAAAAAGATTCATTATGGTACAAATATCACTTATATATTTGTAACAATTCCCAACTTAAACAAAATATTCTTTTGGAATTGCACACCTATCCCTTAGGAGGGCACTTAGGATTTTTAAAAACTTACCATAGGGTAAAGAAGGAATTTTTTTGGATGGCCTTAAATCTAATATTTAGAATTTTGTGGAAAAATGTTTGGTTTGCCAACAAAATAAAGTTGAGACAATTAAGACCCCAGGTCAGTTACAACCTTTATCCATTCCAAGTTAGAATTGGGAAGAGGTCTCAATGGATTCTATCACATGTTTGCCGAAGTCTAAAGGAATGAGTGTTATCATAGTGGTAGTTGATAGCCTTACCAAGTATGCACTCTTTTGTGCATTATCTCATCCTCTTGAAGCTAGTACAGTTGTTACTACATTTATGGAAACTAATCAAAAGCTTCATGGAAATCCAAAGATTATCATACGTGACAAAGATCCCATTTTCACAGGAAATTTTTTGATGAATTATTTTCTTCTCTTCAAACTCAATTAGCTCAAAACTCATCTTGTCATACTCAATCTGATGGGAAAATTGAGATAGTGAACAAATGTTTGGAAGGATATATTCGTTGCTTTGTATATGATAAATAAGCACAATGGGTCAAGTGGTTACCTATAGCTGAGTGGTGGTATAACACTTTCTTCCATATTGCAGCAAAAATGACCCCATTTATGGCACTTTATGGATATCATCCACCGTCCATCACATAATGTTTAAGAGAAAATTCTAAGGTTCAAGTAATGGAAGATCACATCGAGCATCAACAACAAGTTCTCCAATTCTTAAAGGATAACCTCACTCTGGCATAGGATCGAATGAAACAATAGGTAGATCAACATCACAGTGAAATATTTTTTGATGTAGGTGACTAGGTATTTTTATGGCTACAACCATACAAACAAATGTCTCTCAAGTAAGATAAGAAATATAATAAATTATCACCCAAGTACTACAATCCTTACAAGGTGTTGCAAAATATTGATACTATGGAATACAAATTGGAGGTACCTACACCTTCTCGAGTACACCCAGTTTTCCATGTTTCATGCTTAAAGAAGGTTATCGGTGACAAGCTTCCAGTTAAAACAATGTCTCTGAACTTGAAAAAGAAGGAAAAATCATATTTGAGCCTAAAGAAAACACATAAACAAGAACCCAAAAACTACGAAATCGATCAATTCAAAGTATCTGATTAAGTGGAAGAGCTTACCCATTGAAGATTGCACATGGGAGGATGATATTTTTATATAGAAGCATCCATAACTACTCAAGCATTGAGGAAAACACTTTTTTGAAAGAGAGGGGCATGTTAGGTCCCTACAATACTAGTGTATCCCCCTTATTGTTATTGTTGTGCCCATGTAGCCCCCATATTGTTATTGTTGTGCTCCATAGAAGCCCACTATTTTTATTATTGTGCCCTTACATTATTATTGTTATGTAGGCTCTAGTTATATTGGGACCCCTTAGACTCCTATATATACAAAGGAGGTCTTTTCATTTGTATAATCTAATAATTTTTCATTTATGTAATGTAAAGGAGGTTTCTCCCTCAAGAGGATAATGTTTAAGTCGTTAATCTATCTATTTGTGAGTTGGTTGCATAACAGTTTTTCTATGGACAATATCCAAAATAGATATTGTTTTTAATGTTCTTATTTCCATTTAGTTTCACATAATATATTAGCATTATTTAATTTTCCCTCTTGAAGAAAGAACCAAGAATATTTATTTGGTGGAAGAATATATAAGTAGAGATATATGTGGCATACTTGTGTTGTTTTCTTTGGTCCAGGATCTAACGATTAGATGTGATTGCTTGAAGATGCAACATTTAGTTCGAACAAGGGATTGTTAATGTAGCGTGAACATGTTGGAATGTGTGTGACTATTGAATTAACTATTTCTTCTTTTACCTATTATGATTTCTTTCATGTTATCTTGCATGATGATGTAACTATTTTTCCAATGAAGTGTGCATAACAAATTAAGGTGTATTCATCACAACCTCGTGTCACTAAATTTATGGTGGAGAATTCACCTCCATCTCTTGGGCCAATAGAGTCAATCTAGGGTGATCATGAAATATATATGATATTTTGATGAAGGTGATCCACTTTTTTTTAATACCTATTCCATAGCATTTTATAATTTTTTCCTCTTAGAAAGCATATTCTTGTATTGGAAACCTATATTACAAGGCATCTATAGGCATGGCTTTTTGTAACATTTACCTTGTTCTCTGAAGGTGATTCTTCCTTGGTGGTAATGTCACAAATAAATCCATGTATTTACCGTTAATTGTAAATTAAGTTATATAGAGTGTAAAAATATTTTTCCGCCTCTTTGGTTTTAATAATCTTAAAAATAGTTAACAATGACTACTATGGAAGACGCTAATGTATCTCTATTTTCAATAGCGTCAAGTAGAGAATGACTATAGTTCTAATGTAATCATTCTTAATTTGAAATTTGATTTAATCAAGGATAATGCATATCCTAAACATTTAACTATAATATATGTTAAGCGGATATTAGGACCTTGATTCAATCAATGAGAATACCTTTGCATGCACATCCCAAATATCTGACTATAATTTAGCTTGAGATATCCTACAAGAACAAGCATAAATAAGTTGGAGAATCTAAAAATCAAGAGATCCTATAGGAATGATTTTTCTTTTGTAAAGGAGATGAAGAACAAGGGGCCTCACTGGGGGAGCAATACCATACCACGTGGGTTCATATTGGGGGATATATATTGAGGAAAACATTTCATAATATATTGAGAATATATTAGGGGGTAAAGGGTTTTTATATTGGCAGGTATAAAAAATGGAGCTCAAAGTCAATGGAAAAATATAAAGGGGTATAAAAAATATCAATGATAAATTGGATACCTATAACATTTAGTGAAAGTCGGGTATTTTTTAATTTGGAAGGTGTATTGGGTTCATATTGGTAGGGGGTTAAATAATGTGATTTTTAGAGATATTTTCTAATATGTTGTCAAATTAGGGGTATTGTTTAGTATGCCATGAATGCACATGGTATGTCATAGGTTCATTGAGTGAAGCACCCGTGATGATGACCTATGTTGTGAGAATTCCAAATGGAAATTTATTAAGTTCTAAAAAATTGACATGTTATGGAAATTTTGCATGATTTTGTGAAAATTGTGACTAATCTAGGGAAGCTTGCTAAGTTGTAGTGTTAGATGGAATGAGTGGGAATGTCCAATATTAATGAAGAAATAGAAAAAATAAGGGCTTCATTTGAGGGAATCATAAATATAATTGAGGTTGCAATTTACTAAAATCATGCAAACCCCCTGAAGTAATTCAAAATAAATAGTAATACCCTCATAGGATTATTTTGTCTTAGTTGATTGATTTCCAATTCAAGAGATTCCACTCCTACAAGAAAAACTAACAACATCAATCACAATGCTAGCTGTCCTCATTATGGGGCTACTTTTTTATTTCAATTTTCCTTCGCATATCATTTTTATCATCCCTGTACATTTGGTAGTGAAAAAAGTGTTTTACATGTCATTGGGTTGCGAAGAGACAACCATTTAATAGTTATTTTGGTATCAAGATTAATAGTTAATAAAATAATTCAAGCCCCATCTCCTAGATTAGGAAAGTTTTGTGATCAAGAACAAAAATATATAGTGGGAAGGAGGCGACTACTTCATACAATTTTTTCTATGCATTTAGATTTTGACAACATTAGTTGAAATAGAGATATAATATTCTTCTAATGTTACTATAATATATATTTGTTTACTATTAAACTCTATTTGTTTTCAAAAAGAAAGTCACATCAGTAATTTGTTTTCATTAATCAGTTGTTTATAAAAGAAAATGCTTGATGTTTTTGAACTTCTAGGATTTTTATAATTTTGTAGGTTTTAACCCTGTACAGAAATTACCTGCATACAAATTCTTAAACACAAAAAATAAACAGTGCGAGAACATAAAACATAAAACACATATACACAGATATTTTCCCCTGGATCCCAAAACCGGGACTACCAGATGGATTTTTCATTATGTTCCTTTCAATGTTACAATACATATTTATACATGTCAAAGCATCCAATACCATGGACCGAAAACATCGCGTCCAAAACCATGGATCGAAAACCACTGCGTCCAAAACCATGTGCGAAAATCATGCACAAAACCATAGGTAGGTCTGCCCAACCTAACATAGGGTCCAAAACCAAAATTTTCGAGGGCGCTGCCCTGGACCCCATAGAGTGGAGTTACCTACACCCCTCAAACCTCCTATGACTCCCCCCGTTATGCAATCGACGCAACGAATGGGGGGCTTTTCCCCCCTCCTAACCCCCCGGTTAACTACATGGGCTAGTCATGGAAAGAATATAACACAACCCAACATTCTCCCACTTGCTGTTTTATTTCCACAAGGGGCCACAAGGGATATTAGTCATTTATCCAGCCCTGCAACACCCATTGTTTCTCTACACCAAGATAACTTCTCAAAGATCATAGATTTTGTCAATGCATTTGCAGTATTGTTCAAAGTGTCCACCTTTACCAATAACACCTTTTTGTCTTCTATCATATCCCTCACAAAGTGATACTGAACATCAATGTGCTTTGTCTTTGAATGGTAAGCAGGGTTCTTTGCCAAGAAAATTACACTTTGACTGTCACAGTCTATCCTTATAGCTCTCTATACTAATCCCAGACTTGAACACAATCTCTGCAACCAAATTGCTTCCTTGCTTGCATGAGTGGCTGCCATGTATTCTGCCTCTGTAGTTGATAGTGCCACTACAGATTTTTTCTTACTCATCCAACTGACTGCACCTTCAAATAGGTTAAACACATACCCACTTGTAGATATTCTCTGATCTAGATCTCTAGCCCAGTCTACATCAACAAAGCCACAGATATCCAAAACTCTATCCAATCCTGGTCTTCCTTGGTAGCACAAAACATAATGACTAGTGCCATGCAAATACCTGAAAACCCGCTTCACTATTGTCCAATGCTCCTTCCCTAGTTTTGACATAAACCTGCCCAATACTCCCACTGCATCTGCAATGTCTGGTCTACTATAGAGCATCGCATACATCAGGCTACTGAATGCACTTGCATATGGAACACGGGACATATCCTCTTCCTCTTCTTGTGACTTGGTACACTATTCAGCAGATAACTTTACACCTACAGGAATAGGAACCTTCACTAGTTTACTATCTTTCATATTAAACCTGTGCAATATTGTCTCGACATACTTCCTCTGGATTAACCAAAGCTTCCTCTTTGCCTGATCTCTTTTAATTTCGATGCCCAAAATATAGTTTGCAGCACCAGGATCTTTCATGTCGAATTTAGAGGACAATTGGGTCTTCAATTCCTAGATAATTTCTTTGTCATTTCTGACTAGCAACATGTCATCCACATACAACACCAGATAAATAACACGGTCACCAATTAATTTAAAATTAACACAGTGATCTTCTTTGCTTCTAGCGAAACCAAGTCCCCGTATAAATGAATCAAATTTTTGATACCACATCCTTGGTGACTGTTTTAACCCATACAAATACGTCTTTAACTTGCATACTAGTTCTTTCTTACCCTTCACCGTAAAGCCTTCAGGTTGCTTCATGTAGATCTCTTCATCCAGATCCCTATGAAGATATGTTGTCTTCACATCCATCTGTTCTACCTCAAAATCAAAAGTAGCAACAACAGATAAAATTAATCTAATAGAAGCTACCTTGGCAACAGGAACAAAAATATCACTAAAATCAATTCCCGGTACCTGGGAGTAACCTTTTGCTACCAACCGAGCTTTGTATTTCTCCACCTTTCCTTCTACATTTGTCTTCTTCTTGAACACCCATTTGCTGCCAATGGGTTTCCTTCCAGCCAGCAACTCCACTAGATCCCAAGCCTCATTTTTGTGCAAACTGGCCATCTCATCAACCATGGCCTCTTTCCAGAGTTTTCCATCCTTTGAATCTACTACTTCCTTCACAATTCTGGGATCATCATTAGTAATAGATAATAAAAGAAATTGAACAGAAAGTAGATGGACTATACCTTTCTTGCTGCCTTCTTTCTTGAATTGATCTTCTCACACCCGAAGTTTGTGGCTCTTCATCATCTGATTCCTCCTCTACTGTAGAGTTTGATTCTTCCTCCTTAAGTTCAAACTCTATCTTCTTAGGTTCCTTTGGTTGAACTTCATATTTAATAACATCCTTCACTTCTTTGAACACCACATCTCAGCTATACACAACCTTCCTTATTACTGGGTTCCAAAGCTTATAACCCTTTAAACCATCCTTATACTGAATAAAGATGCACTTTTTAGATTTACTATCCAACTTGGTTCATTTCTCCTTTGGAACATGTACATATGCATCACATCCAAATACCCTCATATGTGAAAGAGAGGGTTTCTTACTAGTCCATACCTCTTGTGGAGTCTTATCCTACAACGTTGATGAAGGTGATCTATTGGCTAGGTAACATGCTATCTCCACCGCCTCTGCCCAAAATTCCTATCCTAACCCGGCACCACTGAGGATGCTTCTTGCCCTTTCCATCAATGTCTTGTTCATTCTTTCTGCAACTCCATTTTGCTGGGGTGTATATGGAGTAGTCTTCTGTCGTGTTATACCACACTTTTTACAAAATTCTTCATATTCCTTACTGCAAAACTCTCCACCATTATCTATCCTTAGCATCTTTATCTTCTTCTCTGTCTGGTTTTCCACTATAGCCTTAAATTCTTTAAACCTATCTAAGACTTCAGATTTCTTCTTAAGGAAGTATATCCATTTATTGCTTGAGAAGTCATCTATAAATGATACATAGTACACAGACTTACCCAGTGATGGAACCTTCATAGGTCCAAACACATCACTGTGCACAAGTTCTAATATTTGTTTCACCCTCTTAGCACCAAAGGTGAAACTCACCCGATTCTGCTTCCCATATACACAATTTTCACAGAAATCAAAATCCAGAGAGCTATTACTCATACCTTCTACCATACCTTTACCATGAAGTATTCGAAGGCCCTTCTCTCCAATATGTCCAAGCCTTTGATGCCACAGCATGGTCTTCTCTCCAAAGACTACTAGATTTTCAGCTCCACTTTCAGGAACCACAGAACTGTTGCACCCATCAACAACAGTGCTACCTTGCAGCTTGTACAGAGTTCTAGTCCGAACTCCCCGCATCAATACCAGTGCTCCCTGAACCATCTTGCAGGTATCCTTCTCGAACACTATTTTTACACCTGCATCATCCAACTTACATACAGAAATCAGATTTCTGCCTAATGCAGGAATATACAGAACACCCAAAAGTGTTATAACCCTTCCACCTTGCAACTTCAACTTTACTCTTCTGTGACCAATGATTCTAGCCTTCCTACCATCCCCTAATAAGACATCACCACCATCATATTTCTCATCCTCGGAGAACCACTCTTTATGGGGAGTGAAGTGAAAAGATGCACTTTAGTCAGTTAACCATGCCTCATGGTCTACATGTGTACTTGAAGAAGCCAAGTACACATCCCCACCTTCATCTGAGGTGGTTTTCGCCTCTACAAAAGGAGCATTATCAAATCCCTTTCCTTTATCAGGTGCTTTAGATTTACAGTCCCTTTTGTAGTGCCCTTCCTTTCCACATTTCCAATGCACCACCTTTATAGGTTTTCCTAGAGATTTAGATCTCCCTCTAGATTTAGATCTCCCACTCGATGACTTATTTTTTTTTATGTTTTGGGACCATCCTCGTACAGACAAGACATCACCATTCTGGCTCTCCATATTTTTCCATCTCATCTCCTCCATCAACAGGGATGAGGCTATTTCATCAAACTGCAAGGTACTTGCATTGCTACCTATCCCACGAATCTAGTAGAGAACACAACAAACTGATGCAATTATCTTCATATGAAATTTTAATATCAATAGATGCTAACTGACTTACCACAGTATTAAATGCATTCAGATTCTCTGTCACCGAGTCTCCATCTTTCATCCTCGGGTTATACAGCTTTTTCCGCGGGAACAATTTATTCACAAGAGAATTAGATTTGTACAAAGTCCCTAACTTGTCCCACAATGCCTTCACTGTAGCTTCCCCTGATACATTCAAAAATATTGAATCTGAGACACACAATCCTATTGTGCTCTTTGCTTTTGTTATGAAACCAGCTCACAAAAAGATAGAAAAGAGAGATCCACGACTTAGAATTCAGCCTCTTCGAGGGGGCAACCTCCTTTACATTACATAAATGAACAATTCTTGGATGATACAAATGAAAATACCTCCTTTCTATATATAGGAGTCTAAGGGTCCCAATACAATCCAAGCCTACATAACAATAATATTATAGGGCACAACAATAACAATAGTGGGATTCTATGTGGCACAATAGTAACAATATGGGCACTACATGGGTACAACAATATAAATAAGGGGTATAACTACAATAGTAATGGGGTAATCACTAGTATTATAGGGACCCAACATGCCCCTCTCCTTCAAAAAAGTGTTGTCCTCAACGCTTGAGTAGTTCTGGATACTTCTGCATAAAATTCTCATCCTCCCATGTGGAATCTTCAGCGGATAAGTTCTTCCACTTGATAAGATACTCTGAAATTGATCGATTTCGTAGCTGTCGAGTTCTTGTTTCTGTGACTGCTTCCGGTTCCAATATAATTTTTCCTTCCTCGTCAAGTTCTGGCAATATTGTTTGAACTGGGAGCTTGTCGCCTATAACCTTCTTTAAACATGAAACATGGAAAACTGGGTGCAATCGAGAAGCTGCAGGAAGCTCCAATTTGTATGCCATAGTACCAATCTTTTGCAACACCTTGTACGGACCATAATACTTTGGTGATAATTTATTATCCTTCTTAGCTTGCTTGAGGGACATTTGCTTATATGGTTGTAGCCGTAGGAATACCCAATCACCTACATCAAAACTTCTTTCACTGCGATGTTGATCTGCCTGTTGTTTCATTCTATTCTGTGCCAACACGAGGTTATCCTTTAAGAGTTGGAGGACTTGTTGTTGATGTTCGATGTGATGTTCCACTGCCTGAACCTTAGAATTTTCTCTTAAATATGATGTGATGGATGGTGGTTGATACCCATAAAGTGCCATAAATGGGGTCATTTTTGTTGCTGTATGAAAGGAAGTGTTATACCACCATTCAGCCAGAGGCAACCATTTGACCCATTGTGTCTGTTTATCAGATACAAAGCAACGAAGATATCCTTCCAAACATTTGTTTACTATCTCAGTTTGCCCATCAGATTGAGGATGATAAGATGAGCTATGAGCTAACTGAGTACCAAGACAAGAAAATAATTCTGTCCAAAAATTTCCAGTGAAAATGGGATCTCTGTCACTTACAATAATCTTTGGGTTTCCATGTAGCTTTTGAATTGTTTCCATAAATGCAGTAGAAACTGTACTGGCTTTAAATGGATGTGATAATGCACAAAAGTGTGCATACTTGGTAAGTCTGTCAACTACCACCATGATGACACTCTTTCCCTCAGACTTGGGTAAACCTGTGATAAAATCCATTGAAACCTCCTCCCAACGTTGGCTTGGAATGGATAAAGGTTGTAATAGACCCGGTGTCTTAATTGTTTCAACTTTATTTTGCTGGCAAACCAAACATTCTGCCACAAACTTTTGAATATCTGATTTAAGGCCATCCCAAAAAAATTCCTTCTTAACCCTGTGGTAAGTTTTTAAAAATCCTGAGTGCCCTCCTAAGGGAGAAGTGTGCAATTCCATAAGAATCTTTTGTTTTAGCTGGGAATTCTTACAGAGGTATAAGCGATCTTTGTACCATAACGAATCATTTTTCCAGCTAAATGTATCAGACGTACTGGAATCTTGTTGTAGCTTTCGAATAAGTGCCCACACTTCTTCGTCATTCTTCCATTCCTCCCTTGCTTCATTTATCCAATCTGGTTGGATAATAGAAATGGCGCACAACAATGCTTCCACATCCTCATCCTTTCTTGAGAGTGCATCTGCCACCACATTTTGCTTCCCTTTTTTGTAGATGATTTCAAAGTCATAACCCAACATCTTTGTGACCCACTTTTGTTGCTCTTCAGAGGATAATCTTTGTTCTAAAAAGTATTTAAGGCTATCATGATCCGTTTTTACCTTGAAGTGTCTTCCCATTAGGTAGGGTCGCCATTTCTTAAGTGCATGGAGTATTGCCAACATTTCCTTCTCATAAATAGCTTTGCTTAAAAACTTTCCCTTGATTGGACGACTTTCAAAAGCAATGGGTCTTTCATCTTGCATTAGAACAGCACCAATTCCATTTCCTGAAGCATCACATTCCACAATAAAGGTTTTTGTGAAGTCCGGTGTAGCTAAGACCGGTGCTTGGCACATTGCCTCTTTAAGATGTTCAAAGGCCTTTGTTGCTTCCGAAGTCCATGAAAATGCATCTTTCTTCAATAATGTTGTTAGAGGTGCTGCTATTCTCCCATAATTCTTAACAAACTTGCGATAATACCCTGTCAACCCAAGAAATCCTCGCAGATGCTTTATGGATGTGGGGATTTTCCATTCCTTAATGGCTTTAATTTTGCTAGGGTCTACCTTAACTCCTTCATGAGATACAATATGACCCAAATATTCCACCTCCTGGACTCCAAAGAAACATTTGGATCTTTTTGCATATAATTGTTTCTCCTCCAATAGTTGTAGCACCCTGTCAACATGTTCAACATGATCCTTCCAAGACTTGCTGTAGATTAGTATATCATCAAAAAATACTAACACAAATTTTCTAAGGAATGGTTTGAAAATTGAATTCATCAAACCTTGAAATGTTGAAGGTGCATTGGTAAGGCCAAAAGGCATGACCAAAAATTCATAATGACCCTCATGAGTTCTAAATGCTGTTTTCGGAATGTCTTCAATCTTCATTCTGATTTGATGATATCCTGAACGAAGATCCAACTTGGTGAAGTAAATTGATCCATGCAATTCATCCAGTAATTCATCAATGACAGGAATGGGGAACTTATCTTTAATAGTGAGCTTGTTGAGCTCCCTATAATCCGGACACATGCGCCATGATCCATCCTTCTTGTGCACCAATACTACTGGAGCAGAGAAAGAACTTTGACTCGGTTGAATTATACCAGCCTCTAGCATTTCTGCAACCATACGTTCAATTTCACTTTTTTGGACATAGGGATATCTGTACGGCCTGATGTTTGGAGGAACACTTCCTGGAATCAGATGAATAGCATGATCATGATCACGCATAGGTGGGAGACCTTTGGGAGTCTCAAATACCTTGGAATGATTGTCCAGGACTTTTTGGAGATCTGGAGAAATAGATGATTCCAATGTGGAAACATCTAGCGAACATAATTGTGCAATTACACCTCTTTGCTCCTTTTTTAGAAGCTTTGTCATACCATTAGAGCTGATTATCTTTCCTGGTTTCCCTGCAATACCCCTTAATTCAACTTCCTTTCCTTCCACAGAAAATTTCATGAAAAGTTCTTGAAAATTAAAAGCTATTGTACCCAAGGATTGTAGCCATTGGACTCCTAGTACAACATCAGCACCTCCCATTGGAATGGAAAGCATTGGGCTAGTCAATACATATTCTCCCATGGATAGCTTGATATTATGGCACTTTCCAGAGCAATTTATTGTTCCTCCATTTGCAATCATCACTTGACACTCTGGTGCTGGATATAGGAAGCAATTCAATTCTTTTGCTACCCTACAATGAATAAAATTGTGGGTGCTTCCTGAATCAATCAACACTATTACCTTTTTCTTCTTGATTTGTCCTTCTATCTTGATGGTTTGAGGAGTGGTAATTCCCGCCAATGCATTACAAGATATGGTCGGATTTATTTGTTCTTCATCTAGGCTTTGTTCCTGGAATATATCCTCTTCTTTTGACCTTTCTTGCTCCTTTTCTTCTTCCTCTTCACAATCTATGTAGAATAATTTCTTCTCAGCACACTTATGACCTTTTGTGTATTTGCTATCACAATTGTAACAAAGCCCTTTTGCTCTTTTTTCTTCCAATTGTTGTGGTGTCAACCTTGTAGGTTGTGGAAGACTATGGGCAACAACACTTCCGTCTTTATAGTTGTGAATGGTATGCTTCCTAGTTGCCATAATTTTGCTTTCCATTTTTCTTGCTAACCTGAATGCCTTCTCTAATGAATCAGGTTCCCAAAGGCGCACATCATGTTGGATATTATCCTTTAAAGACCCTATGAACACATCAATCCTATGCTCCTCTGGAATATCTTTTACCCTTATGTTCAATTTTTGGAACTCCTCAATGTGCTCCATTATTGAACCCTTTTGTTTGAGACTTATCAATTGGCTAAAAAAAGTGTTGCTTTTTGTATCCTCATAATGTGCTATCAATTCTTCCGTAAAAATTGCCCAAGTGATAAATTGTTTACGAGAACAAGCCATTGATACCATACAAACTGATTTGGTTCCAAATATAAAGTTGCCATACGTACCTTTTGTGTGTTTTGCACATTATTGAGATCGAAGAATTGCTCCATCTGTAATATCCATGTGGCGGGATCCTTGCCATCAAACTTCCTCATATCGATTTTTGGAACATGGTGAGTCTTCGATCCAACATTAGAGTCTATGGAATCATGATTAACATTTCTTTTATTCTCATCATGAGTTTCCTTTACTACCTTTTCACCATTAGTGACCCTTTCTTGTAGCAACTTCTTCAATTCATCCATCTTATCATCTATGCCATCAATTTTAGCGTCAATCTTAGCTTCCATGCCATCAATTTTAGCGTCAATCTTAGCTTCCATGCCATCCATCTTAGCTTCCATTCCCTTTATCTTAGATTCCACGCCATTTACCTTAGATTCCACGCCACTTATCTTAGCTTCTGTTAGCTTTTGTGAGCGTGACATTTGTTGCACTTGTTCTTGTAATTTTGATATATCATGTAGCATTTCTTCCTCTTCTTCATGAGTCATGCTAGAGCTTTCAGGTTCCTTACTAGGTGTTTGCATTTTCTTTCCTCGGGGCATCAGTTACCGATAATAATGCTTTACTATGCCCTTTGAATTCTGTTAAACCAAGCTTACACAAAAATTTAAAAAAAAAACTACACACCTTTTTTCACTTTATAGAAGCCTGATATTGAATCTGATGTATCTCTGTAATTTCGGATCATCCAGTTCTGAAATTGCTATCTGTAGTAGCCTTCTACGTCCTCTTTCCAATGCCACAAGTCTGAGCCAAATTGGATTCTCCAAGGAAGAGTTATGTGAAATCTCCCACAGTGACTTGCTTTTAGACTGGTTCAGTAGAGCGAACTTGTACGACGTGCCACGAGTCACTGTTTCAACCTTTGAATCTGAAACTCACCCACAAGAAACTACAGTCCGTCCTCTTTCTGTACCTTTTTACGAAATTTCAATCCGATCCTCAGAGAGAGAGTTATGACGATTTTCCCCAGGTCACCTGTTTTGAATGTAATTCAGGAGTCTGCAAAAAGACCAACTTCCTCAGATCATATCTCCGAAAATATCGTGCAAAAAGCTCTGAAATTCGGACCCAAGGTTCAGCGCCAATTCTTCTCAAATGGGTTTTTTTTGCGACTTCTGAAACGTCACAGAAAAAAAGTTATAGCGAAAATTCCACGATGACCTGTTTGGAGCAGCGAAACCCTAGAATCCAAAGCTCTGATACCAAATGTTATGAAACCAGCTCACAAAAAGATAGAAAAGAGAGATCCACGACTTAGAATTCAGCCTCTTCGAGGGGGCAACCTCCTTTACATTACATAAATGAACAATTCTTGGATGATACAAATGAAAATACCTCCTTTCTATATATAGGAGTCTAAGTGGTCCAATACAATCCAGCCTACATAACAATAATATTGTAGGGCACAAAAATAACAATAGTGGGCTTCTATGTGGCACAATAGTAACAATATGGGCACTACATGGGTACATCAATATAAATAAGGGGTATAACTACAATAGTAATGGGGTAATCACTAGTATTATAGGGACCCAACAGCTTTTTGATCCAACTTCTTCCATTTTTCATTCGAAACTCCCATTAGTTTAGTACCTGGATCTATTGCAATCCATTGATCTTTATCCACCAACAGATCCTCCATCTTGAGTTTCCACAACTCAAAACTCTAACCATTAAATTTCTCAATATCTATCTTTCCACTGCTCACCATCTTCTTTCACCATTAGAATTGATCTCGTCGATCTCCCATGGAACAGGGTCTACCACAGGCCGGAGCGAAACCCCTCAGTAACAAAGGCATCCCCTTGAAGCCAAAATAGGTTTGATTCCAAATGTAGGTTTTAACCTCGTACAGAAATTACCTACATATGAATTCTAAAACACAGAAAATAAACAATGCGAGAGAATAACCCCCCAGTTAACTACGTGGGCTAGTTGTGAAAGAATATAACACAACCCAACAAATTTGTATAGTCTTTGATTCCTTCCTAATTGAGTGAGTACTTTAATTAGAGAAATTTTGAGGTCTAAAATGGACCTCCTAAGGAAAATTATAAAATAATAGTGGAAATAATAAAATAATATTAGATTACCTCATCAAATTTTGGAGTGAAAAAAAGAAAAAACTACTTTTTCAACTTATCTTGCTACATGTTTACTCAAATTTCGAGCGGGAGCACTTGTTGGATGCAAAATCTAATTTCACATAGAATGAATATCCATTTTAAATACTTTCGATGGATCCTGCTACACAAAATTAGAAATACATAAAAAAGGTGATTGAAATCACATTTTTCATGTATTTCTATTTTTTTGTGTAGTGGGCCCAATCAAAAGTATTCAACATGGATACTCCTTGGATGAAAAAATAAATTTTGCATCCAATGAGTGATCCCACTTGAGATTTTAGTAAAATTGTAGGGAGAAAAATTGAAAATACAAGTTGAAAAGGTATTTTTTCATTTTTCTTTATTCTTTTATCGTTTTACCTTTTTACTCCAAAAATGGTGATTCATCCCCAATGGTTGACATCATCATATTAAATTATACTGGTTCTTATAAATTTGATTTTGTTTGTACATTTTTGTTTTGAGGCCCATTTTTTATCTCAAAATTTCTCTAATGACTTGAACAACTTCTGAGCTCATGCAAAATAACCTGAAAGCATGAATCAATAAAAATTTCTGGTATTTAGAGGCTCTCTCTAACTATTGCATTTTCACTTACAAAGTGAAATATTACGTTCAGTTTCATAGTAATGTTTGCAACCTTTATTGTATTGCCTTCATATTGATGATGTATGCTAAGGAGTCCATTGCACTTGTACACATGTTGGGTTACATAAAGAAAGACAATAGCATATCAGGCTAAGTTGAATATCATGCATGTAAAAGCATTTGTTGACTAATATTGGGCTTTCCCATGTTCAAAATTTGGGTTAACTCATATATTATGTTTGTGGGTAGTTGCATTAGGATAAAAAATATATGTATAGCCCCTTCAACTTAACCTCAGGCCTCCTTGGTGATAGGCTACAGGTCTACCAATTGCTTTATTAAAAAGAGAGAGGTGAAATAAAAACAATGGAAAGTTATCTTCTAATGTTAACTTCGCCTTTCAAGTATTATAAATCCATGGATGATTTACATTTCACAACTATGGATTCTCTATAAGATTCCAAGAAAAAGTAATGATTTAAGAATGTAAATGTAACGAATGGTGAATCTAAAAGGACTATAATATCAACCATAGTCTGAACAAGGGCAAGAAAAAAATTGAAATTGGTTTAAAATTCAAGCAAGAGCTAGAACCAAATGTAGACAACATGCCCTACTATATCTCTACTATTATTGAACAAAGCCAATTCCAAAATTGGAACACCCCTTAATGCACCCATCTCTCTCATCCAGTCTTCTATTTTTATTCTTTAACATTCTAGGATGATTAGATTACAATCTTTCTCAATAATATATGATCTTTCATGTGCTTAGCCCTTTTTGTTTCTCTATGGTTGTCATCTTGTGCAAGGGTGAAAATTGTGCTTAAAAATGATTGTAGACTTGCAATCTTCTTTCTCTTCATTGTCCCTTTGTAGGACTAATGTGATGTTTCCAACCCTTTTGTAAACTGAAGTTTGTGTTACAACATAGTGGTTATAGCCTCTTTAATTACCCTGTTTTCCTAGCTAATTCACTATGGATAATTGGAAACTGGAGGCAGTTATAGGCATGTTTTGAATTTACATCCTAATGGGTATCATTTGGTGCAAAAAAATAGTCCATATGTTGTCATGTAACCAGTTGATGAAATTTGATGCTAATTTGACATTAAAATTCATTGTTGATATCCATAAATAGATGAAATCTATCTAGGAGAATTTAGCCTACATTGTCTTTACAATCAGTTTGTTGGTATGTTTCCTTGCTTGGATAAGTTTGATCCTATGTATGTTTGCAATGTAACATTCTAGTTTGTATTTATATGGCTTTAATGAATTTTTTACTAACTTATGCAGAAAATATGTGTGTTTTTTTAACAATTAGTTGCACTAGAAATCACAAATAATATTTATCATACATCTATGAGAGAATCCACATAAATGTTTTATCAAACAATTGGCACATTGCCAAGACATCCAAATTTGTAAAAGAAAATTAGAATAGGAATTTCAAAACAAGAGTTAATTTTCGAAGGGTTACAAGTAGTGGCATGAACCTGTTGTCATCTTATTAACCAAATCACATTGTCCAGGTCACGGGTAAGGATCTAAGGCACACAACTATTCAAACAATCAGTGAAATAAGTAGCACAATCTAGAAATAGGGTCCAACAAGTTTAATTTCGCGACCACATAAAGAAAGGGGAAACCTTTATGCAATCATACTTTGTTTGTTCATTTATATAGTTGGAATATGGATGCACATTAATTTTCTTCCTTTGATTCTACATATATTGAGACATGGATTTTTCTTCATTGGATATTACATATATTGTGCAATTTACTTTGGTGCTACATATATTGTAATGGCTTAAGCCAACGTTTTTTACACTTGATGAAACAATATAAAACACTTAAGCTAGGGTCCTTGACCAATAATATATGCCTCTTGGACTCTTGTCCAATTAGCGTAGTGTTCAAGATATGATATAATGTATATATCTTGAAAATTTGAAAAACTTATGAATATGATTTAGATATTTGTGTGAACCTGTGATTTGATTACACTGTGTTTTGAATTATTCTTGCTACTGCTACATAGATTTAATATTGTGTTCTTGGTATGTAATAGTTTCTTAAAATAAATGTTTCCTATTTAACTATGTCATTATATTTTGTCTCTCTTTGATCACATGTAAATAATTCCATTTTCAAATTTCCTTACTTCTTGTTCATCTTCTTTGTCCTAGAGCTAGGCACACGAGTTTAGATTATTGGTGAATAAGAAAAGAAAAGAAAGGAGACTACATACTATATAAAAAATTTCATAATATTCTTCAACGATAATTGATGGTTGGCTATTGAACATATTCTATGACTTTTCCATTGTAAAGTAGTTTTGCATTTGATAGCTTGTTATATTGGCCCATCATATCACATGGCAATGAAAAATTCTTTTGCATTAAATGAGTCAAATGTGCAATAAATCGATCACAAGTTATTTAGATTCAGTTTATTTTGGATGAAATAGTTCTTCTATTATCTTGGGGATTCTCTGTTTGATTCTTTTGTTGTTCTTCTTCACTTCCACTATACCTCAGTTGAAATATGAGAAGCAATTGTTATTCACTTCCGCGATTACTTGAGTTGTTGACATGATGTCTCTTAGCAGTCACTACATACTAAATTGGCTCCTAAGTATCTTGAAGACCTTCACCATGTTAAAAATGTTCAAATGTACTTGCAAGTATTGTCTACACCTTCTATGTTTTGTGCTTCTTCTACAATCAGCTTATGGAGAGATAATTTTTTCATCAAAGAGTTCTCTAAATGGTTGTCGGTTCTAGTCAATGTTTGGCTATTCATAAATGGGAAACCATATCTCTGCTTCAATCATGACATTGATGGATATTAGCGTAATATTATATTGCAAAACCAAAACCCCGTGTGTGGCCATTTTTAACTACTCTTGTTTCATCACACAACATGCATCCTATCTCTGATTCCTAAATCAATTGCTTCATTCATTTGTCCATACCAATTCCCCTACAGACAACTTGACATGTTGTCAATTGAACAAATACTATTGGAGAAAGGGTTCTTGATCTATGATCATATTGTCAAACATTGTCATGACTCATTGTACCAATCTATTTGTGCACTGCACCATGGTTTGAGATGGTTGGTATGAGAAAAATAATTGCACAAACTTTTACAACTACTTCATTTGCAATGACATTAGAGCTATTGAATTCTTAGAAGAACACCTCCATGCTTCATTAAACAATAATAATGTATCAAAGATTGTTAATGTTATAATATTATTAACTTATCAATGCCATATGAAAATCGAAATATGAATGAAACACTTTTTTCGATCCAATGGATATGTGAAATTCTTGATGTTAACAAATACATTTGCTGTGCAGAAATGAGAGATATTAATTTTAGGTTCTATTCATCAAAAACTTCATCCAAAGTGTTGTGCCTCATGTTTCTACCAATTTCCACATCACATGTGCATTTTCATGCACTTCTGAAAATTAATCGTGTCAAAAATGTCAGCCATAGTGAAAAAATGCGAGGAATGCTCGATTTAATGTCAGAAAGAAAAACTACAATGCCGTGTGTGTCCCTTACAAGAATCTTGTTGACAAATTAGAATCTAATGCCACTACATCTCATTCTTCACTAAACTATCACTCAATTGATAATAAAATATTCATAAAAAATAGAATTTATCAAAGATACTAAACGTTGGACCTTATCAGGACAAGATTCTCATTATTTGTCATTGAACAAAGACAACAGAAAATTAATCTCTGATTTTTTTCCAACATATCCAATAAGAAATATGCAATATGAACAGAGGGTGCCATGTTATACTAAGAATTTAAAAAACATGTGTTTCCAATTAAAGAAGTTAATCCAAGACACACCTACTTATGCATGCTACATTTGTGACAGATTTCATTTTACAAAAGACACACAACACATTGATAGAATCACATTATCAACTTTTTACAATCTCACTCCTACAACAAAACTCAAACCCATCAAATTGAATGAATGGATTTGGAAATCTTGTAATACTGCAATACTCAATGAAATTTTACCTACATTTTCATCACCTTCGCATATTTGTCAAAACCAGAAATTGCTTTCTGTTGCAGAATTAACACCTTTAGAGGAAAGATTAGGGGCACCAAGAATGACCTACACAAATAAGGCATCTTGGCTACAAAAGATCACAAACTAGATTATCAATTATTGAGCTGAGATTTTCGTTCTATAGCCTAGTAGGAGGGGATGTGTACGTTTGTCTCTTCGTCTATTGAGTTGACATGTACCGCTTTAAAAAAAAATTATGCTCTAAATAGAAAAATAATGTTTCCTATAATAAAAAAATGAATATGTTTTAAAGTAATTAGAAGTAAAAAAAATGTGGAAGATGTTTAAACCTTATACTTTTAAAAAATATTTACACAAGAGATTTAAATAAACTATTTGAAGATCTATGATAACTAATTTATGTTGATATCAACTTCATATATATCTCTATATAGAAAAAAATGTTAAAATAAAATATTTTAATGTTGAGAAGATTTTTCGTCGAAATCACATCATGATATATTTGTTGACGTGTTTCGAACCAACAAGTGTGGTTCATCGTCAAGACAAGTTGAAGAATCAGACTAAGGCAGCAAATTAAACAGAGAGAGAAAATCATCCAACGGCTATATTAGACCAGGAATGACTATATTTGACCATGAAATGACTAGGTTTGACTAGGAAACTATATTAGGACCGAGGGATATGGATAGGGAAAGTTAGTTTGGTTAATTTTATTATTAAATTTAATAGTTTATAATGAATCAAGAAGGTTCACTTAATTGGTAAGTTAGAGTAAATTTAATTTAACCATTCTTTGACTTTTTCTATTAAGTTTGAAGCCTATTTAATTATATTATATTACTGATTAACTAAATCTTAGTTTTAACTCCATATAATTAAGGAGTATAAAATAATATATATATTATTAATGTTAAAGTTGTATAAATTTAAATTAATCTTATTAATAATAAAGGAATTAATAAGAAAGATTAAAAAGTCAACCTAATAAGGGTCTAACTTAGAAGAAAGGGGAATATCTTATAAAATATATTATTTTAAGGTTATTAGGGTTTTATTCAATTAAATTTAATTGCTAATATTTAATGAGAGTAACTAAATATTATTATAGTTAAATATTAATTAAATTAACATGGTTTATTAAGGGCTCCAATATATATAAAATAATAATAATAATAATTTTTAATTGTTAAAATATATTATTTTAACATTGTATATAAAAAATATTCAATGTAGGTTATCAATAAAATATTTTAATACGAATTAATATTGACATATACTTAAAAATATATTAATAAAAAAAAATAAAAAAAAATTGGGCCGATAAAATCTCTCTATGAGCATGTCATGTAAAATATTTTAATGGCAATTATGTATATATTATATACTACTTAAATAAAAATTATGTATATATCATGAAAAAATTAAGTTTTTATGGTCCTATACATACTATATATAGCATTCAAAAATACAATTTAAATAATGAAAAATTACACATTGCATTTTTCACTCTAAAGGAATTTTCACATGAAGAAATTTGATCCCTCTGGGCTCATGTTAGATTCATACTTAAGATGGATCTATGCTGGCACTAATAAATTTCCCCTCCAATTTTGATAGAGTTCAAACAACTTTTCCTAGAAATATTAATGAGTACATGATCATTGTAGTTATGCTAAAGATAAAGATGGAGTACAAGAATGCTTATTTGTCTAGAAACATTTGGCCAAAAAAGGTGATAATTTCTTTACATGACTTGTGCAACACCTTTGTCTACAAAAATGAACAAATAGTAACCAACAATGAATGGCAAAAATAGTTTGATCAAAATAAACAAATCCATGACAATACTATTCCAACAATAGATCAACTAGATTCACCAAATTCTAACAGTGATCTAGAACCAGAATCTGAAACACTTGTACATGGCTACTCAGAGACCCATGTAATCCATGATATTGACACTAGAATAGTGTGTTGGAAAATTGGAAAGGAAAAAAGATTGTCTATTGTTGATAATTGCTTGTGATTTCTTTGAGTTATTATTATATTTCTTATGTTCTTATTTTATCTTAGTTCATCAAGCAATTACCAAAACCAAAACACGAAGATCAAGGACACCATATGTAGGCACACAACCAGGGAAAAGCCCCTGTATAGAGGAAAACCTAGTCAATAACTCTTCCTTTAGTAGATTCATATGACAGTGAGACAACCAAGACCTTGACCAACGGACCTTCCTCCTCCACCAAGTCATCCTTTCAATGAGATGCAACAACCTTGAATAGTCTCTTCTTGTCCAACAGATTCAACCCAACATGAACCCAAAATTTTGGCCAGCTTCACTAGTAGCTTAAGAATTTCTCCCTCCCCAGTATCTGTAGAATTTTAGCCCCTCTAATAGCTTCAAAACTTCACACGTGTGGGAAAAAAGAGATATAGTTTTGAATTCTTATGCTTGTGAGATACCTCCTTCTCCTTTGTTATCCTTCTTCCTCTTCTTCCTAGAAATTCACACTTTTTCTCATCCCAAAAGCTGCGAATAAAACTTGTTGTGTGTGAGTGACAAATGAGGTCGAGTTGCTGCCTTCAAATAGTGATTATGTTGCCCAATTTAGGCTGACTTGTCTAGTTTGAGGCTGACTTGGTGGAGGAGGCCTAATTAACCTATTTTACAATAAAATAAATTATTATTTGACAAATAAATCCCAAGAAAGGTTCTTTACAATATGACATGGATAAGGACATTTGACATAAGCCCTAGAAGTCATCAGAGGAGACTTTGACCTAAAAACAATTACCCAAGAATGAAGCCATGCTTTAATAAGTCAATTTCTTTAATAATAAAAATTATTTTTGTTTATATTGATAAATACATTTCATTATGAGTCAAGAATAATTATGAAAACCAACACTAGTTACATTCTTCAACATAGTGCAAATCAGGTCTTCTGATGGATTCCAACCATCAGGCATTTTCTAAGACTGATTTTTGGAAGAGCTTAACTTCCTCACATTGTTTTATGGCTCAAGTTGACATGTTGATGTCGTAAATCTCTTCTCTTATCGAAAGATTTCATAATGGGAACTATTGCATATGTATGGGGACTTGTCAACACATATTATGAATATATTTTTTAAATAAATTTGTATATTAATAAACCATGTTTCCAGCTCAGCCTAGATATCTATTTGCAAAGGAGAGCTAAAAGCAAAAAATTAGTTGCTAAAGACATCAAAAATTAAAACATTCTTCAAATAACACTGCAATCGCCATTTTCATATCAATGTTTGTAAATAATTCACACGTCTTGTTATAGACATTTTTGTGCCTTACAGCATGAAGCATGAAATGTCGATAATCTAAGGGATCCAAAGTCCCTAAACATGTTGTTCCTACCCCTAGAGGAACAAGGTCAGCAAACCACAGCACTAAAAATCAGTTCTCCACCTGAAAACACTCAAAAACAAGCTAATTCTAGATCATGTCAACTGCTCCACTGAGCATATGCGCTGAATGTCAACTGCTCCACTCTGTACCTGCCCTGAATGTCAAATATAATGAAGGCTACCTGCGCTGGGCGAGATTGGCCAAGTGGCACAGTCATTCTGCAAGGTGTCAAATGCCCAGGAAGCTTCCAAAATGACACTTGGATCAGGGAATTCGCCTTGTGATGAGTAAGAGGATCTAGATCTCCAAGTGGAAGCAAGAAACTCCAAGTGGACTCAAGAACTGAAGAATAACTGAAGTGGGAGAGGACACTAGTCAGCTCCATGCCAAGCTCAAGATGACTCATCCTTTCTCCAAAACTCCTATATATAGAGCTCTCTCATGAGGTCTTTGGGGGCTGGAATCTTGTGAATGTAAGGAAGTGTTGTTGGTTTGAGTATAGAACTATTGGGTGATTGCTTTGAAGGAGGTGAAGAGGAGATTTCTTTCTGCTGGGAGGTGTTGCTGGATTGGGCCTCTTATGGTTGTAACACTCTCAGAACTTTACTTCTTCCATTAATAAAGTATTTGAGGTTCTTCTATATGCATGTGTCTCTGTGGCATATTGATGCTTGTATATTTGATTTATTCTAATCCTTGAATCAATTATGGATGTATGCTTCTTGTAGTCTCCCTTTCTTGTGCTTTTGCAGGATCTTTGTGTAGCTGGGCCAGTGAAAGAGCAAGGAGATGGGAGCAAGCAGCAAGGAGAGAAGATTGGATCGAACATTAGCGGAAGACAACGGTTAGTGGATCTCTTTCTCCCCTCTCTTACATCTCATAAAGAAGTAATCTTGAATAGCTTTGCATTCAGTTGTTGCTGAGGTACTATCACCCTTAGAGTGGGATAGGGTCATTCCGTATTGGATACTTTTCCCAACAACAAATTGGCGACTCCGCTGGGGACCGTATCTTGTTGGTTGTTTGTGTTTTTGCTATTCATTTCATAAACAAAGGGAGTACCGAATCGAACTGCATTTGGATCTTTCAAATGCAAAGTAGAGGGCAGCTACTCTAGCTCAGTTTCTGGGCAAGTTTATGATTTGAAGAGCTGATCCACAAGGACTCTAATAAGCTCTTAGTGATAGCTTTTCATCCTCCTTGTTATCCCTTAGTGTGTCCTTGACTGATAGCTTCTGATTTGGCCAAAAACTGTGAATTTTTGAGCAATCTGTGACCCGGAAACCAAGAGAAACGAAAGTTTCGTTCTTCAGTGCAACTGCTGTGAAGCCTGTCTGCATTTCAGCATAGTTCCCGAAGGGGCTACCTGCGCTGAAGGTCAAACAGACAGTGTCCCACCTGCGCTGGACCAATCTTGCCTTGTGCTACTGGGGTTTCCTGCTGTTTCTTGCCCTGTTTTCACTCTTGTTTTTGCTGCCTGTTACCAGTCAATGTGCCTATCTGAAACCAACTTTCCTTGCCACTATTCCGCCTCGGTTGTATAAAGAAACTGTGTTTGTTCTTTGTGTATTTCTTGTATCATTTACAGTTTCCCATAACGAAAGTGAACTAGTCTTGTTGTGACCTCTTAGATCTAGACCTGTGATAAAGTGTCGTTTTGATCTTAAGAGTTAGTTTGTTTGCTGTTCATAGCTGATTGAGCTTTTGCTTTCGTCATTTGGTTTGAATTTATATATTTCTAGTGTCGAAACAAGTAAATCTTAAGGTGTCTTTCGATTTTGGACAAGCTTGTTTGCTTTCACTTGAAATTGAATTCAAAGTTATACAACAGCTTTCTTTTTGTGTCGCACAAACATTAAGAAAGAGAAAAGAAATACCTGCATTGTGCATGTGCATTATGACAGCTTGCATGTTGATTTAGGGAAAAGTGCATTAGTGTGTGCTCTATGATCTGTGTGAAAAGATGTTATCTTTCTTTTCCCTCAGTAGTTAAGATTTTCAAAGTTGAAAGATTGAAAAGCTTGCTTATCATCTTAGACTGCATTTAGGAGTGTTATCATACATCTCGTGGTGATCCATAAAGGCAAACTGCTAAACAAGATCAACCTTAAAATAAATTGAATTTACATAACAACGCATTGAAACATAACGCAAACACATAGAGGTCTAAGCTAGAGACGTGTTCCGCCATCGTTAAACGTGATATCTTAGCGTTGAGTGGTTGGGTGATTCCTCCACGGTGAAGCGATAAGTATCAATACGGACTTGTGCTCCCACGTACCGTCGCGTATATATTGGGAGACCCCTATAGGAACAAAGCCTTTATCCAATAGGAAACCGTGTCGGCCGCCCTACTGATCGCAATGCAGTGAACACAGCATTCACGAAGATCGACCACTCGTACCGTAAAACGTATTCTGTGGTTTTGCGAAAAGTTTGGCACACCCTCTGCCTAGAACTCCAGAGCAGTTTCTTTTGGCCTTTTTCAAACTCTATAACTGAAAAAGTCCATCCGAGCATTTGTCACTTCGGGCTCGTTAAAACATCGAAGGAGACTAGAGTCATCTTTAGCTTTTTCTCGACTCTTAAAAAGTGAAAAAGCAAGTTGTGTCTAAAGCGTCATTATAAAATTTATTTTAAACGGAACATAATCACCTCCTATTCCCGCGTTGATCTGTAGGTTGAGAACATGGAACGCCCCAACCAAGGAATTCCATAGGATGGAAATCCTAGTCCTTTCTCCTCTTGGGGAGAAGTTGGTGCGCCCCACATGGCCACATTGTCGCTTCCAGGACTGACAATTGGCCTGCCAATCTGGCTATTCTCAACCAATGTAGTTCAGAACACCATGGTTCCTGAACAGTCGAGTCAATAGTTAGGTCAGTCTAGAGCTGCCCACCAGCCTTCTACTTCCTATAACTCTTCCTCTAATCCTTCATCTTCACAAGGTAGAGCCGGCAAAAGCCAAGCTCCCATGGAGAAGAAGGAGAAGAAGAAGAAAGAGAAGAAGAAGAAGGAGCCTAAGGCGACTGGGGGCAAGCAAAAGACATCTGACAAAAATCCACACACAGCACAGACCGGGCCTAAATCGCCATGTGTCATATGTAAAGGAGACCACTTCCATAGAGATTGTCCCTGTATTCCCCGGATAATAAGGGACTGGTCCCCTCGTTTGCACAATTCGGGGGCATCAACCTCTGATAGCCATGTTGATTGCTTACCGTCAACCAGCGAAAGTGAAGGTTCAAGACAAAGAGGGGGACCAAGATCCCCCTGCAGACTGTGTGAAGGCGATCACGCCATCCACTGTTGTCCCTTCTTAGACGAAGCGAAGAGAGTTTTGGAAGATCGTCCAGTTTCACCAGTAATGCTTCCTCCTGGATACAAAAAACTCGTGCCAAGTCCTTCGTTGGTTGAAAATACAGCTGCCCCACTCAAGTGGTCAGCTGAAGTGTCAGTCATTGAAAATGAACCTACTGAATCCAGACCAGACGAAAGTCTAAAGGTCGATACAGCAGTTGACCCGGTTCCGCCTTCAGAGGTTTCGTCTTTAAATGACACCGTCAATGAAGATTCATCTTCAAATGACACCCTCACTGAAGAGAATAAGGATGACACCATCCAGATTCTTTTCATCAACACCGACTCTGATGAGCATCAGGGCAATGCGCCCATTCCTTTATCGCAGGAAGGAACATCGTCAAGGTCATATCCGGCCGTGTATTCGGTCCCACCACCAAGCAACCTGGTTGTATCCTTTGATTGGAACCAACTAGGCAGACCCCGGTTACCAGCCAGTATACCATTCAGAATCATAGTCCAAATTTACAGGATGGTAATCGCTGGAACTATCATTGATGAAGGGGCATCTGTGAGTATCCTTTCCTCTATTGCTTGGAAAGCACTGGGTTCCCCAGAGCTTTTGCCTGAGATAAGAAATCTTTCGGGTTTTGATAAAGGAACCAGTCGACCATTAGGGATCCTCCCCAATGTACCTGTTACGTTGAAAGGGAAGACCGTTTAGATGAATGTGATGGTTGTTCAAGGACCCTTGGATTATAACCTACTCCTTGGACGAGACTATATATATTGCATGGGAGCTATAGTCTCCTCACTCTTTAGAGTAATGTGTTTTCCACACGAAGGAAGAATGGTCAAGCTCGTAGACCAACTTTCATTTCTGGGATCACGCATTGCAAATAGTCACATACCAACCCTCAATGGTCTATTCATCCAAGAAATGTCTCCCCCCCCAGTCCTCCTTCCCGATGAGTGCAAGTGATTCGGAAAGATGGGACTAGAACCCAGGGGGCATGCATCCTGGTCTGCTTCGAGCAGAGGAAACCTTGGGTATAAAGTAGAATTTCCGCGGGAGAATATGACTAGTCTGTACCCCGTCCGTGGATGGAAGAGGGGTTGTTCTAGAACAGGATTCTTTTTTCAAGGTTATGTGTTTGACGGAACAGGGTCATTCACCATTGTCTACTTCGGTAGACAGTGCCGAGGAGATGTTTTCGTTTGATGGTGTTAACAAAACAATCTTTGGGTAACCAGAAAGAGGCAAGCCTCACCCTTTAAAACAAATGTTTTATCGGATAAGTAGGGGCAGCCTTGAAATTATACCTTACACCTGGGGGCATGCAACCTTTTGGAGTGCAAGCAAGGGACGACTATTTATTTTTTTTAATTTTTAGGTCCTCCCTTTAAACCTGTAGGTCTAACCCTTTAAACTCGTAGGATTAGCCGTTTCCAAACTTGCATAAAGAAAGGATATGAGGAGCATAGCTTCGTGAGATAAAGCTCCATAAAAAATAGCTATCTCACAGGAGACATTTCTTATCTTATGATTGGTATTATCGAGCAGTTTTACCGCGGAATTTATGCTCGTTAAAAAATAGAAAAGCGAGATCCGAGCAGTTTTAACGCAGAATTCATGCTCATTAAAAAATATACATAAGCATTGAGCAGTGTTTTGGCGCATTCAAGCTCTTTAAAAAATGAACCCAGGCCCGGTAAATAACCATTGTGACCGTAAATTTATTAGCCATAGAAAGCCTTGGTCGTGTTTACACCCGCCACCTCCATTCCATTTGGCCAATCGTTCACCTCCATATGATTGAATACCTATTTTGAGGAACAGCTGCGAAGAGTGATTTCACCTAGCCATCCTTGTGACACTGCCGTGATTGGAAAATTCCAACCTGTACCTGGAATCTGCTGCTATCCCTGTTTATCACTCGTTCCTCAAAAGACGAGTCTTCTTTGAGCTATTTTCATCTGACTCGTAAAATATGAAAAGTTTGCCGAGTTTTGGCCTTCCAGCTCGTTAAAGTGACCGGAAGAGCTATCCCTCCTCTAGATTTTAATCTTTTTGGACCTGAGGGATTATTACACAAAAAGGTCGAGCGCTTGTTTTATTCGGCTCGTTAAAGTTATCAAAAACTCATCCCTTCTATATTGTTTTATACTTTTTCGGACTTAAGGGATTAGATGACGAAAAAGGAATTTTGGAGTTAACTTTCTGTACCTTTTCAGACTCTCTAAAAATTGAAAAGGACCGAGTTTTCCTTGTCGTTAGACTCGTTAAAATGATTAAATAGTGACAAACTTGTCTTTAGACGAGAACGAGTTTCCCTATCGCTAAGCTCGTTAAAACATAGCGATGGGCTTGCCCGAAGGGCAAGTTATAGAACAAGCATATGTTATCCTCCTCAGGCTTGACAAAAATAAAGAGGTACTGGTCAGAAATGACTGGGGAAAAATTGGGAGAACCTCAAAGCTTTAATGGTAGCAAGTCGCTCTTGAACATGACACTTTGTCCTCCGTATCACATCGGGTTGGGTTGTTTCATTCACCGGTCTCATCACCATGGTCCTCGCCAAACCATCCACATTTGGGGTAATGCTACCGATCCATCACATCAGTGTCGTTATATGTTCAAGAGATGTGTTCAGAAAGAGTCAACCATGTCCCATCCACTGCCATACATTATCCTTCATCCACCCATGATCGCCACCCTGAATCATATCTCACAGGTTGTTTTCACCTCCACTAAAATCATTAGCTCCATTCCGTGTCACTGATGTGGGATTCATTAAGGCCCTCCTTTGACGGATCGCTTCTTGTCGACTTCAGCTCATTATCCAAGAAGTTGATCTAGGAACAACCCCCTCAGTACTTTGAAGCTTGCATGCCTCAATGGCAAGTTTCTCACTTCCGGCGACAGGTATACATTAATGACCTTCGACCAGAAGATTTTGCGTGGTGTTCAACGCCAAGTCCTTTATTCACACCACGTGAATTGTATTGCAGTACCTTGAGGGTCATTGTCATTATTGGTGATTCCTCTCGCGCTTGTTAACGGTTTACATTATTGACCGGTAATCAAGCGATGTCTTTCCATGTTCGACTTCAGTGCAATTCTCACATGGATCGACTTGTACTAAGAGTGAAGATCGAACGAGTTTTGAAGACCCCGGATCTAGTTTCATCCATCCGGGCTGCGATATATATTCAGGAAATATAAAGACATTTGATATGTACATCATTGCAGCAGATGATCATCCTACTCAAAGGATGATAATTTCAGCAGAGAATTATCAGTCTACCATCAGATGATCGTCTGTTCTATGTACCAAAATGAATTTATAAAGCTGAGCATGGGAATGCCCGCCTCAGCTAGATCATGAAAGCAGAATGAAAAATAATGTATTGTATTGTATTTTATTACAGGGCACCTCTCAGCGATTGAATGAACTTCGGATCCTCCTGATAAATCATTTCACCCGATAAACGACCTCATACTTTAGGGGGCAACTGTTATAGACATTTTTGTGCCTTACAGCATGAAGCATGAAATGTCGATAATCTAAGGGATCCAAAGTCCCTAAACATGTTGTTCCTACCCCTAGAGGAACAAGGTAAGCAAACCACAGCACTAAAAATCAGTTCTCCACCTGAAAACACTCAAAAACAAGCTAATTCTGGATCATGTCAACTGCTCCACTGAGCATCTGCGCTGAATGTCAACTGCTCCACTCTGTACCTGTGCTGAATGTCAAATCTAATGAAGGCTACCTGCGCTGGGCGAGATTGGCCAAGTGGCACAGTCATTCTGCAAGGTGTCAAATGCCCAGGAAGCTTCCAAAATGACACTTGGATCAGGGAATTCGCCTTGTGATGAGTAAGAGGATCTAGATCTCCAAGTGGAAGCAAGAAACTCCAAGTGGACTCAAGAACTGAAGAATAACTGAAGTGGGAGAGGACACTAGTCAACTCCATGCCAAGCTCAAGCTGACTCATCCTTTCTCCAAAACTCCTATATATAGAGCTCTCTCATGAGGTCTATGGGGGCTGGAATCTTGTGAATGTAAGGAAGTGTTGTTGGTTTGAGTATAGAACTATTGGGTGATTGCTTTGAAGGAGGTGAAGAGGAGATTTCTTTCTGCTGGGAGGTGTTGCTGGATTGGGCCTCTTATGGTTGTAACACTCTCAGAACTTTACTTCTTCCATTAATAAAGTATTTGAGGTTCTTCTATATGCATGTGTCTCTGTGGCGTATTGATGCTTGTATATTTGATTTATTCTAATCCTTGAATCAATTATGGATGTATGCTTCTTGTAGTCTCCCTTTCTTGTGCTTTTGCAGGATCTTTGTGTAGCTGGGCCAGTGAAAGAGCAAGGAGCTGGGAGCAAGCAGCAAGGAGAGAATATTGGATCGAACATTAGCAGAAGACAACGGTTAGTGGATCTCTTTCTCCCCTCTCTTACATCTCATAAAGAAGTAATCTTGAATAGCTTTGCATTCGGTTGTTGCTGAGGTACTATCACCCTTAGAGTGGGATAGGGTCATTCCGTACTGGATACTTTTCCCAACAACACGTCTCCTGACTACTTTGAAAGCATATCAAAAGACATCTTTCGAATGATATAGCAACTTGGTCCACCAACAATTTTTTTTCACATTCACTAGTGTTGAGCATCTCCGGGGTCCACAGAGAGATGGATTGAGAAAACAAAGAATTGGATCTATAAAAAATTGCAATAACACCTCTTCTAATGAATCCATTGACACATTAATCATAAGTCATTCAGTCATTTTAATTCAATATTACAAACATAAAATTCCATTGTTGCACACTTTGATTGCAAAATACAATGAGTTGTTTGGAAAAGTGCAAGATTATTTTTTATCACAAAGTTCCAAAGTAGCGGAGCATAATATGACCATGGATTACTTTGGATCCAAAATGCACCAATACATCAACATTATCCTTGTATCGATGTTGTTTCCTTCATCAATCGCTATTTGACTTGTGATTCAATAATGTTACCAAATGAAGTGATTGGAATTCAAACTCTTCATCACACAAAAACTTGCAAAAATAGTAAAAATTATGCCTATAGATTTGGTTTCCCTATCCCAACAACTAATGAAATTTGTATCTTACAACCTTTGTGAAATAAAGACAATGACAATCTAGAACTAGAAAAAAAAATCTTCTCTTCTACAAATCAAAGTTGATTCAAAAACATAACATTTGATAATTTCCTAACCGATCTTGGAATTAAAAGAATAGAATACATATTTCTCCTTTTCTCTTGTATCACTTCATCTATTGTATTTCTCAAAATAAATCCTTGTGATGTGTGGATAAATACATTTGCAAAAAAAATGTCGCCATTGTGGCAAGCAACATAGAGTCTTAATTCATTTTGGATGCCTATGTTGAAACAACATATTGTAGCTCATATGTGACAAACATGGACCACACAATGACATACACTTTCAAAAGAATCCAATAAAATTGCTTATGTAGTGAAGAAAAAAAAGTTAAAACTATTTTCAATCTTGGAAACACACTACTAAATATGCAACAAATCTCAAGCTGACAAGAAATCCACACTATCCTTTCATTGCATTTGTACTCATCCTCCAGAAAAATAATATTCATTAACACTACCCCAGCTGAAAAAAGAACGTACGCGTTGAAACTATCTATTGTATTACAACAAGAACTCAATAACTCTTAAGACATTGTGTATGTGACAACGATTTGATAAATATGTCACATGACCCATTGAACTTGAAAAAAATTGCTTAGTAGAATATGCTTCATCCTATTCAACCACAAAAACAACAACCAAAGGAAGAAAACACCCATGTGTCATATGATTCATTCGATATAATGAACAAAAGGACCTTTAAAACCATTATAGAGAAAAAAATGATGTTCTATATCCCTTACAAAGAATCTAAATAAACATTAAAATAGATTAATGAGACATAGGCTAAGGCATACTTGTCCCAAAAACACATTGTTTGTGCTACTGAAAAACAATTATTCCATTCAATCTCACCATGGAGTGACATTGAACTTGCTTCTACTACAATTGCAACTAAAAATGAGGAGCTTGTGCTTCACTTCCCATTAGAAGATGACACCAATGCTTTCCCTATTATAAAATATGATATTCAACACAACCTAGTAGAGAAAATAAAATTCATAAACATGTAAAGTAGATATAAGAAAAACCATTGAATTCATTAAATATTCATTTGTCTTGAGCACAATAGCAGTTATCATGACATTAGGAGAAAACTAAATGAGGAGAAATGGTCAATAAAAAAGTAAATAATACCATGGAAAAGAAATCCATGCAAACTGTTATTTTTCTTTATTGTTGGATGTGAAGGAATAGGAAAAACATTGATCACACAAATGCTTTACCACACACTCGTGTCATACTATAACATAGACTTACAAAGTGACCCTTAAAAAAGGGCCTCATAGTTGCATTTACTGGAAAAGTTGCATATATTGAAAATGGTGTCAAAGTCCATTCAACTTTGCATTCGTTGGTTTCACCATGCAACATGATGTCATTAACTTCTAACGCACTTGATATCAAAGAGTATGAACAACTTAGACATTTTCTCATAGATGAAGCATCACTAATCAGCTTTCGTTTGTTATACAACAATGACAAATGACTTCATGAAATCATACAGACACCAACTATGCCATTTGGAAACCTTCACATAATATTTTGTGGTGACATGTGTTAAGCGTAGCTTGTACACAATCATTGGATATCTAAACATTTAATTCTTAAATGAGCTACTGCTCCTTATAGCTTCTAGAAAGACAATGTCAAAAAGTTATAAGCTAAAACAAGTGATGCCACAAGAAAACAAATATGTTTTTCCGTATTAAACAGACTTAGAATGTGTTCACAGATTGACAATGATCTTCCTTTTTTGAACAAAGATTGTTATAGATGCCCACCAATTGATCCAACATTTCCATACCTCTTCCAGTTAAAAAAAAATGTACAACATAATGAAAAAATGCTCTCTCTCATCAATATAGACATTAGAGAAATTTTGACGTCTAAAATGGGACTCCTGTGGAATAGTATAAAATAATAGTGGAAATAATAAAATAAGATTAGATGACATCATCAAATTTTAGAGGGAATAAGAAAAAATTACTTTTTCAACTCGTATTTTCAACTTATCTCATTATGGTTTTACTCAAATTTAGAGCAGGAGCACTCATTAGATGTGTAATTTAATTCCTCATCCAAGGAGTACCCATATTGCATACTTTCGATAGACCTTGCTACATGAAAAATGAGAAATACATGAAAAAACATGCTTGTGATCACGTTTTTCATGTATTTTTCATTTTTTCTTGTAGCAGGGTCCATTGAAAGTATGAAAAATGGGTACTCCTTCAATGAGGAATTGAATTTTATATCCAATGAGTAATCTTTCTCGAAATTTTAGTAAATCCATAAGGAGATAAGTTGAAAATACAATTTAAAAAGTAGTTTTTATATTTTTATATTTTTTTTTACTCTTTTACTCCAAAAATGGTGAATCATCCCCATGGTTGACATCATCATCTTAAGTCATACTGGTTGTTATAAATTTGATTTTGGTTGTACATTTTTGTATTGAGGCCCATTTTAGACCTCAAAATTTCTCTGATGAATAATCACATTAAATGTGTATGATCAAATAAATGAATCAATAAATTCAAATCGTCATAGAAACATGAAAATGAAATTTCTAGTTGTCATTGTGCTCAAAGAATATATTCTTGTTGAATTGATTGGAGGAAATTATGATATTCAATATGGCTTGGTCAATGGTACTGAAGGAATTTATAGGGCTACATCCACAACACTTGGAAATGGTGTCATTTGGATTGAATTTTCTGATCCAGCAATTGGCACATACAATGAAACAAAAATTCCACTTGTTTAAAGATGAAATAATTACTAATTGGAGGCATATTAAAAGAGTTTGTAGGCATAATGAATCAAACAAAAACAATCGTTTCACAAGAGAACAATTCCCTATTCAATTACAATGTTCACGAACTGTACATCGATCACAAGGTTTGACAATGGATAACTAGATTTTGACCCAAAAGGAGTTATGCAACATGGACTTTTTAACATTGTGTTTTATTATGTCAAAGATATTAAATCATTGTATCTATTAAAAAACTTGCAACAATTAAATGTCTCTCTCTGTGACAAAGTCATTGTTGAGCTACAAATACTTACAGAAACATCCTCTAATCAACTTGGAAATAGTTTATATTAAACTCAAACAAAGGACTTCTTGAAAATATGCTCATTGAACACATGTAACTTTTCATTACATTTTGAGAATATTTTCTCTGACTATGATCTAATGAAGGCTGACATCCTTTGTTTCCAAGAAACAAAAACAAATTCACCCCATCAAATTTAATGTTTACAAAAAGATATGATTACATACATATATGTTGGCATTTTGGCACAGGTGTGGCGCTTTGATACAGGTGTTGTCCTTGATGGCAACTCTCTTTGATGACAGATCTCCGTTCAGACTACAGAATAAAGAGAAATCTAATATACGCCGGTTAATCAAGTCCAAGTTGCGTATACACGCTGGTGATATGCATACTAAGTCGCGTATACGCAGGAGAGCTATATACGAAGGCGCGTATACACGCAGATGCATGAACAGAAAAGGGCGTATATGTCGGGAAGTTTCCTTTTGGTCCATGGTAGTTAGTCCTCGGTACTTGTGCCCATGTCTTTGGACCAAAGTACCTCGACAGACGTGTAGATCTCTAGTTTTGAAGTTGATGGTTTTGGATTTCTATGGTTTTGGCTCTTGGTATTGAGCTAGGCCTAAGGCTATATAAGGAGGAGAAGATCATTAGGCAAATTATCTTGTAAAGGCTTGAATATCTGAAGAAGAAAGAGATCTGGTATGCAGGTTCTGGGTTGCTTGATCTAAGCTAAGGAGAGATCACTTCGGTTGATGAAAGACTAGATCTAAAGGATAGATCGGGATCTAATGATTTGAAATGCACTATTATGATATGGTTGATTATGCGTATTTCTAGATCTGCATACTGACGCAATGTTATGTTCTGGGTCTAACTGATGTCTGGTACAACTGCAAGTTGATAGAATTTATTTTTAGATCTGTACGCAGGTTGGCTTCGGTAAAAGCGCGTGTATACGCGGGTTTCTCTCATTGAAGTAGTGTATATATTTTGGAGCTTGATTTTTTGAGTTACAGTTGGGTCTGACTGTTATTGCAGAGTTCTGTAGTCTGCTCTGTGTTCTGGTAACTGGTGATTGACAGGGTTCAGTGGTTCAGTGATTCAAAGTTTGATGATGCTAGTATTGGTTGTTTTATGCTTCAATGATCTGTTGTCAAAGTTGAATGAATTGTGGTCTACAGATTGTAATGTTGTGCTTCAGGAATATCCAGTCTGAAAATGTATGAAAGGTGGTACCTGAAAGAAAGAAGATTGTAGGTCAGCACCTACGTACTAGTATCTTAGCTAGTACAAGAGCAAAGGGGGTTGGAGCTCCCTTCCAAGGAAGTTTGGAGAACGAGAGAAGGTTGTAGCCTTCTGCAGGTTGTAGCCTGCGTACTGGAATAAGGCTGCACCAGTACAAAAAGATTGTAAACTGAAGTTTCATATTAAAAAAAGATAGAGACAACTTGCAGCAGGTGGTTTTCACCCACATTGGGTTTCCACCTTATATCTTGGTGTTCATATGTGTGGTTTCTGTGTGATCTGTTCTACTGCATCTGTTTACTCTTAATATGGTGAATAATGTCCTCATGCACTTAACTGAAGATAAACTGACTGAATTATAAGATTTCTAGTTATACGTTGTTTTCTTTATTCACAGTTGCGTGTACACGCTGGTTCACTTAACGAAAGTAGCGTATATGTTTCTGAGCATTGAAAAAGTTTTATAGTTCTGATAATACTGATTCACCCCCCCCCCCTTTCAGTATTATTTCCAACAATTGGTATCAGAGCAGGTCCTTCAGAGAAGCTTGATCACTTGAAGGTAGATCGTTCATCATGAGCAACTACGAGAGAGAAGCATCAATCAGGCCACCGATTTTTGATGGGACAAACTTCAATTATTGGAAGGTAAGAGTTACTGCATATCTTCAATCTCTTGGTACAGAAGTTTGGGACATTGTAGAAACAGGCTATGCTTTTCCTTCAGCTACTCCTACAGATCCAGCTGAGAAAAAGAAGTATGAAACAAATGCAAAAGCAGTCAGTACTCTATTAGGAAGTATATCCCAAACAGAATTCATGAAGGTAATGCACTTCAAATCAGCAAAAGAGATATGGGATAAAATGGTCATGAGCTATGAAGGAGATGAACAGGTAAAACAAGCTAAACTTCAAACTCTCAGGATTCAATATGAGACTCTCAAGATGTATAATGATGAAAGTGTTGCTAATTATTTTCTTCGGGTAGATGAGATTGTTAATTGTATGAAAAATTTGGGTGAAGAAATAAAAGAGGCTATAGTAGTTCAAAAGATTCTAATATCATTATCCCCCAAGTTTGAATCTAAAGTATCCGCAATAGAAGAAAAGGAAAATCTCCGTGTTCTCACTATGTCTCAGCTACATGGAATTCTAACTGCTTATGAAATGAGAAAGGGAGGTCCATCAGACAGAAGGGAAGCTGCTTTTAAGGCATCAGGCAAAGAAGATTACTATGAAGCAAGCCATGTTCCAGAAGAAGAGGAAGAAGAATCAAATTTTGTCAGAAATCTTCAAAGGGGTTCTGGAAGGTTCAGAGGTAAGCTACCTTTCAAATGCTTTGCTTGTGGAAGAGTAGGTCATTATGCTGCAAAATGTCCTTATAAGGATAAAGGAAAGGAACCTGCTAGATGGAACAAGAAACAAAGTGCAAATAAGAAAAGCTACTACACCCATGAAGATAGTGATGGTTTATCAAACAGTGATGAAGATGAACAAGGTAATAAATATAAGTTGTTAATGGCATTTGAAGATGATGATTATGAGGATGCTGTAGATGTGAATAACCTCTATGATGAAATTACTAGACTCAAGAGATGTATAGAAGAAAAGAATGTGATCATTGATACTCTACAATTTCAAATTGATGAAAAAGAAAAACATCTTGAAAAACTAGAAGGTGAAATTGTTGGTCTCAGAAAAGAAATTGAGAGAACAAAAGCTATTAATCTTAAGTTTGTCAAAGGATCTGAAACTTTGGATGAGATTATCAATGTGCAGCGGTCTCCTCTAAACAAGACAGGTTTGGGTTACAATGGAGAAACCTCTCAAGCATCCACCTCAAAAAGTTATCTTGATGCGGCAAGAAGAAATGAGCAGAAGAACAATGAAGATAATCAGGTAAAGCAGGGACAAAATACAAACAGAAACTATCAGGGGCAATCCATCTTAAGGGTGAACAAAAGCTACAACCAGCCACAGGTAAAATCTTCTCAGTTTGGTTCAAGAATAGATGAAAATAGAAATTACAATCAGTTGGCAGGTAGATTCAATAACCGCAGAAGCTTCTTCAATGGACAATGCTTTTCTTGCCATAATTTTGGTCACAAAGCAGCTCAATGTGTTGCATATAAAACAATCATGACTAGGGAAGCTCAAAAAAAAAGAAGTATGACAGGGATGATAAAAAGGACCTATAACAACTTTTCAGTTCTTGAAAATGAAGTCGAATGTTCTATTTGCAATAACTTTGGTCATGAAGAATCTAAATGCAGGAGCAGGTTTCAGCAGAAAAAGGAGCAAGCCTCAAGCACCAAAACATGGAGAATAAAGGAACCTCAAACAAAAAGATGTGGAATAGCATTTTATGCAGAGGGACAGGAAAATCTATGGTACATTGACAGTGGATGTTCGAAGCATATGACAGGTGATAAAGAAAAACTTGAATCTTATTCTGTTCTAGAAGAAGGAAAGAAAGTCTCTTTTGGAAACGATACTCCTGCAACTATAAAAGGAAAAGGAATTGCTCAGTTAAAAGGAAAGGTCAAAGCTGGAAATGTTTTGTATGTTGATGGATTGAAGCATAATCTTCTAAGTGTCAGCCAGATGTGTGATCAAAGAACCGAGGTTATTTTCAGATCAAATGGATGTATTGTTCGTGATATTGATACAGGTAAAACAGTACTCAAAGGCAAAAGAACTCCAAATACTCTGTACATATTTGAAGAAGGACAACAACAATGCTATCTAAGCAAGGATGAAGAGCACTGGTTATGGCATCGAAGGTTGGGACATCTAAGCTTTTCACAAATAAGGAAAGCATGCAAATATCAGGCAGTTCGTGGTCTTCCAGATATCAAAATTCCAGACAATACCATATGCAAATCTTGTCAATTTGGAAAGCAAACCAGAACTAACTTTCCAGAGAAGGAAGGATCAGCTAGCATGCCTCTCGAGCTAGTCCATACAAATGTATGTGGTCCATTTAGGAAGAGGACACCTCGAGGAGAAGAATATCTGATATTATTCATTGATGATTTCTCCAGATTTGTTTGGTTAGGGCTCATGAAGCACAAAGATGAAGCATTCGAAAAATTCAAATCCTTCAAAGCCTTGGTTGAAAATGAATCAGGACACAAAATTAAGTGCCTCAGATCTGACAGAGGTGGGGAATTTACCTCAAATGAATTTTTCGATTTCTGTGAAGAACATGGGATAAGAAGAGAATTCTCTACAGCTAGAACTCCTCAGCAAAATGGGGTTGTGGAAAGAATGAACAGAACAATCCAACAAATGGCTCGTGCTATGCTTGATGAATCAGGTACTCCCGCAACCTTCTGGGGTGAAGCTGCACATGCTGCGGTTATTATTCTTAACAAAACAAATGTCCGAGTAAACAGCACTCAAACACCTCATGAGCTCTGGAGTGGTGAGACTCCTTCGGTGAAGCACTTCAAAATCTTTGGGAGCAAATGTTATATTAAAAATACTGATGAGCAACTTGGAAAACTTGAACCAAGAGCAGATGAGGGCATTCTTCTTGGTTATTCTCCACATAGCAAAGCATACAAGTGCTACAATAAAAGACTTGGCAAAATTGTTGACAGCATTGATGTAGTGGTTGATGAGAAGGGATATATTCCTAGGCAAGTTCACCATGAAGACATTGAAGAAGATGAAGGCTACCCTCAAAGATGGAATGATGAAGAAGAAGAACCTCAAGAAGAAGAAGAACCTCAAGAAGAACCAGAGGAGCAGACAAGAATAGAAGAGAAGACTCCATCCAGATATGTTCAAAAGAATCATCCGGAATCTCAGATTGTGGGGCAGAAAGAAGCAGGAGTACAAACAAGAAGGACACTTGCAGAAGCTTCAAGATATTTGCCATTACTCTCCTCCACTGAACCACAAAATGTGAGAGAGGCATGCAAGGATGAATGTTGGGTCAAAGCAATGGATGAAGAACTTGAGCAGATCGAAAAGAACAACACTTGGGAATTAGTTCCTAGACCAAAAGATAAAAATGTAATAGGAACAAAATGGGTCTTCAAGAATAAATTGAATGAAAATGGAGAAGTAATTAGGAACAAGGCTAGACTCGTTTGTAAAGGGTATGCACAGCAAGAAGGAATAGATTTTGAAGAGACCTTTGCTCCTGTGGCAAGACTTGAGGCTATCCGAATGTTCCTTGCTCTCTCAAGCTTTCAAAACTTCAAGGTATTTCAAATGGATGTGAAATCAACCTTTCTGAATGGAGACTTAGAAGAAGAAGTATATATTGAGCAGCCAGATGGTTTCATTCTTGGGAATGATCCAAACCTTGTATGCAGATTGAAAAAGGCTCTCTATGGACTCAAACAAGCTCCAAGGGCTTGGTACTATCGGTTGGACAAATATCTTCACCAACAAGGCTTTTCAAAAGGATCAGCAAATAGCAATCTCTATATAAAAGTTGAAAATAACAAATTGCTAATTCTTGTTGTTTATGTAGATGATATTATCTTTGGCAGCAATGAAGAGACTATGAGTCAAAACTTTGCCTCGGTTATGCAGAAAGAATTCTAAATGTCACTACTTGGAGAATTGACATATTTTCTTGGATTGCAAATTCAACAAAATGAAGGAGGTATCTTCTTGTCTCAAACCAAATACCTCAAGCAGATCTTGAAGAAGTATGGCATGGAAGAGTCAAAGCCAGTATGTACACCCATGGTTACAGGATGCAGCCTCAGTGCAAATGATGAATCAGCAGCAGTTCACCAACCCACTTATAGATCCATGATTGGGAGTTTGCTCTATTTGACAGGTACCCGACCAGATATTACACATGCAGTAGGAATTGTTGGAAGATTTCAAGCCAACCCAAAGGAAACTCATCTTCAGGCAGTCAAAAGAATCTTCAAGTATCTTCAAGGGACCCAAAACTATGGCTTATGGTATCCTAGAAATACAGATCTCACTCTTCATGCTTACACAGATGCAGATTGGGCTGGAAGTGTGGATGATAGGAAAAGCACAAGTGGTGGTGCTTTCTTCATGGGTTCCAGATTAGTATCTTGGTTCAGCAAGAAACAGAGTTCGATTGCCTTATCTACAACTGAAGCAGAATATGTGGCTGCGGCATCTTGTTGCACACAACTTCTTTGGATGATGCAGACCTTGCAGGACTTTCAAATCACTTGCACTCCACCAGTTTCTATCTTATGTGATAATACTAGTGCAATCAGCATTTCAAAGAATCCAGTCATGCACTCAAAGACCAAGCACATACCAATCAAGTACCATTTTCTCCGGGAACAAGTGCTTGAGCAGAAGGTCAAGTTGGAGTATGTTCCTTCTAAGGAACAAGTTGCTGATATTCTGACAAAACCACTGCCCAGGGAAACTTTTGAATATCTCAGACAAAAGCTGGGAGTAGTTGATGCTTCATCCTACTGTTGAAGCTTGTCTGTTCTACAGGAAAGTTGGTATACACAAGTTACGAAAGGTATATATGCGTATACACGCGGATTTATGCTGGGAAAGTCGCGTGTATGATGTACGCTTGTTGCAGAGAGTATATCCGCGTCCATACGCAGTTTTGTGCAGGATAAATCACGTATATGGAGTTCTGAGCAGCAAGGGCAAACTCTGGTTTGAAAAGGTCTGAGATGGGTATGTCAGAATCCTTCAGACATAGTTTCAGGAGGTGCAGCAGGCACAGGTTCAGGGGGAGCAGCTTAAAAGTCTCATAAAGCATTGTTGGCATTTAGATGTTTTGGTTATTGGTTTCAGGAGAAGGAGCTCGGAAAGAAATCCTGGTTGCTGATCTAAAAGATGTTTATCAGATGCTGCTGGTGACTTTCATAAGTCTTGGTCTAGATCTGTTGTCTCTATGTCATGTATCTCTTTTGTGATATCTCTTTTATGATGTCAAGGTCATGTAATGGCCTATGTTGGTTTCCCCACTATGCCTGGGATGATTGATGTAATATAATTGGTTGTTTCTGATGTGTCCCCTCTTGGTAGGGAGTATGGATGTATGTATTGAGTCTTTTGGTGATAGGAAGGTTCCTTATGGTGTAGAAGTCTTGGTTCTTGTTAAAGAACATCTTTTACAGATCTGGCCTACAGTCAGGGGGAGCATGATTCAGCACAGCCAAGCAGAGGTATCAGCATGTACTCAGGGGGAGCATAGCCCTTTTCCCTTGATGACAAAGGGGGAGAATGATTCTAAGGATCTTGAGGTTGCCATCAAGTCCAAAGGGGGAGATTGTTGGCATTTTGGCACAGGTGTGGCGCTTTGATACAGGTGTTGTCCTTGATGGCAACTCTCTTTGATGACAGATCTCCGTTCAGACTACAGAATAAAGAGAAATCTAATATACGCTGGTTAATCAAGTCCAAGTTGCGTATACACGCTGGTGATATGCATACTAAGTCGCGTATACGCAGGAGAGCTATATACGAAGGCGCGTATACACGCAGATGCATGAACAGAAAAGGGCGTATATGTCGGGAAGTTTCCTTTTGGTCCATGGTAGTTAGTCCTCGGTACTTGTGCCCATGTCTTTGGACCAAAGTACCTCGACAGACGTGTAGATCTCTAGTTTTGAAGTTGATGGTTTTGGATTTCTATGGTTTTGGCTCTTGGTATTGAGCTAGGCCTAAGGCTATATAAGGAGGAGAAGATCATTAGGCAAATTATCTTGTAAAGGCTTGAATATCTGAAGAAGAAAGAGATCTGGTATGCAGGTTCTGGGTTGCTTGATCTAAGCTAAGGAGAGATCACTTCGGTTGATGAAAGACTAGATCTAAAGGATAGATCGAGATCTAATGATTTGAAATGCACTATTATGATATGGTTGATTATGCGTATTTCTAGATCTGCATACTGACGTAATGTTATGTTCTGGGTCTAACTGATGTCTGGTACAGCTGCAAGTTGATAGAATTTATTTTTAGATCTATACGCAGGTTGGCTTCGGTAAAAGCGCGTGTATACGCGGGTTTCTCTCATTGAAGTAGCGTATATATTTTGGAGCTTGATTTTTTGAGTTACAGTTGGGTCTGACTATTATTGCAGAGTTCTGTAGTCTGCTCTGTGTTCTGGTAACTGGTGATTGACAGGGTTCAGTGGTTCAGTGATTCAAAGTTTGATGATGCTAGTATTGGTTGTTTTATGCTTCAATGATCTGTTGTGAAAGTTGAATGAATTGTGGTCTACAGATTGTAATGTTGTGCTTTAGGAATATCCAGTCTGAAAATGTATGAAAGGTGGTACCTAAAAGAAAGAAGATTGTAGGTCAGCACCTACGTACTAGTATCTTAGCTAGTACAAGAGCAAAGGGGGTTGGAGCTCCCTTCCAAGGAAGTTTGGAGAACGAGAGAAGGTTGTAGCCTTCTGCAGGTTGTAGCCTTCTGCAGGTTGTAGCCTGCGTACTGGAATAAGGCTGCACCAGTACAAAAAGATTGTAAACTGAAGTTTCATATTAAAGAAAGATAGAGACGACTTGCAGCAGGTGGTTTTCACCCACATTGGGTTTCCACCTTATATCTTGGTGTTCATATGTGTGGTTTCTGTGTGATCTGTTCTACTGCATCTGTTTACTCTTAATATGGTGAATAATGTCCTCATGCACTTAACTGAAGATAAACTGACTGAATTATAAGATTTCTAGTTATACGCTGTTTTCTTTATTCACAGTTGCGTGTACACGCTGGTTCACTTAACGAAAGTAGCGTATATGTTTCTGAGCATTGAAAAAGTTTTATAGTTCTGATAATACTTATTCACCCCCCCGCTTTCAGTATTATTTCCAACAATATATTGCATTTACATGGGCTTTTGACATATTTCACAAAAAATCTTACAGTTGAAAATCAATTCATTTATAAAACAAGCCATATTGGATCAACAATTACAACTTTCCATTTTCAAGAAAATGAGATTAGTCTCATGAATGTATACATTACAAAAAATGCAATAATTGAAGAAATAATTGATTTCATCAAATTCATTTTAGAACACGCACCTAGAAAATATTTGATCATGCTTGTTGGTGACTTCAACTTGGACATGTTACAAAATAGCCATCAACAAAAAAAACTACTTTTATTTATGTAAAATAATAGCTTCAATTTCCACACAGCAAAACCAATAACTGATTATGGATCCTTGCTTGACCACTTTTGGACAAATTCTCCATCTAATAGTGTTTCCTTCCATGTCTTTGATGCCTATTGGATAGACCATGATATTATCTGCATTACCATATGTTTACTATTGGCTTAAGCCATTTTTCCAATGTTCATATGTGTCAATCCAAATGTTCAAAACTCACAACAATTATCATATTTGAAAATATCCATCAAAGACATATGCATTTATTTTTAAACATATTTCCCTTTATATATAGGAAAAATTACAACAACTTGCCAAGAATCACTTGTTTTCAAACATGATTCAAACTGGACACTTATACCATTTGACATAATTATGTTTCTTTTCAGTTAGCATAATATTCATACATAAGTTATCTGACACACAATAAACTATGATTCTCTATGAATTAAGATATATCATATACACTAGCATTATAGAAAATAGACATAATACAAAAAACAATGAAAGAAGTCATATTGTCTCCTGAATATTTTTTCTTTTCCCCGAAAATCCAAATTGTTGAAAAAAAGAATAGCTCTTTTTTATACTTGACACCTTGGATAGTTTTGATAGAAAGGCTTTAAAGAAACTTGTTTGTATATGAATTAGCAATGATACAAAGCGACAACATTTGCAATTTTGTTCCATCACATGCCCTTTGGAATTTTACATTATCTATTGAATAAGAAACAAATATGTCAATTGAATATATGGCATTCCTTACCAGCATCTAACAACAAAGAAAAGAAACAATGAACAAATTTTGGTACAAAACAAAATTAATATAAATAACATGAAAATCAACATCGAATGTGCATTTATTTGCTTCTTCTTTTCATCTTTAGCAAAAAAACATATCAAATATCTTGTTATCAAATTTCTCTTTTTATGCTAGCCTTTTTTGAATTTTGCATAATTTTTTTTTATATAATTATGTCATTCTTCAACTCATTGACTTTGTTTCTTCACTGACTCCCTCGACAGGAACGTGGAGAATAGTAAACTAGATTCCCAAAAGTTGCATGGAAAAATACCAGAAGACCAAAGTACAAAGAGGTAATTTTACTTGCTCAACTTGAACATTTGTAGCTTTGTCAACTACTATTATTCTAAATCAATTACAACTTTATCAAAACCAGGTGAATTAATTTTACAAATGCATAGTCCAAAAATTGTGCAAACAACCCCTTGCTCAATTATACAACTATGCACAAGAGCACCTACAATTTTTTTTAAAGGTGATGTACTCGTAGTGTGTGGGCTAGGCCAAAAAGTAAATCCCAACTCATTATTCAAGGCACTACTTTTCCATGTAGATCTTGTTTACAAAAGTGGAAAGTTGACCATCATAGTCAACATAAGCAATAATCTTATAGATCATTTTCATGGCATATTTTGTCCTTGGAACAGTGTTTGTATCAGAGAATTTGCAGTAAGACACAAAGGGATATATGAAAGAGGATATTTAAAATCCCATATAGTATTGCATGGAAAAAGTTCAATTCTAAAATACATCAATTTGCAACAATCATAGAATAGTCCAAAGACACAATGATACAAAACCTTGTTTTTTCAATTGAAACATATCCATTTGGTTTTATTGCAGTTGTGATTATAACATGTTACCAAAACAATAGGAAATCCAAAGTCCATATCAGAGATGGTAAGATTTCCAATGATACAAAAAGTATAAGTTTTCTATTCGAATAAACCATTCTCTAATTTCTAATGAAAATTGATCAACTACTATATGCTTTTCCTTTTTCTAGCAAGTCACAGAGGGAAGAAAATTGCTTTCAAAATTTCCATATTAACTAATCGTCATAGTCATAATATTTTTCAATGCATACTATTTGCAAATCAATGAACATTACAAAGAACATTTTCTGGCAATAAAGCATCAACTAGCATCCAAAAACACACCACTCTATCTATTCAAAAACATTGTTAGGAATAGTCCAAAGGGATGCCAAATGATATAATTCACAAAACAATTTTCATTGATGTTCTCAATGAATATTATGCAAAAGAACATTTTTTATCTCTCATCAAATCAATAGTAGAGGCTTATACCAACACTTTTTCCTTTTTTTTCCATTCAATGTATATCTAGTTTCCTATTCAAAATCTTGTTATTTTTCTCATCGAAATATATCGCAAATTAATAACGATACTTGATTTTGAAATAGGTACAAGGAACACCCAAACCAAAAAATGTGTTTTCACCACCCTATCAACAAATATGTAGTAAATGTGTAGATACCATGCTTCTAAATTCATCAAATTGCACATTCTGTGAGGAAGGTAAAACATCTTGTTGTTGCCTCAGTGTGGAGTGCACATTGGAAACATGTGACGGAAAAATAGACTACATACTACAAATTCCACAATTGCATCAATAATTCCCAACCATCATTGAAACAAGTTTTGAAGAGTATACAGAAAACATATCATCTATATTCTTTACTTTGACACTCGATAACATCATTTTTGAAATCAAGCCACTCTGAACAACCTTCCTTGCACCATCAATTATTCCAGTTTCTTTGTTATCAATATATGTGTCTTACTAAAACATTGCATCACCATACATTTTATTTACTTATTAAATATTTTGAAGGACATTATTCTTGCACTAATATTTCTTTTCTTTCACTAATATTTCTTTTGTTTCTCATTGTCATAGATTTTGTTGCAATTACACATGGATGTATTGTTTCAATTACACAACAACTTTATCGCTCCAAGTATCAACATTATCCATATTTACTTCACAATTTTTTTTTACACAATTTTGTCACAGATATGCTTATATCTACAAAAAGTTCTGTGAAAATATGCAGCAGTCAAAAGAGCTAGTTTTTTTGTATGAGTTACATAACATGTAACTACATCTTGAATACCTTTTCTTGCATACAGATAACTATTTTTTCATTGACACCATCATTTATTTTAATAGAATCGGAGTATGACCTTTTTTGATACCATAAATTTAGAAACCTATGAAAAAAGAACTACTTTTTGTAGGTGTTGTAGTTTTTGGAAAACATTTACTTTACTTTTGGGCTTAGTTGTAAAATATTTGATTTGTTATAATATTATGACAAAACCATGGCATGTGAAAGTTAAACATGCAAATGAGCTAAGTTCATTTAGTCATCAATATGTTGCATTTTATGAATAAATTCATTATATGTAAGTCAAGGCATCATGCAGACAACCATCTCATGATGACTAGACTTCTAAGAATTTTTTGAGACTTTGATCTTATGGTCCTTTATGTGCACTAAATATTTTGTCAGCAACAACATTCATGGCCTTCACAACTCCATAGTTGTTGCACCCATATTTTAGAGGACTCAGTGAACTGTTAGCATGATGAAGTTGTCATTCTTGAATTCCCTTATAAGACCCATTGTAGAGGTCACTCTTGCATTTTCCTCTTCCCATTATAGCCATAAATAATACATGGCCTATACAATCCTAGATAAAGAAGTGCACAAGTAAGTAATCAAATTGTATGGACGTTTACTTATTGTGATTCATATTTTAAGACCCACTATAGAGGACACTCTTGCATTTTCTTCTTTCAATTATAGCCAAAGATAATCCATCACCCATACCATGTTGGAAAAATGAGTGTATGACCAAGTAATATGATTTTATGGACTTTTATTTTTTGTTATTAATTACCAATCAAGTCCTCACTTTAGTTAGTATTTCACATGCATAATTGGGCTTACATACATAAATGTGCCTTTACGTGTTAAAAAAAATCTACTTAGATACATGTGAAGTGAAATTGGGAATGAGCAAAAATGGGCTAGTATTACACATCTACTATTACAAACAACTTCCCAGAGATGGCTCATTTATAATATATGCTTAATAGATACATCAATGCACTTGAAATGTGTATTGTTGGATTTTTTCTTGAAATGGGTATCTTTTTAAACATTGATTAGTTATGACTAAAAAAGTAACCTCTCTGCGAAACTTTCTAAAGTTGGCTTATTTATAGTGTATGCTTAATAGATGCATCCATGGAATTGATATGGATATTGTTTGAATTTGTACTGATTAGTTATGCTTAGCAAAATAATATCCCCTAATTTATCTCCCTTATATGGTCTTGCTTTGGAAAAACCAATTTGGTTTTTGGTTTGGACTCATTTTCACAAGTACAACAACCTACACTCAGTAGTTAGTAACCACTCCCTTGAAAACCTCCCAAAGTAGTATTTAGTGATATAATTTTGCTCTTCTTAGTTGGAGGAAATTTCACAAATAAATCCATGTCTTTCCTTTTGATTAGAAATTAAGCTATATGTAGTGAAACAATACTTGTCCACCTCTTTCGTTTCGATCACCTTAAAAGAGTGAAAAATGACTACTATGGCATAAGCTAATGAATCTCTAGTTTGAATAGAATTATGTAAATAAATTCTATAGTTCTAATGTAATCATTCTTAATTTGAACCTTGATTTAATCAAGATTAAATCCTTTACATGCACATCCCAAATATTTGGCTAGAATTTAGGTTAAGAAGATATTAGGACTTTGATTCAATCAATGATAATTCATTTACATGCACATGCCAAATATTTGACTATAACTTAGCTTGAAACATTCTACAAGAAAAGCCATAAATAAGTAGGAGAATCTAGAAATCTAGAGATCTTATAGGAACAATTTTTCTTTTGCAAAGGAGATGAAGACCTATGTTGTGAGCATTCCAAATGGAAAGATGTTACCAAATTGACATGTTATGGATATTTTGCATCTTTTTTTTTTAGGTTGTGATTAATATGGGGAAGCTTGCTAAGGTGTAGTGTTAGATGGAATGGATCAGTATATCCAAGATTAATGAAGAACTATAAGAAATACAAGATTTATTTGAGGGCATCATAGATATAATTGAGGTTGAAGTCTAATGAAATCATGCAAATCCTCTAAAGTAATTTAAATAACTAGAAATAACCATAAAAAAATTAAAAAAAAAAAAAATCCTCTCAGTGAATAGGATTACCAGTGCAGAAGATTCCACTCCATCAAAAAAAACTAACAACATCAACCACAATTCTAGTTGTCCTCTGGTAGTGCCAATCATTATGTGGTTATTTCAGTTTTCCTCCACATTGTCTTTATTATCCCTATCCAATTGGTAGTGGAAAAATGTTTTACATGTCACTGGATTGCAAAGAGAGAACCATTTAATAGTGAATTTCTATATCAGGATTAATAGTTAATACAATGATTCAAGCCATGTCTCCTAGAGAAGGGAATTTTAGAATCAGGAACAAAAGGATATAGTGGGAAGGAGGCGACCACTTCAAATAATTTTCTCTATGCATTTAGAATTTAACATCATTTGTAGAAATCCAAATGCAATATTCTTCTAATGTTGGTATAATTTGTTTTTTTACTATTAAGTTGTATAAGTTTTCAAAAAAAGTCACATCAATAAATATTTTGTTCATTAATTTGTTGTTTATAAAAAAAATGCTTCATCCTTTTGAACTTCTAGGATTTTTATAATTTATAAAGTCTTTTATTCCTTCCTAATTGGGTGATTACCTTACTTGAATATCTTCTGAGCTCATGTAAAAGAACCCAAAAGCATGGATCAATGAGAATTTCTAGTATTTAGAGGCTTTCTCTAACTATTGCATTTGCACTTACAAAGTGAAATAATATGTTCAATTTCACAGTAATATTTGCAACATTTCTTATACTGCCTTCATACTAGTTATGTATGCTAAGGACTCCATTGCACTTGTACACATGATGGGTTATGAAAAGAAAGACAATAATATATCAGGATAAGTTTAACATCCTGCATGTAAAAGCATTTTTTGACTAATATTGGGCTTGCCCATGTTCAAAATGCAAGTTGACTCACCTATTATGCTTGTGGGTAGTTGCATTAGGATTAGAAATATAAGGATAATCCCTTCAACTAAACCCTAGGCCTATTTGGTGATAGGATGTAGGTCTACCAATTCCTTGAAAAAATAGAGAGAGGGGAAACCAAAACAATGCAAAGTCATCTTCTGATGTTAACTCTGCCTTTTGATTATTATAAATCCATGGATGGTTTACATTTCATATCTATGGATTCTCTACAAGATTCCAAAGAAGAAAAAGTAATTATTTAAGAATTTGAATGTAAAGAATGGTGAATCTTAAAGGACTATAATATAAACCACAGTTTGAACAACAGAAAGAAAAAAAATTAAATCTGGTCTAATATTCAAGCAAGAGCCATAACCAAATGTAGACAATCTACCCTACTCTATCTTGATTATTATCAAACAAAGTCAATTACAAGTCTGGCACACCCCTTAATGTGTCCATCTCTCTCGGTCTATATTCTATTACGATTCTTTAACTTTATAGGATTATTATATTACAATCTTGCTCAATCCGATATGCTCTTGCATGTGCTTAACCCTTTTTGTTTTTATGTGGTTATCATCTTGTGCAAGGGTGAAATTTGTGCTTAAAAATGGTTGCAAATTTGCAATCTCCTTTCTCTTCATAGTCTCTTTGTAGGAGTGATATGATATTTCCAACCCTATTATGAATTGATCATTGTGCTATAGCATAGTGGTTATAGCCTCTTTAATTAACATGTTTCCCTGGCTACTTCGCTATGGCTAATTGGAAAGTGGAGGAACTTGTAGGATTGTTTTGAATTTACATCTTGATGAGTGGTATTTGGTGAAAAATGTTAATATGTCTCTAGTCGGTGAAATTTGATGCTAATTTGACATTAAAATTCAATAATCATTTCCATAAATAGATGAAATCTATCTAGAAAAATGTAGCCTACATTGACTTTGTAATCATTTTGTTGGTGCGATGCATTTATTTTATATGTTTGATCTTATGTATGTTTTCATTATAACATTATAGTTTGTGTATCTATGTCCTCAATGAATTTTTTACAAGATTATGCCATAAAAAATGTGTTTTTTATAACCATTAGCTGCGTTGGCAATCACAAAAAAGATTGAACAATTTGTCACTTTCCTATGCCTAATTGGAAAGTGAAGACACTTGTAGGCATGTTTTAAATTTACATCCTGATAAGTGGCCTTTGATGAAAAGATTTCATGCATATGCTATCATGTGACACACCCAACCTATGCAAAGAAGGCATTACCAATTATGTTCACAATAACATATTTAAAGCTATCTTATCTCTCCACTAATCTATTTACTGTAAGATTCAAAACAATAAAAATTTTGATAGATCTATAACATCTTAGTGTTCTAATTTAAAACAAATTTTCATCAAGAACAAGAACACAGACATGATCTAGAAATGAATCCCTTTTATTATATTGTTAGTTAAATACAAAATACATGCCCATACAATAAAACTAGAGCTCTTGCAAATGGCATGTATAGTTTCTCATTAAAACATTGATCTAAGACACTGAAGATCAATTGTGGACTCTAGATGGATCCACCAAAAAAATTCACCATGGGGTTTTCATCCTGAGATCAAAAACTGGAACTGGCCACGCCAAGTTCTCAAGAAAACACAATAGGATAGATAAATTAGAATGATCCAAATGCCTAGCTTTTGTCCCCTTTTAAGGGCTCGATCAACTCTCTAGAATCTTATTTTATTTTCCCTTGAAAACCGAAGGCCAATACCATGGGTTGATACCATGGAAAAATACCATAGTAAATATCATGGGTAGATCTCGTCCAATTTGACCATATCAAGAAAGGGGATATTACAAATCCTCTCACTCAAAGATCTATTTCCCTCAAGCAATCCACTTCTATTCACAACAGAAGCATTCGTACATAGATACTAGGATCCCCTACATATTAGTGTGTTATCCAATGCCTCCATGCTAAATGGTCCTGAATGGATCCTTCAATAACTAGATCCCAAAAAATCCTCTAACTAATCCTTCCCTCAATAGATTTACCTAGATCCCAATGCACCTAAATCCTGGGAACTATGGCTTATGATACCGCCTCATTCCTCCATCACTCACTGTGCCTAATAGCCCATGTTATGATATACCCTTAGCTATGAGTGTCCTCCTTAGAATCATCCCATCAATAGAGAACCAACTAATAATCTCTCACCAATCTATGTTGTGGGAACGATGAATACATGGAACAAATATACTATGTTGATGTAGCTCGATATCACACTCATGTTTCCCTACCTAGTCATTCAACATCATCCATTTGAAGAATTCTTCCCTGCTCTCCCCAATGTGTAGAGGTGGGTTGGTAGTGTTAAAAGCCTTATCTATGTACTCTTGTAGAGGGCTATTCTGGAACTCCCCATTGTACTCCTCTTGGTGCATTGTGAGGGACTTAAGATGTTCCTCTACACTAGACAACTTGGTTGCTGTAGGTTTTAATCCAGTACAGAAATTACTTGCATACGAATTCTAAATCACCGAAAAATAAACAATGCGAAAGCATAACACTTAAAACACATATACACAGAGATTTTCCCTTGGATCCCAAAACTGGGACTACCAGCTTGATTTTTCATTATATTCCTTTCAATGTTACAATACATATTTATACATGCCGAAGCATCCAATACCATGGACTGAAAACCATCGCGTCCAAAACCATGGACGGAAAACCATAGGTAGGTTCGCCCAACCTAATATAGGGTCCAAAAAAAATTTCCCGGGGTAGAGGGGAGCTACTCGCCCCCCTATAACCCCCCGGTTCACTACGTGGGTTAGTCGTGGAAAGAATATAACACAACCCAACAATCTTCCACTTGTTGTTTTCTTTCCATTGGAGAGCTTAGTCATTTTTCCAACCCTAAAATTCCCATTGTTTCTCTACACCAAGAGAACTTCTCAGAGCTTACAGATTTTGTCAATGCATCTGCAGTATTCTTCAAAGTGTCCACCTTTACCAGCAACACCTTTTTGTCTTCTATCATATCCCTCACAAAGTGATACTGAACATCAATGTGCTTTGTCTTTGAATGATAAGCAGGGTTCTTCGCCAAGAAAATTGCACTTTGGTTGTCACAGTCTATTCTTATAGCTCCCTGTACTAACCCCGTACTTGAACACAATCTCTACAACCAAATTTCTTCCTTGCTTGCATGAGTGGCTGCCATGTATTCTGCCTCTGTAGTTGATAGTGCCACTACAGATTGTTTCTTACTCATCCAACTGACTACACCTCCAAATAGGTTAAACACATACCCACTTGTAGATCTTCTCTGATCCAGATCTCCAGCCCAGTCTGCATCAAAAAAGCCACGAATATCCAACACTCTGTCCAATCCTGGTCTTCCTTGGTAGCACAAACCATAATCACTAGTGCCACGCAAATACCTGAAAACCCGCTTCACTGCTGTCCAGTGCTCCTTCCCTGGTTTTGACATAAACCTGCTCAATACTCCCACTGCATGTGCAATGTCTGGTCTAGTACAGACCATTGCATACATCAGGCTACCGACTGCACTCACATATGGAACACAGAACATGTCCTCTTCCTCTTCTTGTGTCTTGGGACACTGTTCAGCAGATAACCTCACACCTACAGGAATAGGAACCTTCACCGGTTTACATAGAAAATTTTAGGGGCGAATGTTCGCCCTTTGGCGAAATTAAGGGGTTTTAAATTTTTAGTGGGCGAATATTTTGTATCATAGTACATTTTTACAAATCACCTCAAATAGCCCACCTTATTTTAAGGGAGAGGGTAAAAAAGGTAAATTTAGCCCTCGAAATTAGGAGTTACAACCTTCCACTCGCCCATTTTCAAGAATAGGTTTTATTTAAGTGAATCCATTCGCCCATTTTCAAGAATAGTTTTTATTTAAGTGAATCATATGGGCCAAATACCATATTTATAAAAGAGGTATGGTAAATTAATAAAAATATAAATAAATGAAAGGTATGGTAAATAAATAAAACATTTTTTATATTTACTCCATAAGTCACCTTATATACATGCAAGGGTGTAAACAAATAAAAATATAAGTAAAGTGGAGGCATGGTAAATAAATAAAAATATAAATATAAATAAAACCTCTTTTTATATTTAGTCCATAACCCTCGTTCTATTTATGAAGGCTCAAGAAAGAGGTTTTATTTAAGTGAATCCTATGGGCCAAATACCATATTTGTAAAAGAGGTATGGTAAATTAATAAAAATATAAATAAACGAGAGGTATGGTAAAAAAATAAAATTTTTTTTATATTTACTCCATAAGTCACCTTATATTTACGAACACTCAAAAAATGTCTTATATTTAGGTGAAACCTATGGGCAAAATACTATGGGACAAATAACATGGACTAGATTGTTATTAATACTATGCAAAAAAACATTATTAACCCTAATATTAGTATTAATAAAAATAAAAATGGCACATGGTATTGACCCATGGTATTCACCAAAATGGAAAATGGTATTGACCCATGGTATTCACCTGGAATGTAGCCTATTTAAATGGGGGAATTAAACCAGCATAGATCCATCTTTACTCTGGATCTACTAACCATGGAGAGGTATCAAATATCGTGATATGCAAACTAGAATAGAGTGAAAAAATATTTGATCCCTCTCAAGGCTTGGTGGATCAAGAGTAAAGATGGATGTTGTAATTTAATGTATGTTAAACATTTTAGCTTGGTTAAAATAAAAAATAAAATAAAAATCAACTATTAATTTTATTAATTTTTATAAATTACTAATAGTAATTTTTAAGCTCCAGGTTTATGATAACCCATGGTATTGACCCATGGTAATACCAAGATCTTAAAAGATTTTATAATTGAGTAAAATATTCGCCATGCTTGGTGAGAGATTCGCCAAAAAATTATATATACATATTATATTATTGATAAAATTGCCTTCCATTTTTCCTATATACCATGGAGATTCGCCCATTTATTATACATATAAATTTAGGGGGGGTTCTTAAAATTTTCCCTGCCGGTTTACTATCCTGCATATTAAACCTTTGCAGTATTGTCTCGACATACTTCCTTTGGTTTAACCAGAGCTTCCTATTTGCCCGATCTCTTTTAATTTCCATGCCCAAAATATAGTTTGCAGCACCAAGATCTTTCATGTCAAATTTGGAGGACAATTGGGTCTTCAAATCCTGGATAATTTCTTTGTCATTTCCAACTAGCAACATATCATCCACATACAAGACCAAATAAATAACATGGTCACCAATTAATTTAAAATACACACAATGATCTGCTTTGCTTCTGGTGAAGCCAAGTCCCCGTATAAATGTATCAAATTTCTGATACCACATCCTTGATGACTGTTTTAACCCATACAGAGACTTCTTTAACTTGCATACCAGTTATTTCTTACCCTTCACCGCAAAGCCTTCAGGTTGCTTCATGTAGATTTCCTCTTCCAAATCCCCGTGAAGAAATGATGTCTTCACATCCATCTATTCTACCTCAAAATCAAAAGCAGCAGCAACGGATAAAAGTAACCTAATAGAAGTTACCTTGGCAACAGGAGAAAAAATATCACCAAAATCAATTCTCGGCACCTGGGAATAACCTTTTGCTACCAACTGAGCTTTGTATTTCTCCACCTTCCCTTCTGCATTTGTCTTCTTTTTGAACACCCATTTGCTGCCAATGGGTTTCCTTCCAGCTGGCAACTCCACCAGATCCCAAGCCTCATTTTTGTGCAAAGATGTCATTTCATCAACCATGGCCTCTTTCCAGATTTTTCCACCCTCTGAATCTAATGCTTCCTTCATAGTTTTGGGATCATCATCAGTAACAGACAAAGCAAAATTTGAACAGAAAGTAGAAGGACTATACCTTTCTGGCTGCCTTCTTTCTCGAACTGATCTTCTCACAACCGGAGTTTGTGGCTCTTCATCTTCTGATTCGTCCTCTGCTACAGAGTCTGGTTCTTCCTCCTTTAGCTCAAACTCTACCTTCTCAGGTTTCTTTGGTTGGACTTCATGTTTAATAACATCTTTTACCTCTCTGAACACCACATCTCGGCTGTACACAACCTTCCGTGTGACTGGGTTCCAAAGCTTATAACCCTTTAAACCATCCTTATACCCAATAGAGATTCACTTTTCAGATTTACTATCCAACTTGGTTCGTTTCTCCTTTGGAACATGTACATATGCATCACATCCAAATACCGTCAAATGTGAAAGAGAGGGTTTCTTAGCAATCCATACTTCTTGTGGAGTCTTATCCTCCGACGCTAACGAAGGTGACCTATTGACCAAGTAACATGCAGTATCCACCGCCTCTACCCAGAATTCCTGTCCTAACCCGGCACCACTGAGCATGCTTCTTGCCCTTTCCATCAACGTCTTGTTCATCCTTTCTATGACTCCATTTTGCTGAGGTGTATATGGAGTAGTCTTATTTCGTGCTATACCACTCTTCTTATAGAATTCTTCAAATTCCTTGTTGCAAAACTCTCCACCATTATCTGTCCTCAACACCCTTATCTTCTTCTCTGTCTGATTTTCCACCAGAGCCTTAAATTCTTTAAACCTATCAAAGACTTCAAATTTCTTCTTAAGGAAATATATCCATGTATTCCTTGAGAAGTCATCTATAAATGATACATAGTACACAGACTTACCCAGTGATGGAACCTTCATAGATCCAAACACATCACTGTGCACAAGTTCTAATATTTGTTTCACCCTCTTAGCACCAAAGGTGAAACTCACCCGATTCTGCTTCCCATATACACAATTTTCACAGAAATCAAAATCCAGAGAGCTATTACTCATACCTTCTACCATACCTTTACCATGAAGTATTCGAAGGCCCTTCTCTCCAATATGTCCAAGCCTTTGATGCCACAACATGGTCTTCTCTCCAAAGACTACTAGATTTTCAGCTCCACTTTCAGGAACCACAGAACTGTTGCACCCATCAACAACAGTGCTACCTTGTAGCTTATACAGAGTTCCAGTCCGAACTCCCCGCATCAATACCAGTGCTCCCCTAACCATCTTGCAAGTATCCTTCTCGAACACTATTTTTACACCTGCATCATCCAAATTGCTTACAGAAATCATATTTCTGGCCAATGCAGGAATATGCAGAACACCCAGAAGTGTTCTAACCCTTCCACCTTGCAACTTCAACTTTACTTTTCTGTGACCAATGATTCTATCCTTCCTATCATCTCCTAATAAGACATCACCACCATCATATTTCTCATACTCGCAGAACCACTCTCTATGGGGAGTGAAGTGAAAGGATGCACCTGAGTCAATCAACCATGCCTCATGATCTACTTGTTTACTTGAAGAAGCCAAGTACACATCCCCACCTTCATCTGAGGTGGTTTTCGCCTCTGCAGAAGGAGCATCATCAGATCCCTTTCCTTTATCAGGAGCTTTAGATTTACAGTCCCTTTTGAAGTGCCCTTCCTTTCCGCATTTCCAGCACACCACCTTTACAGGTTTTCCTCAAGATTTAGATCTCCCTCTAGATTTAGATCTCCCACTCGATGACTTATTTTTGTTTCTATTCTGGGACTGTCCTCGTACAGATAAGGCATCACCATTCTGTCTCTCCATATTTTTTTGTCTCATCTCCTCCGTCAGCAAGGCTGAGACTATTTCATCAAACTGCAAAGCAGTTGCATTGCTACCTATTGCAGTAACCAGACTATCCCACGAATCTGGTAGAGAACACAACAAACTGATGCACTTATCTTCATCTGAAATTTTAATATCAACAGATGTTAACTGACTTACCACAGTATTAAATGCGTTTAGATGCTCTGTCACCGAGTCTCCATCTTTCATCCTCAGGTTATACAGCTTTTTTGCAGGAACAGTTTATTCACCAGAGACTTAGATTGGTATAAAGTCCCTAACTTGTCCCACAAAGCCTTCGCCGTAGCTTCCCCCGATACATTCAGCAATACTGAATCTGAGGCACACAATCATATTTTGCTCTTTGCCTTCCGATCCAACTTCTTCCATTCTTCATTGGTCACTCCCGTTGGTTTAGTACCTGGATCTACCACGATCCACTGGTCTTTATCCACCAATAGATCCTCCATCTTGAGTTTCCACAACTCAAAACTCTAACCATTGAACTTCTCGATCTCTATCTTTCTGTTGCTCGCCATCTTCTTTCACCACCAGAATCGATCTCACAGATCTCCCACTGAACAGGGTCTACCACAGGCCCGAGCGAAACCCCTCAGTAATAAAGGCGTCCCCTTGAAGCCAAAACAGCTCTGATACCAAATGTAGGTTTTAACCTCGTACATAAATTACCTGCATACAAATCCTAAATCACAGAAAAATAAACAATGCGAGAGCATAACACATAAAACACATATACACAAAGATTTTCCCCTGGATCCCAAAACCGGGACTACTAGCTTGGTTTTTCATTATATTCCTTTCAATGTTACAATACATATTTATACATGTCGAAACATCCAATACCATGGAATGAAAACCATCGCGTCCAAAACCATGGACCGAAAACCATAGGTAGGTTCGCCCAACCTAATATAGGGTCCAAAAAAAAGTTTCTCGGGGCGCTGCCCTGGACAAGGGGGGCTGTCGCCCCCCCTGTGATCCCCCCGCTAACTCGACATATACCCCTATGAGCTCCTCAATTTTTCCATTCTCCTATAATAAAATGTCTCAGGTTATCTGGACTTTTTGCTTCAACATCATAAGATCTATCTTGAAATGCATGATCTTACCCCAAAAGTCCTCTACTAGAAATTCTTGTGCCCTATTGAATGTCTCTATACCTGTCTACACCCGATTCCCCACGACCACAACTTCATCTTGAGCCTTTGACTCATTCTCTAGGAATGGTTCATCTTGCACATTATGTCAGTCATGCTTCCCCTCATGAGCATGCTCATCATGCCAATCACCATTGTTGGCTCCTCACTCAAGTTTCTCTAGCATCCTCCATTTGTGGAGATAATTTGTTGTTCATCCTTCCTAATTGTTAAACATAGATGCACCAGTGGATATTCTTTATGGACATCCTCCTGGAGACCTATGGACTCATTTGTATAGGATTCTACTTTATCAATAAAATTAGGTAGAATTTCCTCATGCATTTTTGAATGATTTTTATCCTGCAAGTATCCCTAAACAATATCATGTTGTTGCTCACCATCCTGGAAATCAATAGATCCAACTATAGAAGACTCGCCATGATCTATAGTAGTCTCCTCTTGTTTTTCCCTTGTTGACTCCTTCCTATCATTTAGACATGAATGGATATGTGTCCATGGTCCCTTGCAGATAAACCATAGTCCTCTCCTCCTTGGCTCATTCTTGTTGTTGATTTTTTTCTTTCTTCCTTCATCCATCCTTCTCAACTCCTTCCTAGTTAGCACCTTTCTAAGAAATTCTATGTTTTTCCTAACCAAATTCTTGACTAGATCATATGCAATTGGTTGTACCATTGGTTTCTTACTCCAAATGGTCAACAATTTGGATCTTAGTATCTTCCATATGTCGGCATCTCCTTTTAAGAATAGGGGCACAATATTTTGCATGCATGTCTTGTCATGGTTTGAATGAATTGTTGTAATACTGATGTAAAATTTTTGGAGCAATTGAAATATCAACTCGTCACACTCCAGATTCAGCATGAATGTGCCAAAGTTGAACTCTGCCATCAGTTCTAGAATTGTGTGCTTCTTTTTAAAGGTAGGAAGCATGATGTTGTTCAACCCTGGAAGGGTTTCTACTATTAGATGCAATATCTTCCTCATGATATCATTGTTGTAAGTTGGTAGTGGCAACGTTAAAGCTATGATCCTACTGAGACAAGAGGCAATTGTGAATCTAACCCTTTCACAAGAATGCTCCAATAACATGGGTTGTATTAAAGAAATATTTGATGGATCCAAGGCCCAACCTGGGCTTTTCCAATCTGATTGCTTTATCAGGGGCAAAGCCATATCTATTATATCCAACCATAAGAGTACATCTTCAAAATTTGTATACTGCAATTTGGATCCAAGTTCAAAGAGATGCTTTCTTTTTACATATTCCTTCTAGATATCCTTTGATTGTTGAAGGATAGCATGGACCTTCCAAGATAAAGGGCCATTGTTCTGCTCTCTCTTCTCATTTGCAAGTTGTTGCCAATTTTTATCCACAGTAGTGTAGCCCATCCATATCGATTCCTAAGGTGCTTCCAAAAGTAAAATGATGACATCTTCTCTATATTGCTAGAAGAAGAGCGATTAGAAGAAAAAGGGGTTATAGGAACTATAAGTGGCATGAAACCGAGACCCACAAAGTCATATGATGGGTCATAAATAAAGAGCACTTCACCGTTTGATGGAAAATCCTTTAAGCAACCCTCCTGTCAAACTATGTGCTACATTGTGATGTGAATTTTTCTCAGTGCTCTTCTTGTCCTCCACTTTTCTTAGACAGATGTAATTATGGTTCTTTCAAGAAAGGGAAAATGGGATCCCTGTATTGCTATGACTGCAAGTGGAATCTTTTCATTGTTTTCATTATATGAAAATGGCTCACTTCCGTAGCTCATGCTGAGCAATCCTCTTGCTGACTTGTTTCAGATCCTACCCTACCACTAGTTTCCATGTCTACTACTTTGCAATCAAAATACAAAACCTTCTTCTGAGACCTTGGCAATCTTAATGGCTGAGTCAAATTATGTGCATGAGCACCAAGTAACTCGACCTGATAGTTGTGGCTCCTCTACGGTCCACTAGTCTAGACTCTAGCTTGGAAGCCAGATAAAACAGTGAATACAAGTTTCACCATAGCTTTATTCTCAATGCTTCCACCAATAAATTATCAATCAAAATAGTATTCAACCAAATCTACTAATTGAGAGCTCAATTTTGGTGGTTCAGTGGTTCCATGAAAATATTCTCATTCTATGTAATACCCCACAATACCTCCAATTTCATGATCCCATTAATGGCTCTGCGGTTGTGAATAAATCATTGGACAAACCTTGCGATAACCTTGTTGTGGACATCGGCTCCCAGAAACAATGATAGCCCTACAAAACTCTGCAGTAACATACATAGGTGCACGACCCCTCTGCGTTGCACAAGACTTCGTGACCCCTGTGGTTCAACTTCTTGGTCAACAGTGCACCCATGACAACTCGTCATTGTTAGAAAAATTGACAGAATTTACGCGTAGAGAATTTACGTGAAGAGGCATAAGGAAATGACTTTTTTGAAGCTTCTTTCATGCAGCTCCCCTTTGCGAACCACAGAGGTAATTTCGCAGCGGTAATTTCATGTAGCTCTATGAATCTTCGTCAAGATATACAGAGACTTAAGAAAAATATTCACTCACAGAAAAAATAGAACAAAGTAGGTTTGGAGCAATGCACTAGAAACTTAGTATTGAATTCTAAAACATGAAAATACATTTACATGAGACTCTGACTCATTCACCAAGTAAAACAAAGGTTTTACAGTGATTTACACTTACGTGGAATAACACACATTAAAACATAGTAACTTTTGTTCTCACGTACCCACCAAAATTTGCTCCACCATTTTATCCTCAAAGACCCTCACTCATTTCTTTCTCTTTAACTCTCTTACCCTCTCTACTACAGAATGACTTTTACATTCATATTTAACTCAACATACAATTTTACATTTAATTAATGACAGAGAAAAATAATTAATATGATGTTGTTGTTGACAGTGATCAGAATCACACAGGTGTTTCTGGACTGTGGGCAATAGTCGCTGAATGAATGCTTGCCCATATCTATTTAGCAAAATACATTAAATTATTTAAATTCATTGTTGCATTTCAGAATGGTTCACCCCTGGCTTTAGTCCTTCCATCTTCAAACAGAGACACAACCTACAAAAATACTTCTGACAAGTATGGCTGCTGTCAGAGTGTTTATTGCGGTGGTTGGGATTATTATTTCCAACACTCCCCTTAATCACAATTTCCACCATTGACAATTCCCAAACAGTTTTTGAGATAAACAAAACATTTAGATGCCAATGGCTTTTTGAAGATATTAACAAATTTTTCCTGTGACCTGCAATGCTGCAACACAATTTCATCATTGTTAGTCAAATCTCTAATAAAATGATATTTATCATCAATATGCTTGGTCCTCTTGTGGAAGATATAATTCTTTTATAATGCAATTGCTGAGGTGTTGTCGTAGAAAATAGTTGTTTCTCCCTCTTGGTCATGATGAAGATCCCTCAACATCCTTCTCATCCAAGTTGCCTGACATGTTGCTCCTGTTGCTGTGACATATTCAACTTCTGTTGTTGATAGTGACACTATTGGCTTCTTCTTGGAGGCCCATGAAATGGCTCCGGAACCCAAATGAGAAACATATCATGACATGCTCTTTCTATCATCAACACTACCTGCCCAATCACTGTTAGTGTAACCAACTAGCCTGAAATGACTTGTTCTTGTGTACAAAATGACATACTATTTTGTCCCATTGACATACTGTAAAATCCTTTTCGCTGCTTGCCAATTTGTCTCCTTGGGTGTCTCCATGAACCTTGACACCAAACTTACTGCATACATTATATCTAGCCTAGTGGCAGTCCAATACATCAAGTTGCCTATCATGCTTTTGTATAATGTCAGATTGACATTGCTGCTGCAATCTTCCTTGCTCAAATTCAACCCTATGATAGTTGGAGTTGGTGCAGACTTGATGTTCTGCATTTTAAATCTCTCCAAAATGTCTACCACATACTTTGCTTGAGAGATAAAAATGTCATTTTTTGTTTGCTTCAATTCTATACCCAAAAAATATCTTAGCAATCCCAAATCAGTCATTTCAAATTCACTCTTCAAGACTTGTTTGAAATCAGCGACGACGAAATCATCACTACCTGTAAAAATCAAATCATCTACATATACGATGATAATGATAATCTTACCTTCACTGTCTTTGATGTAGAGAGTGGGTTCACCATCACATTTGTCGAAACTATTGTCCAAAAAGTAGGCATCTATCATACTGTACCATGCACACAGTGCTTGCTTCAACCCATAAAGAGCTTTCCTCAACCGATGAACTTTCTCTTCTTGGACTTCTACCTCATAACCAGGTGGTGGCACAACATACACTTCTTCTTTCAGCACCCCATTTAAGAATGCTAATTTTACATCCATTTGATACACTCTCCATTTATGCTATGCAGCAATCACCACAACTACATGCACTATTTCCATTCGTGTGACTGGCGCGAACGTCTCTGCATAATCTCTTCCATGCTACTGCTTGTATCCTTTGACAACTAGCCTTTCTTTGTGCCTTTCAATCTTTCCCTCAATGTTTCTTTTGGTCTTATAGACCCACTTCACTACAATGACATGTTTTCCTTTCGGAAGGCTCACTAACTCCCATGTGTCATTCCTTTCTATTGCTTCTATTTCTTCCTCCATTGCTGCAAGCCACTTTTCTTCTTTGACTGCATCTTCAAAATGGATTGGTTCATCTACATGACAAAACAAGGCAAATAAGGAATTCAGACTAGCGCTACTGTGAACTTCATCCTACTCGTAAATTTCATTTAAATTTCTAAATTTTGGTATTCTTGTGCTTGTTGAAGATGGGCTTGACATGCAACTTGGTTTCGCGCTTCGCGGTGTGCTTAGAGAAGCACTTTCATGGCTGCACGATACTATCCTATTATTTGTTGATGGCATTGTTCGCTTCCTACTTTGTTGCACTTGAATAGGAGTAGAGAGAGTCACTGTTGAGCAATTTCTTGCTACTGCTAATTCCTCTTTTTCCTCATGTGGTATGCATGCTTTGACATTGATTTCCTTTTCTAAACTACCATCCCATACTTCCTCTTCTATGAACTACACATCTCTGCTGATTATGACTTTCTTGGTTGATAGATTTTAGAGCTTTTATGCTTTGGATTCATCACTGTATCCAACAAATATACATTTCTCCCCCTTGCTGTCCAACATCTTCCTTAACTCATCCAGGACATGTGCATACTCCACACATCCAAAAAGTCTCATGTGAGTGACATTTTGCTTTCTTCCACTCCATGCCTCTTTAGGAACAATGTTCTAGATGCCTTTGGTTGGACATCTATTCAAGATATATGCTGCATAAGAGACAACTTCAGCCCAATAGTCATTTGGCAAATGCTTTGCCTTCAACATACTCCTTGCCATCTCCATAATGGTCCTATTCTTCCTTTCTACCACACCATTTTTCTAAGGTGTATACCTTGTTGTAAATTTCTTGTGAATTCCATGCTCCCTGCAAAATCAAAGGAAATCATTTGAGATATATTCGCCACCTCTGTCAGTCCTAAGGACTTTGATGTAGTGTCCACTTTTCTTCTCAACAAGAGCCTTGTATTGGCGAAAGTGCTCAAACACTTCACTTTTCTGTTTTAGGAGAAAGACCCATGTCTTCCTTGTGTAGTCATCTATGAAGGTCAATAAATAGTGGCTACCACCAGTTAATGGTGTCTGCATTGGTCCACATAAATCTGAGTGGACAATCTCAAAAGGTGCATTTTCCCTTACTGACTTTCCTGCTAGAAATGTCTCTCTATGTTTCTTGCCCAAGATACATCCTTAACATAGGGTGTATGGTTTTTCTATGAGTGGTAAACCATTCACCATGCCTTTCATATGCAGCAAATTCAAACCTCCATAGTTGAGATGTCCAAATCTCAAATGCCATAACCAATTTTCATCTTTTACCTCTGCTTGAAATTTTACTTGTATGACAGCTGCCTCTTTTTGCACATCTCCTTTTGAGTTGATAGATAGTTGTGCTTCTGCACCTTCTTTCTCCAAGTCTAATTTTAATTTTAAGGGAAACATTCTACTGTTTGTCATCTAAACCTTTGCAATCAACTGTTTGCTTGGAGGCCTATCCGAAATTGTGCATACATCATTCTTGAAAAAGACATTGTAGCCCTTTTGCATGCACTGTTCAATGCTTATGAGGTTATGTTTCAAACCGGGTACAAAGTAAACATCTAAGATGTACTTCTTCTCCCCCTTCTTTGTTAGGATATTAACTCTTTCTTTTCCCATGACAGATACTTTTCTATCAGACCCTAATGTCACTTCAGATTTCACACTTTCATCTAGATTTGAAAACATTTCTATGTTTCCTGACATGTGGTTGCTGCACCCTAAATCTAGATACCATATATCACTCTATTTTTCTTGTGCTACATTACAAGCTGAAAACATGTTGTCATGGTTTTGATTTTCTTTTGTGAAATTTACACTTGGTTTGTTCCTAATGTCATATTGCTTATTTCTACATTCATTTGCATAATGACCATACTTCTTACAGTGATGACATTGAACTTGAGATTTATCATACCTCTAACTGTGTGCTTGATTTTGGCTTGGGTCTTGACTTGGATTTTGAATGTTGCCTCTTCCATTTGATCTTGAAGGGCTGCTTCTTCCACCTCTATGTGGGCTTCTTCCTCTTCTTCTAGTATATGATCTTCCTTTGCCTCTACCTTGACCAAATGATACTTGTGTCTTGAAGACATGCTCCATTGAGGAGCTTGTTTCTCTATTCAGTATATGTTCATGATAAAACAGTGATGCATTAATCTCATCCACTGAGAACTGTGAGAGATCCTTTGTCGCTTATATGGCCACAACAATGGCATCAAACCTTACCGGAAAACTTCTCAAAACTTTCTCAACTATTCTTCTTTCCTCAAATGTCTTACCATGAGACCTGATTTGACTAACCAACCCACTTACATGTGTAAAAAACAAGTCTACATTCTCAGACTCTTCCATACGAAGTGTTTCAAAATCTCTCCTCAATATTTGCAGTTTTGACGTCTTGACATTTTCCATGCCTTGCTAGGCTGTCTGGAGGGTGTCCCATGCTTGCTTGGATTTCATTGTTGCTGCAACCCTTGGAAAAATACTTTCATGAATTGCTTGGAAAATATAAAGCAGGGCTTTTGAATCCTTCTTCCTATTGTCCCTTAACAAATCTCTTTCTTGTTGAGGTAAGGCATTGTATGTTGTTGCATATGTTGGTTCTTGAAAACCATTCTCCACCAAATCCCAAACGTCTTGATAAGAAAATAGGGCCTTCATTGTAATAGCCAAATAATCATAATTTTTTCCATTAAACTGAGGTAGCTGAGGATTAGTCAAGCTTGTGCTTGATGTTGCCATTTCTGAGTAAAAAAAAAAAACTTTCTACCTGCTGGTAAATATGCTAAAAAAAATCTCCCCTCAAAACAATTCTTACTGCTAGTAAAAACACTTGTTTTTACACTAACAATATTTAACTTGCTTCGATACCATGTTAGAAAAATTGACAAAATTTACATGCAGAGAATCTACGCAGAGAGGCATAGGGAAATGAGTTTCACAAAGCTTCTTTCGCGCAAATCACCTTCGCACACCGCAAAGGTAATTTTGCGTAGCTCTATGACTCTTCACGAAGCTATATAGAGACTTAAGAAAAATATTCACTCACGGCAAAAATAGAACAAAGTAGGTTTGGAGCAACACACTAAAAACTTAGTATTGAATTCTAAAACATGAAAATACATTTACATGAGACTGTGGCTCATTCACCAAGTAAAACAAAGGTTTTACAATGATTTACACTTACACACAATAACACACAGTAAAACACAATAACTGTTGTTTTCACGCGCCCACCAAAATTTTCTCCACCATTTTCTCCACATAGACCCTCACTCCTTTTTTCTCTTTAATTCTCTTACCCTTTCTACTACAAAATGACTTTTACATTCACATTTAACTCAACATATGATTTTACATTTAATTCAAGATAAAGAAAAATAATTAATATGATGGTGTTGTTGGTTGTGATCAAAATCGTGCAAGTGTTGGTGGAGTGTGGGTAATAGTTGCTGAATGAATGCTTTCCCATATCTATTTAGAAAAGTACATTAAATGCTTTAAATTCCTTGTTGTGTTTCAGAACGGTTCGCGCCTGCCTTTAGTCCTTCCATCTTCAAACAAAGACAAAACCTACAAAAATACTTCTGACAAGTATGGCTACTATTAGAGTGTTTATTGCAGTGGTTGGGATTATTATTTCCAATAGTCACTGCCCCCATCTCATGATCCTTGCAATTTTTGACCTTTATCCCAGGGCTCACAATATGCCTCCAATGTATGTTCATTATGGACATTGACATCCACAGCCGACAGGATATTACCTATGACATATATAATGAGCCGACCTTGTGGTCAAGTGGTGCACTTTTGGTGTGAAACAAGATATGCACAAATTGATGGCTTGTCAACTTTACCAGCCATAATGCCCAATTATGTGATGTTCCTTTGTGACGCACTATAAGACTATCATCGGCTGCTGATTGGATTCCTTACAACACCCTCGCACTAGTTGGGTGGCTGCTCGGTCCTCCTCTAGTTCCTCTAATAATCATTGTGCGATGACTTCTAACCATTGTTGACATATTTGATCCCTTTATTCTCCACAAACCTTTCTATAATGACGAGATGAAGATGATTCAACAATAACTCCCTGAATGGATCTTCGCACTACCTACTATATAATCCAATGGCCTCATGACCTTAGAGTGTGGGTGGATGGGCATGTGATCCCAATAGTCCTCTCGTCTCAACCCATTTGTTGCCTGTTTGACTGCCTGTCCATAGATGACTCCTCCCAATGTGCAGAGCTATCACACAGCTCCAATACACAATATAATCTATGTGATATGTAATGGCATTACAAGCTGTTGTGGCCAGCAACAACCCCCCCCCCCCCCCCCTTGTTCATTTAAGTGTTGTCCAAAATACTAAATGAATGGGGACCCTTAGTTAAAATTTAGGAAAAACGTAAGAGTTTCCTTTCTTCAAAATAAGGTTACCATCGTAAGCTTAGAAAGGTCCTTTGAATATTTTTTAACCTAAGTCTATGATAAGGGAAATATCTTTAAAGCTGCGCTGCAAAAAAGATAGTAAATGCCTCCATTTCTCTATAATATCGGTATGCGCAAGACTCTCGTGTTAAGCATAATATCGCATCACAATATAAGTAATTCTCATAAAGAAAAACTTCAATATTTACCGATCTGCGATAACGCCGATCGCAAGATCGCATATCGCAGAAATGAGCTGACAAGATTCAACCAACATTAAACTTCTGCGACTTGCGATGTTGCGACCGTTGCGATATTATGTTCGCGCGATCTGCGATGATGCGATTTGCGATGGCGCGATCTGCGATGTTACGTAAGCAAATCATAAATCATAAATCACGAATCCTTCGGGCACGCCATTCAAAGAAAAGCCACTTACCATAATCTGACTCAAGATCATGCATTTTTAATGATAGTAAATGAATTAGTTGTCAGCTATTAATTGAAATGAGGACGCGTGCTTTTGTAAAGGATTACTTCACGTAAGGTGGCATATTTGATATATCTGTTGCATTTAAAACTCTCCCATCACCTTTATTGATCAGTCATTTCCATTTCACTCGTAATCTGCAGGAACAAAGAGCTAAGACGATTCAAAGCCAAACGCAGGAAGAAATGGGAAAGAAAAATAAAGCTCAAGGCTCTGAGGCGAAGGAAAAGACGAAGGAGATGGCGCCTTTGTATACAGACACAGCCTGTAACAGAGACGCAGGGATATCGACATGGGAAAGCATGTACAGGCTGCTTGAAGAAGAAAATCCTAGAATAATGAAGGTTGATGTTGTCGCGGGCTCACAACGCTCTTCTGAGGCGTCCTTAGAGGAGCTAGCATGTTCATTTCTTCACCGGATAGCAGCAAGGCCAAAAATTCTACCATATACGGATATGATCAAGTGGATACTTGACAATGCAGAGATGAACAACAGACAATTCAAGGTTCAAGGACATGGGCTCATCGGATCATTCGCGGCGCAAGATTTAAAGCTCATGTATCATCTTCCTGAACCGCAGGCGACTTACAATGCACAATTCGTTAAGAAATTTGTGGCAGAAAACCCAAGCCTAGCAGAGACCACCAAAGATTGGTCTAGAAAAGAGGAGCCGCTCAAAAAAGATAAAAACGGTATGTACAGCACTGGTTCCCTCACCTCTCCGTATTGTTTTGCTTCGGCCATGCTTTGTAGATTGTTTGGGATGCCAGATATCAATAAGTTTTCGTCTGAATGGCTACCACTAATAGATGCTGCCACAAATGCCGATATTATGGATTGGGCTAAAATCTTTTCTGATAATCTATACACGGCTATTATCAATTACCGGTCTAAAAGATCCTTGTCTCAAAGGATCTATCCTCCTTTTTATCTGTCTGCTTATGTTATGGATTCTATTTGTTATGTTACTAAATTTCCCACTATGGGGTGGAAATGGACTACCCAGGACCCATTACCTATCCATGTTTATCATAAGGTGTTATGGGATTCTCAGTCCGTCCTGCACTTCTACCAGATTTGTCACGGGCTTATCTTACCCTTGTATAGAATGATGTATGAAGAGACCACCCCGAGGTACCTACCAAATAAGCTACGACTGGAAGCAGAATGGAAGCAGAAAGCACAGGAAAAGGGAAAAGCGATCCAAGCATTAAACAGGTTGAATTGGGAGTATTACTGGGCATACTTGGTCAAGCCGCATAGTCAATGGATGACTGTGAAATGCATCATAAATGCGGCCGAAAAAGTAGTGCCAGCTCTCATAGATTCTATTTTCGCAGCCCAGCTCAGCGCAGAAGTCAGCCAGCCGACTCTCCTCAAGCCCATGATGAACACTTGCAGCTTTAAAGACCAAGTTCAGAAGTAGCCCTATTTTAGAATGTTGTTTTTTCTTTTAAATTAGATTAGAAAAAGGACGATCATTTGAAAACCGCATCCTAAATTTTGTAAAAACACTATTATTAGAATTAGGAAGTAGTATTTTAACCCTTCTCATTGCATTTGGAGAAGGGTCCAGAAATTTGTCAAAAACTTGTCCTCGGAACATGCACTTCTGCACCCTCAGAGGAGGTTTTGATGAATGGATGGATCGAGATTTATTAATGTTTGCATTTTAATGTCTACTATTGATGTTGCACTTTTGTACTCTTAGTAGATGTTAGAACAAGTAGAGATAAATCATTTTTTGCTTGAAGCTTATGGGTAGGATTAGTCATAAATGGTACTTTTATCTCTTGGCCATTTCTGCTTATATTCTTAAAGTGATATACAGTTTTTAGTTGTTTATATGTTACTGCATGAATGTATGAGTTACCATTTGGCACTTTTGTACGGTGGAGCCATTTATTTATGTCTGATATATGAATAACTTATTATGCGATATGTTGTTCACAACTGTTTTGCCTAACTTTTTATGCAAAGTGGTTTATCTTAATTGATTTCTATTCTTATGATAGTTGAATGATCTTTATTACCAGTTATTTTTTGAAATCTCTTTAGATCGCATAATAGAAGAAATTCACCCTGTGTTAGCGTAGATTAGAAGTATTGTTTCTCATTAGATTACAATAGCATAGAGTTAGTTTAAAAGTTTGAATTAAATTAGCTTTGAGTACTCTTAGATCAGCATCATCCAACTCTACACACACACACACACCCTTAGATTGGGAAACTGGTCCCATTATCCCCAGTCGGACCCGCTATACCAAACGGATAAGGAGCTGCCTACCAAGGTCCGGACCGGGTGGGTATCCCCCTTGTTGTCGACCCAATTTTCGTGGCTTCAACATATTTGGTGCTAGAAGGAGGGCCTGAACATAGTGTCTGTTGGAACGATTTTCAATTGTAACATCTGAATCAGGATGGCTGCTCACAAACTTCCCATTTGGAGTTTCATCCATGTTCCTACCTCTTCCAACACTCCACCTGAAGTGGTAAGACTCTTGTCTCAAGTAAAATTCAATGGTAAGAATAATTCTTCTGCTTTTAATCATGCTCTTCAATTTATTCAAAGAGTTTCGAGTTCTGATGTTCAAAGAATTGATGAAGGCGTTTTATGCAGAATTTTTACTCTTACATTCACGGCGGAAGCTAGAAAATGGTGCAGAACCCTCCCAGTTGCATCAATTCACAGCTGGGACCAATTCGTCAAGATTTTCATTTTTGAATTTGATTGTTATGACTATGACCAGGTATATGATGAAATTGATTATCTACGGAAACAAGATGAATCTGTTAGGGATTTTAATATGCGATTTCATCTTAATTGTCTAAAATATGATCTTGAAAGTGAACTCATGGATGAAGAATCTTCGGATTATGCTGAGTATTCCCTGCCTCCTATGTCTGATCAAGCAGAAATTAGTTCAAGCTTTGTCTCATTTTCTTCTAACGTGAATGAGGATTCCAATTTGAATATACAAATCATCCATGATGAAGAAAGTCCCCAAAGCCTAGGAGACATGCATGCTCTAATGCAAGAAGACAAAAGCGAGAATGCTGGAGGAAAGCCTGCCTTGGAACCAGGAGATGACTTCAATACAAGGTCAGATAATATCGTTGCAAACCAACAAATGCAGATGCCAAGGTTAGAACAACAAACTATTTCTCTTTCAAAAAGTATCAGTACACAAAGGTATGATCTAAAGCCCAATGTCTATGATGAATCTGATGAACAAAGATTTTTCCATGATGATATTTTCAAATGCATTGTTCCAGAATCGCATTTTTCTCTTTATCCTGATGTTTTTAGTGATGATAATTTTTCCCCTCTCAATATTAAAGATATCTCAAAAAGTACAGAGGATTATTCAAATGAATCATCATTAGGTTTTCAAGATAATAAGACAGCTATAGAACATCCTTTGATTATTTTCAAACAAGAACCACTTGACCTTTCTTGTCTGAAAATATATGACGAAAAAGAGAAATCTAGGGAAACCTATAAAATCATTTATGATAGCTACTTTGACAACGATGATGTTGTTGATTTATCCCAAGTAACTCAACAAAGCTCAGATAATGAGAGATATTCTAATGCAGAAATCATATCAGACAATCCTCATTTCAAAGTAAAAGATCATTTGCATGATTTTACTATCCAAGACAATACCCCGATCTATGATTCATATCATGAGGAAACCTCCATGCCCGTTCACAATCATAACTTGTCTTTTGATTCACAAGACGGAATTCGAAATTGCTCGGATCCCATAATTCTGGCCAGTTCTTGTGAAAAACAAGATATTCCAAGTCAATCCCAGTTGTGTTGTAACACTATTTGTACAGATAATCATTTCTTTCTTTCTCACTTACACTCATTTTGTACAAAATCGGATTGTGTTTTAAATTTTCAGACTTTTGATAGATTACTCTGGTATATTGAGCACCTTATCAAATAACATTCGAAAGATGTGCTACCATTTTGGAAAGCTAAACTTTGTCAAGGAAGCATAGAACTTTTTCAATTCCAAGATCAATCAATATCAGACTTCCTTAGAAAACTTATTTGGCATCCAAAACACTATCAACGAAGGAAAGTACCTTTCGAAACCTGTCGGCAATTCGCACCAATTGATAAATCTCTTTCCAGAAATTTCCATCTATTCTTCATTGATTTATTTAGTGATTCATATATGGAAACTTTCCTTTTACAAGAAATTGCTAAAATCTCAACTTCAACCCACAGTAGGTTACAGGCCATTAAAACTAAAGAATCATATTCGCAACCTGGCTTGTCATCTTTCCTATTACGAGATCATCAATCCATAACAGAAATTCATCCTGATTTTTATGATCCAATAGGTATCCAGTTGGAAAGAAGTTTTCGTGAGAAAGAGATTTCAGACAGAATTCCAACTGAAGTTACACATTCTTATTCCACATCCAACATCAACAGTCTAAGAAAAATTTTGTTCTTAACACTGATGTTTGAAAGTTACATACGTGTAGGAATAAAAATGAAAAGATGGCTCCACTGGAAATATCATTTCACCTAGTTAATTTTCTGTATATAGTTAGAATAGGAGTAGGAGTAATTTAGTTAGGTTATTAGGTTTACTTTTAATAGTTGGTAGGCAAAATAAGAGAAGAGATTATCCCTATTCTGTACATACCCTAGGGAATGTCTACCTCTCATTTCGTTAAATATTTTTCTCCATAATAAAATTTGCTATGGTTAACAGCATTTGACATTTACTAAAGACACCTTTTCTCTATCAAAGATTTTGAACTTCTGCTTCTATGAACAACAAATCTTTTGGAAACTTGATCTTTATTATCAATAGAACTTTAACCCAGATATGATACTGGTTTCAACTCCAAGAAATTTGAAGAAAGCTATCTTTGTGAAGAAATTGTTTTATGTCAGTACAATGAAAGGTATCAATACCGAAATAAAGATTCTCTGTAGAAACAACCATTTCCAAAACTCTATTATTGTCGTCCATAACTTTCTTAAGGAAAGAAAATTTGACTTCCTCCCTACTAAAGGAAATCGCAGCATTCAGAGGAACAATCCGAAAAAAACACTATATCTCAAAGAATAAGAGGTCTCATCACGAGCCGGCTTATCATGATCACAAATATTATAACTTGTTGACTTTGCCAATACTGTCCACCAAAACAGGGCAACGACTCAAGATTGTTGCAATCAAAAGACAAGGGGTCTCATCACGAGCCAGCTTGTTCAGCAAAAGTGTAAATCAAGTGAATGACTGTGTCATAATCTGGCCACCAAACCAAGACATTGTTCTTTAGAGAATAAAAAGGAAAAAAGTGTCAAAATGGGTTTTTCTCTGAAAAGTTGTAAATAGCCTTAAGCAGGATAAAGGATCATTACTGTGGTAATAGGTAACCCTGTCGAGGCTATGGATGCCTCCTGGCAGCAGAGGCTCTACCTGCGACAAAGAAGCATATTTAAAAGGCTGCTACACAGGGGAAACTTTATTTTATGTTTTACAAGACCAAGTAATGGCTGATGTAAATGCAAGGACAAGCTGAGGATACAAGTAATTAAAATAGAAAGAGGTTGAAATGAAATATCATCGACAGTTTGAAGTATAATATGCTTTATCTTTTTATAATAAAGTTTAAGTTCTCTGAGAATTTTTTTTTTTTTTTTTTTTGGTTCGGAAGTTTGAAAACATTAATAGAAGATCAGAGATAACTGGTTCTCCCAAGTGAATCGCCAATTGTTGTGGCCAGCAACACCCCCCCCCCCCCCCCCCCCCCCCCCCCCCCCTTGTTCATTTAAGTGTTGTCCAAAATACTAAATGAATGGGGACCCTTAGTTAAAATTTAGGAAAAAAGTAAGAGTTTCCTTTCTTCAAAATAAGGTTACTATCGTAAGCTTAGAAAGGTCTTTTGAATATTTTTTAACCTAAGTCTATGATAAGGGAAATATCTTTAAAGCTGCGCTGCAAAAAAGATAGTAAATGCCTCCATTTCTCTATAATATCGGTATGCGCAAGACTCTCGTGTTAAGCATAATATCGCATCGCAATATAAATAATTCTCATAAAGAAAAACTTCAAGATTTACCGATCTGCGATAATGCCGATCGCAAGATCGCATATCGCAGAAATGAGCTGACAAGATTCAACCAACATTAAACTTTTGCGACCTACGATGTTGCGATCGCTGCAATATTATGTTCGCGCGATCTACGATGATGCGATCTGCGATGTTACGTAAGCAAATCATAAATCACTTCATCACGAATCCTTCGGGCACGCCATTCAAAGAAAAGCCACTTACCATAATTTGACTCAAGATCATGCGCTTTTAATGATAGTAAATGAATTAGTTGTCAGCTATTAATTGAAATGAGGATGCGTTCTTTTGTAAAGGATTATTTCACGTAAGGTGGCATATTTGATATATCTGTTGCATTTAAAACTCTCCCATCACCTTTATTGATCAGTCATTTCCATTTCACTCGTAATCTACAGGAACGAAGAGCTAAGACGATTCAAAGCCAAACACAGGAAGAAATGGGAAAGAAAAATAAAGCTCAAGGCTCTGAGGCAAAGGAAAAGACGAAGGAGATGGCTCCTTTGTATACAGACACAGCCTGTAACAGAGACGCAGGGATATCGACATGGGAAAGCATGTACAGGCTGCTTAAAGAAGAAAATCCTAGAATAATGAAAGTTGATGCTGTCGTGGGCTCACAACGCTCTTCCGAGGCATCCTTAGAGGAGCTAGCATGTTCATTTCTTCACCGGATAGCAGCAAGGCCCAAAATTCTACCATATACGGATATGATCAAGTGGATACTTGACAATGTAGAGATGGACAACAGACAATTCAAGGTTCAAGGACATGGGCTCATCGGATCATTCCCGGCGCAAGATTTAAAGCTCATGTATCAGCTTCCTGAACCGGAGGTGACTTACAATGCACAATTCGTTAAGAAATTTGTGGCAAAAAACCCAAGCCTAGCAGAGACCACCAAATATTGGTCCAGAAAAGAGGAGCCGCTCAAAAAAGATAAAAATGGTATGTACAGCACTGGTTCCCTCACCTCTCCGTATTGTTTTGTTGCGGCCATGCTTTGTAGATTGTTTGGGATGCCGGATATCAATAAGTTTTCGTTTGAATGGCTACCACCAATAGATGCTGCCAAAAATGCCGATATTATGGATTGGTCTAAAATCTTTTCTGATAATCTATACACGGCTATTATCAATTACCGGTCTAAAAGATCCTTGTCTCAAAGGATCTATCCTCCTTTTTATCTGTCTGCTTATGTTATGGATTCTATTTGTTATGTGTCTAAATTTCCCACTATGGGGTGGAAATGGACTACCCAGGACCCATTACCTATCCATGTTTATCATAAGGTGTTATGGGATTCTCAGTTCGTCCCGTACTTCTACCAGATTTGTCACAGGCTTATCTTACCCTTGTATAGAATGATGTATGAAGAGACCACCCCGGGGTACCTACCAAATAAGCTACGACTGGAAGCAGAATGGAAGCAGAAAGCACAAGAAAAGGGAAAAGCGAACCAAGCATTAAACAAGTTGAATTGGGAGTATTACTGGGCATACTTGGTCAAGCCGCATAGTCAATGGATGACTGTGAAATGCATCATAAACGCGGCCGAAAAAGTAGTGCCAGCTCTCATAGATTCTGTTTTCGCAGCCCAGCTCAGCGCAGAAGTCAGCCAGCCGACTCTCCTCAAGCCCATGATGAACACTTGCAGCTTTAAAGACCAAGTTCAGAAGTAGCCTTATTTTAGAATGTTGTTTTTTCTTTTAAATTAGATTAGAAAAAGGACGGTCATTTGAAAACCGCATCCTAAATTTTGTAAAAACACTATTATTAGAATTAGGAAGTAGTATTTTAACCCTTCTCATTGCATTTGGAGAAGGGTCTAGAAATTTGTCAAAAACTTGTCCTCGGAGCATGCACTTCTGCACCCTCAGAGGAGGTTTTGATGAATGGATGGATCGAGATTTATTAATGTTTGCATTTTAATGTCTGCTACTGATGTTGCGCTTTTGTACTCTTAGTAGATGTTAGAACAAGACGTAGAGATAAATCGTTTTTTGCTTGAAGTTTATGGGTAGGATTAGTCATAAATGATACTTTTATCTCTTGGCCATTTCTACTTATATTCTTAAAGTGATATACAGTTTTTAGTTGTTTATATGTTACTGCATGAATGTATGAGTTACCATTTGGCACTTTTGTATGGTGGAGCCATTTATTTATGTCTGATATATGAATAACTTATTATGCGATATGCTGTTCACAACTGTTTTGCCTAACTTTTTATGCAAAGTGGTTTATCTTAATTGATTTCTATTCTTATGATAGCTGAATGATCTTTATTACCAGTTATTGTTTGAAATCTCTTTAGATCGCATAATAGAAGAAATTCACCCCGGGTTAGCGTAGATTAGATGTGTTGTTTCTCATTAGATTACAATAGCATAGAGTTAGTTTAAAAGTTTGAATTAAATTAGCTTTGAGTACTCTTAGATCAGCATCATCCAACTCTACACACACACACACCCTTAGATTGGGAAACTGGTCCCATTATCCCCAGTCGGACCTGCTATACCAAACGGATAAGGAGCTACCAACCAAGGTCCGGACCAGGTGGGTATCCCTCTTGTTGTCGACCCAATTTTCGGGGCTTCAACACAACCTTTCAGAGAATTCAACCCCCCTCTTATGATATTGCATCACTTAATATGAAAATAGACCCACTCCCGTGATCTTAGCACTGCGCCTTACTGTAGTTGAGGTTGATGGCTTGATTTCCTATAAATCGCCAACAAGGCATGAAGAGAATACCCAGATCCCCTCTTTTGAGGCATGAGTACACCCCTGAATTTGGTCAATGTTGACCCCTCTACTTCTATGTGAATCTATAGAATCCTTCTACCAGGCAGCAAGTGATTTGGCGTACAAACCCTTCAACCCTCCAACTAGATGCTATGATATTGCATGCACTCTCTCTCCAATGAAATAAAGAAAGAAAGAAAATTATTTTAATGTCCATGAGGTTAAAGAGTGCGCTCTCCCTTCAATGAAATAAAGAAATAAAGAAAATTATTTTAACGTCCATGAAATTAAAGATACCCTATGGTACAGATTGCTTCTTCATATGCTTGATGTATTCGGCCCTTTTTCTATGAAGCCTTAAAATAAATGATCCTATCTTCTCAACAAACCCCTCGCTAAATATATTATCCTAAGAGCTAGATGCCAACATATCTACATAACTTCCCATGTTGTCTTTGAATGCCTCACATTCTAAAATGTAATGTTTTTCTATTTCCAATTTTCCTGAAGAACAAAAAATGCATACTCTTTCCTCCCACACTTCTTTTGGCCTTTTTGAGTGCCCTGTTTCACGAAAAATTTGATGAGAATTAGTCCTTAACTAAGAAATAAAAATTTTGTCTCTCAAAGAGATACTGGCCTTTATGTATGCTTTTGGTTGATGACTATGAGTGGGAATAAACACTTTAATATAGTACTTTTTCTTTCTTTCTAGCTTCTTATCCTAAGTACGCTTATGGAACTTCTCCATAACAAAAGTTTTTATCTCTTTCTTGTTTATGGGACACGTGTTCAAGAAAATACCCCATTTAATAAACCATTTGTTATTTTTTTGCATCCACGTCTTTTTTCTATTGCACAATATCTCATTAAAAACAACCTACCATCTTCCATTTGCTCAACTTTTTTAAATACCTTATAACTCGCGCAGTAGCAATTGCTTCAATAGGAGAAGTCCCTGTTTTACTTAACAATATAGCATAATAAATTGCGCCTTTAATATGTTAACACCCAGGTTGTTCCCTATGACTCCCAAGGGAATACGGCCGGGGTAACCACTAACCAATCTTTGGATCACTGTTTCTAGCCAAACTGTGATCAGAGAGGGCTCTCTCTTTTTGATTTGTAACTGTTTATGATAGGGTTTTAGGCTAGCTATTATGCACTGGTTTTGTTTATGTTTTGGTTGATGAAACTCCTTTTAGGTTCTAGTGAAGTAGTTTTCAGAGAGGTTGAGTACCATTGGGCAATGGAGTCTGTGGCTATATGTGTTTGAAATTTTGAGATGAAAGATGGAACTTACAGGGCCATTTGAGTGTTTAATAGAACAGATTTTTTATTAAATGACTGGAAACAGGTAACACAAACAGTGAAAGCATTTAAGAATTTTCACTTATTGTCTATATATTTCCAACAGACAACTTTAAGAGGAGAAAGACGGAGGTCTCAGGGGCAAAAATTGAATCCCTGAGAATGTCTGTCACAGTAAAAGACACAGTTTTGAAATGCAGCAATTAAGAATTACAATTCTGTCACTGTATCTGAGGAAAACATGTATAATAGCTCAGTTTGAGTCCAGGGTAAACATGGTTAAATCCTGGAACTATCCTTTCACCTTGCTATCAAGTGTAAAACATTTGAACAACAAAAGAGAACAAAAGACTCGAAAACATATAACAAAGAGATTTGAGAATACTTATTGTCTAATGCAACACCCTGGAATCCTGTATCATTCATCTTTCACCACAACACATCAAAGTTCACCAAGCCTTGGAAATTCCATTCTTCTTTTGTATTACTTCTCTGAAAATATTACAGCAAGAGAGAGTTCTCTAAAGAAAATTCCAACAACCCCTTCAACTGCTGTGAAGGGTGAATATATACTTGCGGTCATTTACAAAATATCTGAGTTCTGAGTTATCTCAGATTTTACATTCTTACCAACTACTTAAGATATTATGACCAAAATTTAATACAGCATTGATTACAGAGTACAGGCATTTTAATGCTCTGTCAGAAGATATTTTAGCCTTTGGAGACAGCTAAGTTGGTCGAGATATTCTGAGTAAATGCTGGAAAATCTGTCTTTAATGCTTTGTACGCGGTATCCTGGACTTGTCACCTGTGATTGTGATTGCTGCTTGTGGTGAGTCAATGGTCCTGCTGAGTTGGCTCAGCCTCTGTCTCTTCCCTGTAGATATCTTTCTTCAAAATTGTGCCTGCGCATGTATGCTCATTTGCCTGGAGAATTGGCGCTACTGATTCTGGCCTGACAAAACTGTCTGTGTTAAATTTCTCCAGGCATCCTGTGTGGGCAGTTGGTGTGCTAAGATTGCCCCTAGAGTTTCATCTGCTTCTGTGAATTTGAAGAAGTTAGGTGGTGTATCAAACAGATGGTCAACTTCATTCATGAGGAAAAACAGGTTCTCCACCCTGTCATACATACTCTGCCCGGTGGCTGGCCCTGGCTCTGCTGAAGTGCTGGGTAGTTGTGCAATCTCTGCTACTGCCTGGGCATCGATTCTCTTATTGTAATTCTCTAGGGTGAGCAGTCTTCCTACACTGCTTAAAATGCTGGGGAGGCCTCTGTTCTGTAGTGCCACGAATTTTTCCAGGAATCTGTTGATTTCAGTCTGCATATCCTGTGTCCTCCTCTCCAGTGTTCCAACCAGGTTCCTCAATGTTATGACTCTCTTGGCTACAGCAATTGTTTCTGTCCTGTTGGTGATTCCCATGACAGCCAATTGAGAGCTAGTCTTATAGTTCAGAGTGTTGATTATCCTAGTAGCAGCTTCTGGCATGTGTCCAAGGCTTGCCCTGGCCCTCTGTATTTCTCTGTTTGCTTTAGTGATGAGCACCATTTGCTCATCCATGGTCTCAATGTATTGCCACTGGTTGGCAATGGACTGCCCAATGTTGCTCCATAGCACTGCGTTCATTTCAGCTGTCACTTTTTCTAGTGCAAGCTCTTTCTCTAGTTCAGCAATTCTCCTCTTAAGAGCTTTTACCTCTCTCTCCTTGGCTGCCTCATTCTGTTTGCTCTTGTCAAACTTTTCATTTACCTTAGTCAAGGTTTTCTTAAGTTCATCTAGCTCTTTCATCTGAAATTCCATGGCTTGGATCTCAGCTTGCAGCTTTTGCATGTCTAAACTAGTAGCCTGTTCTGATGTTGTAGTTGTTGTTGCTGTGGATGGCGCTGTAGTTGGTGCTGTAGCTTCTGTTTGCTGAGGAGGAGTAGTCTTTGGAGGGGTTTCCTCAAGATTTATTATGACAGGAGGAGGCTGGGAGGGTTGGCCCTCTTCTCTTTGCTTCAGTGTTTCTTGTAGTGCTGCTTTTGCAGCTTCAGTTTGTCCTAGCTGGTCTTGAGTCCTAACCAGCTCTTTGTATAGGGATACCAGCAGGTCTGTAGTATCCTTTTCTTGCCTTTGCTGGGCAACTTCATCTGTTTGTGGATGGATGGTGGCTGGGAGTTTGATTTTCTTTCTTAGGGCCGCCATGTCTGCATCCCTTATCTTCAGGAGTTCTTGGATGCCTTTGACATCTTTAGGATCATGCCCTATCTCTATAATTACCTCTTCCAAGGACTTGATCCTATTGTCCTTGGCTTGTGATGATGCTCTTTCTAATTCCAGCTGAGAAGCTGTGTTATCCAGGCTGCTCTTTAGTTTGTAGTTCTCCAATGTCTCATCTGCCAGGGAGGCATACACCATTTCACCAGTTTGTTTATGTAATTCAATCTTGTCCATAGGGTGTATGTCTTTGGCAAGAACCTCCATGTTGGTTCTTAGATAGTCCGAGGTGGACTGAGGATGCAAAGTTGTGGGCATGAAGTGGCTCATTATCATTTTGCCTTCGCTCACATCGAAAGCAGACATGAGTCTCTACTGGTTGCTAGGAGCTAGTTTTAACAAGTGATCATAGAGCTGCACTTTTATGGGATCACTCCTCCTTTTGATGTCAATGAATTGCTGCCTTATACTTGACTGCCCTTCTCTATGTTGGCCAGAGGAGCTGACCTCTCCTCCCATAGTCATGTCATGTCCACGCTGAGATGAGCTGGCCGAAAGTTCTCCACTGGGTGGGCCCATGCCCATGGCTTGCCTTACTGCTATGTCCTCCTCTTGGGAGTCATTCAGTCTTTGTCTCTTCTCTCCTCTGATGAAGGATGAGGTCTGGGGGGTTTCTCTCTCCCTTTTCCTGGTCAAGTCCTCCTTCTGTGGTGTTTGGAGGACTGAGGTTTCTACATTGGTGTCTGTCCTGGGAGGCACCTCTGTTTGGGGCTGCTGCTCAGTGTTACTAGGTTGATCTGTCCCCTTTTCCTGCTGCAAGGGCTGCTGTTCACTGGACTGTGCTTCTTCTTGTTGCTGCCCCAGTTCTTGCTGTTCCATTTCTTCTTGCTGCTGTAGCAAGGTGTCAACTTGTTCCTCTGTCAATACAGGTGGCTGTTCCACCTGTTTACCTTTGTCTTTGCCTGCTGCCTGGGATGTCTTGTCAGTAGTTTGCTGCTGTGCTGCTGAAGATCTAGCAGCTGTTCCAATTTGCTTTCTGTAGGAGGTGGGCACCTGTCCACAAGTTTCCAAGTCAGTTTCTTTTTGCACATTCCTAGCTTCTTTCTCAAGTAGTTCTACCTCAGTGAGTTGTTCTATTAGTGTACCCTCTTCCCAATCTAGTGCATTGGCATACTTTTCTATTTCAGGTTGTCTTTTATGTGCATAGTTGCCCAGTCTGTATCTAATTCTCCTGAGGGAGATAGAATGATTGGGGTCATAAGGAATCCATTCAAAACTGGTCTGCAATCTGAGGCCTTCCAGGATGCTGTGTGCCTCTTTCCACCCTTCCTCTTTCTTGTTATACAGGAAGGAACCTAGCTGACTTCTTACCTTCAATTGTGACTTCTTGTTTCTACTCTGAAAGTGAAGGTAATCTGAGTTCCCAAACTGCTTGAAATACTCTAAGGCAAAAAGCCTCATGGGGACATACCTTGGCAATCTAAATGGGTTCAATTCACAGCCATATATCCTAATGACTGTGTGATTCTGGTAGAAGTACCAGTTGCCAATATTGTAAGATTTGTTCAAATGTAGAATCCTCTTCATTTCATCAGTTAATCTAGGAGGAGGAGTACCTTGCAGCGCTGTTAGGGCTGGATGAACAAATAAATCAATAAACTCACAGTATGTATAGGGTGATACTGAGGTAGAATGAAAAACAGAGGTCCAGAAAACAACTGATCTTGGGATTCCTTGGGCATTGAGTGGCCTCAAAGGAACAGAGAAGGTAGCTGGCTGATAGAAGAGGAATAAATGATATATATAGGAGGAGTACCTGAACAGTCTCTCCCTTTTCAAATTCATGAACTGATCATGGATTTTCTCTGCTATGTAAGTTGCATAATCATACTGCACAGCTGGAGGCTTACCAGGGGCAAATATGGACAGCATTGCCATTATGCTTTCATCTACATCCTCCAGCCCCCTGAATCCTAGGACATAGCCAATTAGATCCACCAACATTCTGCCCAACTCATTTAGATAGTGGTACCCAATAGGAGGGGTTCTGACTGTTTCAGAGCCTGGTGTGACAAACAGTTGGTTGATTTTGACAATCTGGTCACTGGACAGCTTGATCCCTGTGTTAATCAGATTCTGCATGGACAGAGGGGTCAATTTCTTGGCTGTATTGAAGCACAGCATCTGGTTTATGCTCTCTGGGGTGATCTGGAACAGGACTAGGCCTGTGGGGCTCATGACTGCTCTTTGGCTGGGGTCATAGCATTCCTGGCAGCGATAAATAAGCTCTGGCATAGGATTGACTTGGGGAAGGTTGTATATGGGCAGATTTGACTCCCAAATCCCCAAGATATCTGCCCCACTGAGGTGCTGGGCTCTTAATTCATTCAACATTTGAATATTGTACTTGGTTCCCATGGGGAAACAATCCAGCATTTGGTAGTCCATGTCTCCCAGGGCTTTCCATGCTAATTCCTGGTGAGGAGCATTGAGGGGCTTAATATTCAGTGCAATAGGGGTCTCCATAGCTCTTCAAGTTGTAATAATTGTAGGTAGACAGGTGGAATGGTAAAAACACAGTCTGGAGGCAGTTCTCTGTGGAAACAGTTGAGGTTTTGAGTATTCAAGGGGAATTCTCTCAATAGCAATTGAAATACTACTGGAGTCTAGTGACAGAACTTCTCTGTGGCCTAACTGAACTCTCCAATCGGGTGAATTATGTCTATTAGGAGCTCTGCCGGGAAAACGCAGAATTACAGAGGTTTTATGTGAATTGCAGGTTTCTAAAGCTCTGCAGGTACTTCTTGGCCCTCACAATGACAATGGTGGATGAACAAATGGAAATGAACGGTGCAAATATCGTTTTTATGGTTCTATTATCCCTCTGAGCAATTTTAAGCTTAATGAAGGTCGTATGGAGGGCGAAATGGTCTAAATACCTGTAATTCGACGAGCAGAGGTTGAAACACAGGTGCACAGTTGCTTTTTGAGGAGGTCGCCCGGGCTAATCGACTGGTTGGCGAAAATTTGAGTTCAAACGGTCGTGCAGAGCGTTCAGCAGAGATTACAGTAAAAATGATAAAAACACGGGTAAAATTGGTAAATATGGGTTATTTTACCAATTTGGCGCTTTTTTCTGCTGACGTCAGCATGACGTCATTGGTGGGTCATGGTGATGTGACGTCAGCTGACGTCATCGGGCGACGTGGCAGTGGGCGACTGGTCAAAGGGGCGGCGAGGTGGCAGCCCAGTCAGCAGTGAGGTGGGCCAATAAGAGAGGCAGGTACGAGCGGGCAATGACGTGGCGGCGAGTCAGCGGCGGGTAGGTGGCGGTTAAAGTGCAGCGGTCACGGTTAAGGTCTTAACCGCCGCGGTTTCTCGGGGCGGTTTAGGTACGGCGCAGAGGATGTCAGAGCGGGCTCCGAGATGGTTCAACGGTCGACGCGTGGAGGAGGCGTGACAAGGCGCAACGTCACTTTCCCGGAACTTAACGTGCCGCCACAGGAAGCCCTCCGATATTGATGTGGGCCGTCGGATCTTATGGGCTTGATCCGACGGCTGGCGGAGGGGAAACATGCGCCTTTAATACTGCGGGCGGAAAAATTAAAGTTTGTGGGTTTTTTCAAATGTTTTGGCTTAACCCACAATGTGGTAGGATTGGGAAACGTGCCAGAGGCGGGTATTAGCCTTTGCAAAGGTTTTATAGGCAAAAGGGGTTTGGAGAGGGGTTTTTATCAATGCAGAGGTGATTTGAGGGTAAATAAACTTGCAGCAAAGGGGAAATAGGGTGGAATAGGTTCACCAAAGTGGCCAGATGCCATTTGGTCCCTTTTGAACAATACACGGCTATTATGCCTAGGGGAGGGAATATACATAAGATTTGGGGTTTTATACACCTTAGTGTTAATAATATTAGGGGTGGGGGTAAGATAGGGGAGGTTATATAGTAGAATTAGGAGTTAATATGAATGAAGGAGGGGAATTAGAAAGGGGGTGTTAGTGATAGACTAGGGAGGGAAAGAAAAAGAAGTTAGTGATCCTCTTTGCTGTGAGTTCATGGAATTCACCACTTTGTTTGCTGATAGATTTATTGCCTTGGCAAGAGACCTATTGATGCTTGTGTAATGGTGATCATATTCTTTCTGCAACCACAACTTCCTACCCAACTATTTGCCTAGCATTTTTTGTTTCTTCTTGGAGGGGCACTTGGACTTGCAACCCTCAATTGCCTTTTCTTTTCTTTGGCTTTTTCCTTTTCTCTCTATCTACTTCTACCCTTATGTCTTCCAAGGTCCCAGATTAAACTTTTGGGAACCTTTGCTTCTCTACCTGAACTACTTGTCTGCCAAGATTAAGCTGTTTGGACAGACCTCTTTCTCTATTCTACAACTCAAAATTGAAACATGGCATGATCCAGATTAGACTGTTGAATCATCCACCTAACTTGAAATAAGGTCCTCAATACTTGAAACACTTTACCCATATCTTGCTTTCTAGGAAATATGGGATCTTTGGGATACCAGAGCAGAGCATATTTGGATTTTCTATAGTCAATCATGAAATATGAAACCTATTACTATAGGTATCCAACAGTGGCTCCACATGGGGATGGTTTTTCTTTTGAAAGACCAAGAACAGCAGGTCAGATTGCCTTATTTCTTGATTGCCCATCTTTGTCTTTGAAATCTGCTGCATGAATGTGTCAAAATAGTGTGCCTTTCTTGGGGAACCTCTGATTCTATCTGCCTGTTGCTGTTAGGTGCAGTATTTGGGAAAACCTCTTTTTACAATTTAAATCAGAAAGGAATATGTACAACTGCATATATACAATGAACCTCTGAATTTCTATCATAGTGAACAGTCAAAATAGTGCTTCAGCATCCTGCCATTGACAGGGCCTTCATCCAATTCAGTTACAGTCAAGCTTTTTAGGAAGTAGGTGTTATTACCTTGTACTGCTTGGACAGAAAATGGTCCTTTCCATAAAGAATCAAACTTCCCATGTTTTCCTTTCTCTTCTCTTCTTGCATCCCACTTTAGAACTTTGTCCCCTACATTGAAATCTTCTGCTTTAGTTCTTCTGTCAAAGGCCTTTTTTAGTTTCTCTTGTAGTATCTGCACTCTGCTGAAAACTTGTTCTCTAGTCTGCTGTAGACAGATTATCTGGTTAATCCTTCTTTGCATATTATTTGGCTCTGCTTGACTTTCTTGCAGGAGTTTCATAACCGGCACTCCTAGTGATGAAGGAAATATGGCCTCTAATCCATAGACTAACTCATATGGGCTGGTCCCAATTGATCTTTTAGTGGTTAATCTGTCTGCCCATAAAGCATTTACTAGTTTCTTATGCCAGTTCTTTTTGTTCTCTTCCAGCACTTTCTTTATGATGTTTATCAGGCTTTTGTTTGATGATTCAGCAAGACCATTTCCTTGAGGATAGTAAGCTGTAGAATGGCCCAGGGTAATGTGAAATTTATGGCAGAAGTTCACCATTTTCTTGGATCTGAAGGCAGCAGCATTGTCTGTTATTATCTTGTCTGGGCAGCCAAATCTAGCCAGTATATTGTTCTCCAAAAATTGAATGATTACTGAATCATTTGCTTGTCTGCATGGGACAGCTTCAATCCACTTGGTAAAGTAGTCTGTTGCTGTTAGAATCCATCTGTGTTGTCCTGAAGATGAGGGATGAATTTCTCCAATGAAATCCAAGCCCCATTGTTGAAAAGGTCTCTCTGTTGCAATGGGCCTCAAAGGAAGTGACAGCAACTGTCTTTTGCCTTCAAACAGTTGGCACTTGTGGCATGATGTTGTGAATTTCTTCACATCAGAGAACATAGTGGGCCAGTAATAACCAGCCCTTAATATCTTGTCCACAGTGGACTTCCAGTACAAATGTCCACCACAGTCTCCAGCATGGAATTCTTGCATGATATTGTCAGTTTCACTCTCAAGAAGACAGTGCAGCAAAATACCTTCATGGTTTTTCCAGAGTAGATTCTCATCTATCACACAAAATTTAGATGTTTTCATTTTTAGGAACCTAGACTTAGTTCTGGACAGTCCTGGGGGAGCACACAGGTTTTGTAATACATAACAGACATCAGAATACCAAGGAGATTGTTCAAAGGCTACATTGATCTTTGGAGTCGCCAGCTCTGTTTCACTGTCCAGTTGGTTGATATCTAAGGCTTGGAAATTTGCTTCTGTCATTAACTTGGCCAAACCTTGCCCTTTTATCAGCTTTGTAGGCTTTATTTCAATGTCAAATTCAAGTATATTTGCAATCCATTTTCCTCTTCTTCCCTCTAAGTTTTCTTGTGTGAGGATGTCTTTGACAATAGGACTTGGTACATAAGCCACAACATGGGAGTAAAGGATGTAAATCCTAAAGTCTTTGATAGCTTTGATTAAGGCATAGGCTTGTTTCTCCATTATTTGGTACTTTAGGGGGGCATCTCTAAGAGCTCTGCTGAAAAAAGCAATGGGCTTTTCATTCCCTTGGTCATCTTTCTGTAATAAAACAGCAGCAATAGTATGTTGGGAGGCAAAGGAGAAAATGATGAAGTCTCTGTCAAACTGAGGGTTAGTTAACACTGGGGTTTGAGTCAAGGCCAATTTTATACTTTCAAAAGCTTGTTTTGCTTCAACAGTCCATTTGACCTTTGAATCTTTCTTTAGCATATTGTTTAGTAATCTGATTAACTCTGCTAAATTTGGGATAAACCTTCTCAAAAAGTTGATTTTTCCTAAGAATCCTTGCAGCTCCTTGATATTCCTTGGGTGAGGCATTTGTAGGATAGCTTGTATCCTATCTGGATCAATTCTTATGCCATCTTTCGAAATGATGTGTCCTAAAAGTTTCCCTTCTTCCAAACCAAATAATGACTTCTTGGGGTTTAAGGAAATGCCATATTTTCTGCATGTTATGAAGATTTGTCTCAAATGTTTCAAGTGTTCTTGGTCAGATTTTGAAAAGGGTGTAAGATCATCTAAGTAAATGACCAAGAAATCATGAATTTCCTTTGCAAAAGCAATGTCCATTGCTCTCTGAAATGTTGCCCCTGCATTTTTCAATCCAAAGGGCATCTTCACATACTTGAAAGTGCCCCATGGGGTAGTGAATGCAGTCTTGTCTTGATCATCAGGGTGTACCAGGATTTGATTGAAACCTGAGAAACCATCCAACAATGATATTCTTGAGGCTCCTACTACTCTTTGAAGGATGTGGTCCATTTTGGGTAAGGGGTAGTTGTCTTTGAGTGACACTAGGTTCAAATTCCTTAAGTCTACACAAAGTCTAATCTCACCAGTTTTCTTTCTTGTAGGGACCAAATTTGAAATCCACTCAGAAAACCTGATTGGTGCTATGATACTAGCTTTGAACATTTTTTGTAATTCCTTTTCAATGGAAGGAAGAAGCACAGGATTGATTCTTCTCAATTTCTGTTTGAATGGTTTTTGATTAGGCTTGAGGGGAATGGTGTGCTGGATAACAGAGGTATCATAAGACTTCAAGTCTTCATAACCCCAGGCAAAGACATCTTGGAACTCTTTAAAGAGATCAATATATTTGGGTTTTTGGTCAGGGGGCAAAGCAGCAGATAGCTTTATTATTTTAGGCTTATCAGTGGTACCAATGTTAGATTCTTCAATTGTTGCATCTAATGGCTGCATCTTTGGTTTCCTGGGGACGTCATTTGAGTCAAAAATATCCTCTAGTGGGGTAAGGCCTGCTGGAAGAAGATTGTCTTTGAGTTGTATGATTTCATCTTCAGCGTTGCTCACCTCTTCACAGTCAATTTGGTGAATTTGCTGAATGTTTTCTTTGTTGAAAATGGTTGGACTGAGTAATTGTTTGGCTGCTCTAGGTGACATTGGGTGGGCAGACTGTTGAAACTGTAATTGTGATTGACCTGCTCCATCAAATATTTGTGATTGACATGCTGTCTCAAGATCAATATTCAATCCTGTGAACTCTTGTTGCAAGGTTAAAAAGTTGTTTATTTGCATGTCATTCTCAAATACTTGCCACTCTTTGACGTTGTTTGGAATAGAGGGTCTGTATCTGACCTCGGTCATGAAACAATTGTTGGGTTCTAATGGAAATTTGAAGGTGCTGGCAAATGTTGCCAAGCTATGTGCATGGAGATTGTGGCCCCTAGAAATTTTTGTAATAACAAACTCAGGAAAGGTTTCTAATATTTCAATTACAGCAGATCTGTAGGACCTCAGCCTTTTGTCATTGGTGACAAAATTCCCTTTTACTTGTTGAATTACTAGGTCAGAGTCCCCCATTATTGAGAGGCTATGTGCTTGTAATGATTCTGCAATCTTGAGGCCTAGTAGTAGAGCTTCATATTCTGCCATGTTGTTAGTGCATTTGAAGTTCAATCTATAAGCCCGGCCTTCTGCATAGCCTTTCTCTTTGTTATGTATCCATACTCCAGCTCCTGCTCCTAACTTGTTAACTGAGCCATCAAATTCTAGGACCCACCAGATGCCTTGCTGGTCAGGAGATTTCAAATTCTGTTCATGGGATGGTAGTGTAAGCATGAGTTGGGGTTTGTTCTCCCATTTGTTTTCTAGGATAACTTCATCATTCGCTTGACCATCTTTGACCACTAGAGGAGAGCTAAAGTGTCTTGTTGAACTGATTGATGTTTGACAGGTGCTACTTGTTTGATCAAGGTTTTGTTCTTGTATAAGTGTCTCTGTCTTAAAATCACTGCTTGAGAGGCCTGCACTGTCATTAAAGAGGATAAAAGAGTCTATGTCCGAATGAACAGCGTATATTGGGAAATTTTGGGGTTTCTCTTCACTGCTGACCATATATTTCATGAGTGTTTCCCTATAAAGTCTCTTTGGTTGTCCAAAGACAGAGATGGTTGCATATGACATGTCTAATTGCAGGGAGCCTTGGAGTTTCGCTCCCCATGATCTTGATAAGAGCATCCCATATTTGGGTGGGATATCAGCAACAACAACATCCATTAAAATGGTTTTGTTGGGAAATTGAACCAAGGACACACATAAATCCTTAATTAGGCCCAAGCATTTGACTTGACTAGAATCAAAAGAAAACAGGTCTTTGTATGGTCTTGTGATGTCTAAGTTTAATCTTTCCATGACTGCTTTTGGCATCAGGTTATGAGAGGCACCCGAGTCAAACATTGCATTGTGCAGTATTTTGTCATATATATGCAAGCTGACATAAAACGGTAAAACCCCTGTGGCTACTGCTTTTCCATCTACCTCTGGGCCAAACAGTAATTCTGGAGTGTCATCTAACACATTTACATCATCTTTGCTATTGGTGAGCTGAAGGGATTTTTTGATCTGTTGTTTGTATATGTCATGCTTGACTAGCTCTGAGAGGGGAATTGCTACCTTTAACTTGCCAATCTCTGTTCCTAGGTCAAAGGGTTTATCCACCTGAATTTTAGAGTCACGGATAGCAGTCCTTTCTCTGTTCATTGAATCTTCTTGTTGGATTTCATCTTGATTTTGGAAGCTGCCCCTCATGCCCATGACTTGAGGGGTAATGTTCGGATTAGGGTGGGAGGATGAGGTTGCCGTGGGCTGTTGTGGTGTGGACAGTAGTTCAGTGACCTCCTCAACCACTACTTCCTTTGCAGGCAAGTTTGTTTTGTCATTAGGTTCAGTGACTAAGGGTTCTTTAGATTGTTGTTTCTCCTTTATCTTTTCGGGCTGACTCGCGTTCACAGTCCTACTCCTTAGTTTGTATTGCTTATGGACTTCATAGACAGCAGTATCATATCGTTGTTTAAAGTCAAAGGATTCTCCTGATTGAGTTTGGAATGTTTTGCTTTCATCCTCCTCATGGTCCTCCTGAGTTAAGAATACATGACTTTTGCCATCCAGACCTATTAGGTTGATTTCAAGATCCTCATTGAGCTGATTTGCTGAGGAAGTTTCTGCATAGTTTTCTTGAAAAGGGGGTCTGATATCTTGGTCAGCACCTGTCTTTCCTATATTGGGGTTCTGTGTTCTCCTAAAATTTGGGTTTCTAGGAGGATTGCTTTGTGGTGCCTCCCATGATGACTTTCTTTCAACTGATTCCACTCTTTCACCTAGTCTTTTCATGCTGTTTAGTATTGCATCCAACTTTTGATCAAAGCCTGAGGGCTCTTCTTTGAAACCAACCTTCTTTTCCAGCTTTGCCCTGTTTCTTTTGGCAATTAGGTTGGCCTCTACAGTGACTGCAACCCTTTGGGCTTCTGCAAGGGTTGGAGGGTCTCTTTCCCTCAACTGATAGGCCATATCAGAATCAAAACCATCAGGGAAGTTATAAAGGGCCAAATCAGGAGGGGGCCTTAAGTTCTGGGGGATAGCATTGTATATGTTGTTGAACCTAGCACAATACTCCAAAACCGTTTCTTGGGGGCCTCTTTTAATAGTGTTATATTCACCAAGTATATGGTGTGGATCTCTCTTTTTCTCCCATCTGTTGGTAAATTCCTGGTATAGAACTTCAGGGGTTGCAATGGAATTTGCATTTAAGGATCTGAACCAAGTTCTGACATCCCCAGTTAAGCTTTGGACAAAGATTCTCATCCTGACACTGTCATCATCTATTTCATAGGTCTCAAAGTGATCTTGCATCTTTTTAGCATGCTGGATGGCTGTCAAAGGGCCATGGGAGTCAAAAAATGAGAGTCTAGTTTGGTAGTCTTGGGGTAGAGCTGGAGCATTGGCTGGTATCTGCAGAGGTGCATATCTGTTAGCCATATTTATGGGGTTTACAGGGTTAATAGGAACAAATGGGACAACAGGGATTACAGGTGTGACCGGGTTAAGAGGATGGGTAATGAGTGGGGAACTGGTCGAGGGAGTGTGTGTAGATGGTGAAGATGGAAGGAGATGACTTTGAGGGGTTGATGGTGAACTAGGGGAGTTGGGTTTGGAACGGAAAAGAACTTTGCAAGGAGTGGGAATGAGGATAGGTTGGTCCGAACTTATATTTGAATCAGCTGGCTTGTCCTGCTTTTGCTGTCTCCTTATGTTCTTTGGTATGATATTTGGGTTATCGACAATGATGGGTTGATTAGGGTCAGGGTTTGCCCTAGTGTGCCTTGGGTTTCTTTTGGGAGCCAGCTTCTAGGTATTCTTTTAGAACTTTATACAGAAGTTTAATATGTACAAGGACTGAACAAGCATTCTAGAATGACTATATAGGTCTCAAAGCTAAGATGAAGTTTCCCTAGCTAGCTCTTCCCTAAAGCTGTCCCTGTATTAGAGAAACAGTCCTAAGGCCTCTTGGCTAGTTTCAGGCTTGATGGTAGCTTTGGAAGATAGATAGTAATTGCAAAATGTTAAGTCCCCAGTGGAGTCGCCAATTATGTTAACACCCAGGTTGTTCCCTATGACTCCCAAGGGAATACGGCCGGGGTAACCACTAACCAATCTTTGGATCACTGTTTCTAGCCAAACTGTGATCAGAGAGGGCTCTCTCTTTTTGATTTGTAACTGTTTATGATAGGGTTTTAGGCTAGCTATTATGCACTGGTTTTGTTTATGTTTTGGTTGATGAAACTCCTTTTAGGTTCTAGTGAAGTAGTTTTCAGAGAGGTTGAGTACCATTGGGCAATGGAGTCTGTGGCTATATGTGTTTGAAATTTTGAGATGAAAGATGGAACTTACAGGGCCATTTGAGTGTTTAATAGAACAGATTTTTGATTAAATGACTGGAAACAGGTAACACAAACAGTGAAAGCATTTAAGAATTTTCACTTATTGTCTATATATTTCCAACAGACAACTTTAAGAGGAGAAAGACGGAGGTCTCAGGGGCAAAAATTGAATCCCTGAGAATGTCTGTCACAGTAAAAGACACAGTTTTGAAATGCAGCAATTAAGAATTAAAATTCTGTCACTGTATCTGAGGAAAACATGTATAATAGCTCAGTTTGAGTCCAGGGTAAACATGGTTAAATCCTGGAACTATCCTTTCACCTTGCTATCAAGTGTAAAACATTTGAACAACAAAAGAGAACAAAAGACTCGAAAACATATAACAAAGAGATTTGAGAATACTTATTGTCTAATGCAACACCCTGGAATCCTGTATCATTCATCTTTCACCACAACACATCAAAGTTCACCAAGCCTTGGAAATTCCATTCTTCTTTGGTATTACTTCTCTGAAAATATTACAGCAAGAGAGAGTTCTCTAAAGAAAATTCCAACAACCCCTTCAACTGCTGTGAAGGGTGAATATATACTTGCGGTCATTTACAAAATATCTGAGTTCTGAGTTATCTTAGATTTTACATTCTTACCAACTACTTAAGATATTATGACCAAAATTTAATACAGCATTGATTACAGAGTACAGGCATTTTAATGCTCTGTCAGAAGATATTTTAGCCTTTGGAGACAGCTAAGTCGGTCGAGATATTCTGAGTAAATGCTGGAAAATCTGTCTTTAATGCTTTGTACGCTGTATCCTGGACTTGTCACCTGTGATTGTGATTGCTGCTTGTGGTGAGTCAATGGTCCTGCTGAGTTGGCTCAGCCTCTGTCTCTTCCCTGTAGATATCTTTCTTCAAAATTGTGCCTGCGCATGTATGCTCATTTGCCTGGAGAATTGGCGCTACTGATTCTGGCCTGACAAAACTGTCTGTGTTAAATTTCTCCAGGCATCCTGTGTGGGCAGTTGGTGTGCTAAGATTGCCCCTAGAGTTTCATCTGCTTCTGTGAATTTGAAGAAGTTAGGTGGTGTATCAAACAGATGGTCAACTTCATTCATGAGGAAAAACAGGTTCTCCACCCTGTCATACATACTCTGCCCGGTGGCTGGCCCTGGCTCTGCTGAAGTGCTGGGTAGTTGTGCAATCTCTGCTACTGCCTGGGCATCGATTCTCTTATTGTAATTCTCTAGGGTGAGCAGTCTTCCTACACTGCTTAAAATGCTGGGGAGGCCTCTGTTCTGTAGTGCCACGAATTTTTCCAGGAATCTGTTGATTTCAGTCTGCATATCCTGTGTCCTCCTCTCCAGTGTTCCAACCAGGTTCCTCAATGTTATGACTCTCTTGGCTACAGCAATTGTTTCTGTCCTGTTGGTGATTCCCATGACAGCCAATTGAGAGCTAGTCTTATAGTTCAGAGTGTTGATTATCCTAGTAGCAGCTTCTGGCATGTGTCCAAGGCTTGCCCTGGCCCTCTGTATTTCTCTGTTTGCTTTAGTGATGAGCACCATTTGCTCATCCATGGTCTCAATGTATTGCCACTGGTTGGCAATGGACCGCCCAATGTTGCTCCATAGCACTGCTTTCATTTCAGCTGTCACTTTTTCTAGTGCAAGCTCTTTCTCTAGTTCAGCAATTCTCCTCTTAAGAGCTTTTACCTCTCTCTCCTTGGCTGCCTCATTCTGTTTGCTCTTGTCAAACTTTTCATTTACCTTAGTCAAGGTTTTCTTAAGTTCATCCAGCTCTTTCATTTGAAATTCCATGGCTTGGATCTCAGGTTGCAGCTTTTGCATGTCTAAACTAGTAGCCTGTTCTGATGTTGTAGTTGTTGTTGCTGTGGATGGCACTGTAGTTGGTGCTGTAGCTTCTGTTTGCTGAGGAGGAGTAGTCTTTGGAGGGGTTTCCTCAAGATTTATTATGACAGGAGGAGGCTGGGAGGGTTGGCCCTCTTCTCTTTGCTTCAGTGTTTCTTGTAGTGCTGCTTTTGCAGCTTCAGTTTGTCCTAGCTGGTCTTGAGTCCTAACCAGCTCTTTGTATAGGGATACCAGCAGGTCTGTAGTATCCTTTTCTTGCCTTTGCTGGGCAACTTCATCTGTTTGTGGATGGATGGTGGCCGGGAGTTTGATTTTCTTTCTTAGGGCCGCCATGTCTGCATCCCTTATCTTCAGGAGTTCTTGGATGCCTTTGACATCTTTAGGATCATGCCCTATCTCTATAATTACCTCTTCCAAGGACTTGATCCTATTGTCCTTGGCTTGTGATGATGCTCTTTCTAATTCCAGCTGAGAAGCTGTGTTATCCAGGCTGCTCTTTAGTTTGTAGTTCTCCAATGTCTCATCTGCCAGGGAGGCATACACCATTTCACCAGTTTGTTTATGTAATTCAATCTTGTCCATAGGGTGTATGTCTTTGGCAAGAACCTCCATGTTGGTTCTTAGATAGTCCGAGGTGGACTGAGGATGCAAAGTTGTGGGCATGAAGTGGCTCATTATCATTTTGCCTTCGCTCACATCGAAAGCAGACATGAGTCTCTGCTGGTTGCTAGGAGCTAGTTTTAACAAGTGATCATAGAGCTGCACTTTTATGGGATCACTCCTCCTTTTGATGTCAATGAATTGCTGCCTTATACTTGACTGCCCTTCTCTATGTTGGCCAGAGGAGCTGACCTCTCCTCCCATAGTCATGTCATGTCCACGCTGAGATGAGCTGGCCGAAAGTTCTCCACTGGGTGGGCCCATGCCCATGGCTTGCCTTACTGCTATGTCCTCCTCTTGGGAGTCATTCAGTCTTTGTCTCTTCTCTCCTCTGATGAAGGATGAGGTCTGGGGGGTTTCTCTCTCCCTTTTCCTGGTCAAGTCCTCCTTCTGTGGTGTTTGGAGGACTGAGGTATCTACATTGGTGTCTGTCCTGGGAGGCACCTCTGTTTGGGGCTGCTGCTCAGTGTTACTAGGTTGATCTGTCCCCTTTTCCTGCTGCAAGGGCTGCTGTTCACTGGACTGTGCTTCTTCTTGTTGCTGCCCCAGTTCTTGCTGTTCCATTTCTTCTTGCTGCTGTAGCAAGGTGTCAACTTGTTCCTCTGTCAATACAGGTGGCTGTTCCACCTGTTTACCTTTGTCTTTGCCTGCTGCCTGGGATGTCTTGTCAGTAGTTTGCTGCTGTGCTGCTGAAGATCTAGCAGCTGTTCCAATTTGCTTTCTGTAGGAGGTGGGCACCTGTCCACAAGTTTCCAAGTCAGTTTCTTTTTGCACATTCCTAGCTTCTTTCTCAAGTAGTTCTACCTCAGTGAGTTGTTCTATTAGTGTACCCTCTTCCCAATCTAGTGCATTGGCATACTTTTCTATTTCAGGTTGTCTTTTATGTGCATAGTTGCCCAGTCTGTATCTAATTCTCCTGAGGGAGATAGAATGATTGGGGTCATAGGGAATCCATTCAAAACTGGTCTGCAATCTGAGGCCTTCCAGGATGCTGTGTGCCTCTTTCCACCCTTCCTCTTTCTTGTTATACAGGAAGGAACCTAGCTGACTTCTTACCTTCAATTGTGACTTCTTGTTTCTACTCTGAAAGTGAAGGTAATCTGAGTTCCCAAACTGCTTGAAATACTCTAAGGCAAAAAGCCTCATGGGGACATACCTTGGCAATCTAAATGGGTTCAATTCACAGCCATATATCCTAATGACTGTGTGATTCTGGTAGAAGTACCAGTTGCCAATATTGTAAGATTTGTTCAAATGTAGAATCCTCTTCATTTCATCAGTTATAGAACATCCTTTGATTATTTTCAAACAAGAACCACTTGACCTTTCTTGTCTGAAAATATATGACGAAAAAGAGAAATCTAGGGAAACCTATAAAATCATTTATGATAGCTACTTTGACAACGATGATGTTGTTGATTTATCCCAAGTAACTCAACAAAGCTCAGATAATGAGAGATATTCTAATGCAGAAATCATATCAGACAATCCTCATTTCAAAGTAAAAGATCATTTGCATGATTTTACTATCCAAGACAATACCCCGATCTATGATTCATATCATGAGGAAACCTCCATGCCCGTTCACAATCATAACTTGTCTTCTGATTCACAAGACGGAATTCGAAATTGCTCGGATCCCATAATTCTGGCCAGTTCTTGTGAAAAGCAAGATATTCCAAGTCAATCCCAGTTGTGTTGTAACACTATTTGTACAGATAATCATTTCTTTCTTTCTCACTTACACTCATTTTGTACAAAATCGGATTGTGTTTTAAATTTTCAGACTTTTGATAGATTACTGTGGTATATTGAGCACCTTATCAAAGAACATTCGAAAGATGTGCTACCATTTTGGAAAGCTAAACTTTGTCAAGGAAGCATAGAACTTTTTCAATTCCAAGATCAATCAATATCAGACTTCCTTAGAAAACTTATTTGGCATCCAAAACACTATCAACGAAGGAAAGTACCTTTCGAAACCTGTCGGCAATTCGCGCCAATTGATAAATCTCTTTCCAGAAATTTCCATCTATTCTTCATTGATTTATTTAGTGATTCATATATGGAAACTTTCCTTTTACAAGAAATTGCTAAAATCTCAACTTCAACCCACAGTAGGTTACAGGCCATTAAAACTAAATAATCATATTCGCAACCTGGCTTGTCATCTTTCCTATTACGAGATCATCAATCCGTAACAGAAATTCATCCTGATTTTTATGATCCAATAGGTATCCAGTTGGAAAGAAGTTTTCGTGAGAAAGAGATTTCAGACAGAATTCCAATTGAAGTTACACATTCTTATTCCACATCCAACATCAACAGTCTAAGAAAAATTTTGTTCTTAACACTGATGTTTGAAAGTTACATAACTGTAGGAATAAAAATGAAAAGGTGGCTCCACTGGAAATATCATTTCACCTAGTTAATTTTCTGTATATAGTTAGAATAGGAGTAGGAGTAATTTAGTTAGGTTATTAGGTTTACTTTTAATAGTTGGTAGGCAAAATAAGAGAAGAGATTATCCCTATTCTGTACATACCCTAGGGAATGTCTACCTCTCATTTCGTTAAATATTTTTCTCCATAATAAAATTTGCTATGGTTAACAGCATTTGACATTTACTAAAGACACCTTTTCTCTATCAAAGATTTTGAACTTCTGCTTCTATGAACAACAAATCTTTTGGAAACTTGATCTTTATTATCAATAGAACTTTAACCCAGATATGATACTAGTTTCAACTCCAAGAAATTTGAAGAAAGCTATCTTAGTGAAGAAATTGTTTTATGTCAGTACAATGAAAGGTATCAATACCGAAATAAAGATTCTCTGTAGAAACAACCATTTCCAAAAACTCTATTATTGTCGTCCAGAACTTTCTTAAGGAAAGAAAATTTGACTTCCTCCCTGCTAAAGGAAATCGCAGCATTCAGAGGAACAATCCGAAAAAAACACTATATCTCAAAGAATAAGAGGTCTCATCACGAGCCGGCTTATCATGATCACAAATATTATAACTTGTTGACTTTGCCAATACTGTCCACCAAAACAGGGCAACGACTCAAGATTGTTGCAATCAAAAGACAAGGGGTCTCATCACGAGCCAGCTTGTTCAGCAAAAGTGTAAATCAAGTGAATGACTGTGTCATAATTTGGCCACCAAACCAAGACATTGTTCTTTAGAGAATAAAAAGGAAAAAAGTGTCAAAATGGGTTTTTCTCTGAAAAGTTGTAAATAGCCTTAAGCAGGATAAAGGATCATTACTGGGTAATAGGTAACCCTGTCGAGGCTATGGATGCCTGCTGGCAGCAGAGGCTCTACCTGCGACAAAGAAGCATATTTAAAAGGCTGCTACACAGGGGAAACTTTATTTTATGTTTTACAAGACCAAGTAATGGCTGATGTAAATGCAAGGACAAGCTGAGGATACAAGTAATTAAAATAGAAAGAGGTTGAAATGAAATATCATTGACAGTTTGAAGTATAATATGCTTTATCTTTTTATAATAAAGTTTAAGTTCTCTGAGAATTTTTTTTTTTTTGGTTCGGAAGTTTGAAAACGTCAATAGAAGATCAGAGATAACTGGTTCTCCCAAGTGAATCGCCAATTGTTGTGGCCAGCAACACCCCCCCCTTGTTCATTTAAGTGTTGTCCAAAATACTAAATGAATGGGGACCCTTAGTTAAAATTTAGGAAAAAAGTAAGAGTTTCCTTTCTTCAAAATAAGGTTACCATCGTAAGCTTAGAAAGGTCCTTTGAATATTTTTTAACCTAAGTCTATGATAAGGGAAATATCTTTAAAGCCGCGCTGCAAAAAAGATAGGAAATGCCTCCATTTCTCTATAATATCGGTATGCGCAAGACTCTCGTGTTAAGCATAATATCGCATCGCAATATAAGTAATTCTCATAAAGAAAAACTTCAAGATTTACCGATCTGCGATAACGCCGATCGCAAGATCGCATATCGCAGAAATGAGCTGACAAGATTCAACCAACATTAAACTTTTGCGACCTACGATGTTGCGATCGCTGCAATATTATGTTCGCGCGATCTACGATGGTGCGATCTGCGATGTTACGTAAGCAAATCATAAATCACTTCATCACGAATCCTTCGGGCACGCCATTCAAAGAAAAGCCACTTACCATAATCTGACTCAAGATCATGCGTTTTTAATGATAGTAAATGAATTAGTTGTCAGCTATTAATTGAAATGAGGATGCGTGCTTTTGTAAAGGATTATTTCACGTAAGGTGGCATATTTGATATATCTGTTGCATTTAAAACTCTCCCATCACCTTTATTGATCAGTCATTTCCATTTCACTCGTAATCTGCAGGAACGAAGAGCTAAGACGATTCAAAGCCAAACACAGGAAGAAATGGGAAAGAAAAATAAAGCTCAAGGCTCTGAGGCAAAGGAAAAGACGAAGGAGATGGCTCCTTTGTATACAGACACAGCCTGTAACAGAGACGCAGGGATATCGACATGGGAAAGCATGTACAGGCTGCTTAAAGAAGAAAATCCTAGAATAATGAAAGTTGATGCTGTCGTGGGCTCACAACGCTCTTCCGAGGCATCCTTAGAGGAGCTAGCATGTTCATTTCTTCACCGGATAGCAGCAAGGCCCAAAATTCTACCATATACGGATATGATCAAGTGGATACTTGACAATGCAGAGATGGACAACAGACAATTCAAGGTTCAAGGACATGGGCTCATCGGATCATTCTCGGCGCAAGATTTAAAGCTCATGTATCAGCTTCCTGAACCGGAGGTGACTTACAATGCACAATTCGTTAAGAAATTTGTGGCAAAAAACCCAAGCCTAGCAGAGACCACCAAATATTGGTCCAGAAAAGAGGAGCCGCTCAAAAAAGATAAAAATGGTATGTACAGCACTGGTTCCCTCACCTCTCCGTATTGTTTTGTTGCGGCCATGCTTTGTAGATTGTTTGGGATGCCGGATATCAATAAGTTTTCGTTTGAATGGCTACCACCAATAGATGCTGCCAAAAATGCCGATATTATGGATTGGTCTAAAATCTTTTCTGATAATCTATACACGGCTATTATCAATTACCGGTCTAAAAGATCCTTGTCTCAAAGGATCTATCCTCCTTTTTATCTGTCTGCTTATGTTATGGATTCTATTTGTTATGTGTCTAAATTTCCCACTATGGGGTGGAAATGGACTACCCAGGACCCATTACCTGTCCATGTTTATCATAAGGTGTTATGGGATTCTCAGTTCGTCCCGTACTTCTACCAGATTTGTCACAGGCTTATCTTACCCTTGTATAGAATGATGTATGAAGAGACCACCCCGGGGTACCTACCAAATAAGCTACGACTGGAAGCAGAATGGAAGCAGAAAGCACAAGAAAAGGGAAAAGCGAACCAAGCATTAAACAAGTTGAATTGGGAGTATTACTGGGCATACTTGGTCAAGCCGCATAGTCAATGGATGACTGTGAAATGCATCATAAACGCGGCCGAAAAAGTAGTGCCAGCTCTCATAGATTCTGTTTTCGCAGCCCAGCTCAGCGCAGAAGTCAGCCAGCCGACTCTCCTCAAGCCCATGATGAACACTTGCAGCTTTAAAGACCAAGTTCAGAAGTAGCCTTATTTTAGAATGTTGTTTTTTCTTTTAAATTAGATTAGAAAAAGGACGGTCATTTGAAAACCGCATCCTAAATTTTGTAAAAACACTATTATTAGAATTAGGAAGTAGTATTTTAACCCTTCTCATTGCATTTGGAGAAGGGTCCAGAAATTTGTCAAAAACTTGTCCTCGGAACATGCACTTCTGCACCCTCAGAGGAGGTTTTGATGAATGGATGGATCGAGATTTATTAATGTTTGCATTTTAATGTCTGCTACTGATGTTGCACTTTTGTACTCTTAGTAGATGTTAGAACAAGACGTAGAGATAAATCGTTTTTTGCTTGAAGTTTATGGGTAGGATTAGTCATAAATGATACTTTTATCTCTTGGCCATTTCTACTTATATTCTTAAAGTGATATACAGTTTTTAGTTGTTTATATGTTACTGCATGAATGTATGAGTTACCATTTGGCACTTTTGTATGGTGGAGCCATTTATTTATGTCTGATATATGAATAACTTATTATGCGATATGTTGTTCACAACTGTTTTGCCTAACTTTTTATGCAAAGTGGTTTATCTTAATTGATTTATATTCTTATGATAGCTGAATGATCTTTATTACCAGTTATTGTTTGAAATCTCTTTAGCTCGCATAATAGAAGAAATTCACCCCGGGTTAGCGTAGATTAGATGTGTTGTTTCTCATTAGATTACAATAGCATAGAGTTAGTTTAAAAGTTTGAATTAAATTAGCTTTGAGTACTCTTAGATCAGCATCATCCAACTCTACACACACACACACCCTTAGATTGGGAAACTGGTCCCATTATCCCCAGTCGGACCTGCTATACCAAACGGATAAGGAGCTACCAACCAAGGTCCGGACCGGGTGGGTATCCCTCTTGTTGTCGACCCAATTTTCGGGGCTTCAACACAACCTTTCAGAGAATTCAACCCCCCTCTTATGATATTGCATCACTTAATATGAAAATAGACCCACTCCCGTGATCTTAGCACTGCGCCTTACTGTAGTTGAGGTTGATGGCTTGATTTCCTATAAATCGCCAACAAGGCATGAAGAGAATACCCAGATCCCCTCTTTTGAGGCATGAGTACACCCCTGAATTTGGTCAATGTTGATCCCTCTACTTCTATGTGAATCTATAGAATCCTTCTACCAGGCAGCAAGTGATTTGGCGTACAAACCCTTCAACCCTCCAACTAGATGCTATGATATTGCATGCACTCTCTCTCCAATGAAATAAAGAAAGAAAGAAAATTATTTTAATGTCCATGAGGTTAAAGAGTGCGCTCTCCCTTCAATGAAATAAAGAAATAAAGAAAATTATTTTAACGTCCATGAAATTAAAGATACCCTATGGTACAGATTGCTTCTTCATATGCTTGATGTATTCGGTCCTTTTTCTATGAAGCCTCACAATAAATGATCCTATCTTCTCAACAAACCCCTCGCTAAATAGATTATCCTAAGAGCTATATGCCAACATATCTACATAAATTTCCATGTTGTCTTTGAATGCCTCACATTCTAAAATGTAATGTTTTTCTATTTCCAATTTTCCTGAAGAACAAAAAATGCATACTCTTTCCTCCCACACTTCTTTTGGCCTTTTCGAGTGCCCTGTTTCACGAAAAATTTGATGAGAATTAGTCCTTAACTAAGAAATAAAAATTTTGTCTCTCAAAGAGATACTGGCCTTTATGTATGCTTTTGGTTGATGACTATGAGTGGGAATAAACACTTTAATATAGTACTTTTTCTTTCTTTCTAGCTTCTTATCCTAAGTACGCTTATGGAACTTCTCCATAACAAAAGTTTTTATCTCTTTCTTGTTTATGGGACACGTGTTCAAGAAAATACCCCATTTAATAAACCATTTGTTATTTTTTTGCATCCACGTCTTTTTTCTATTGCACAATATCTCATTAAAAACAACCTACCATCTTCCATTTGCTCAACTTTTTTAAATACCTTATAACTCGCGCAGTAGCAATTGCTTCAATAGGAGAAGTCCCTGTTTTACTTAACAATATAGCATAATAAATTGCGCCTTTAATCTGTTAACACCCAGGTTGTTCCCTATGACTCCCAAGGGAATACGGCCGGGGTAACCACTAACCAATCTTTGGATCACTGTTTCTAGCCAAACTGTGATCAGAGAGGGCTCTCTCTTTTTGATTTGTAACTGTTTATGATAGGGTTTTAGGCTAGCTATTATGCACTGGTTTTGTTTATGTTTTGGTTGATGAAACTCCTTTTAGGTTCTAGTGAAGTAGTTTTCAGAGAGGTTGAGTACCATTGGGCAATGGAGTCTGTGGCTATATGTGTTTGAAATTTTGAGATGAAAGATGGAACTTACAGGGCCATTTGAGTGTTTAATAGAACAGATTTTTGATTAAATGACTGGAAACAGGTAACACAAACAGTGAAAGCATTTAAGAATTTTCACTTATTGTCTATATATTTCCAACAGACAACTTTAAGAGGAGAAAGACGGAGGTCTCAGGGGCAAAAATTGAATCCCTGAGAATGTCTGTCACAGTAAAAGACACAGTTTTGAAATGCAGCAATTAAGAATTACAATTCTGTCACTGTATCTGAGGAAAACATGTATAATAGCTCAGTTTGAGTCCAGGGTAAACATGGTTAAATCCTGGAACTATCCTTTCACCTTGCTATCAAGTGTAAAACATTTGAACAACAAAAGAGAACAAAAGACTCGAAAACATATAACAAAGAGATTTGAGAATACTTATTGTCTAATGCAACACCCTGGAATCCTGTATCATTCATCTTTCACCACAACACATCAAAGTTCACCAAGCCTTGGAAATTCCATTCTTCTTTTGTATTACTTCTCTGAAAATATTACAGCAAGAGAGAGTTCTCTAAAGAAAATTCCAACAACCCCTTCAACTGCTGTGAAGGGTGAATATATACTTGCGGTCATTTACAAAATATCTGAGTTCTGAGTTATCTCAGATTTTACATTCTTACCAACTACTTAAGATATTATGACCAAAATTTAATACAGCATTGATTACAGAGTACAGGCATTTTAATGCTCTGTCAGAAGATATTTTAGCCTTTGGAGACAGCTAAGTTGGTCGAGATATTCTGAGTAAATGCTGGAAAATCTGTCTTTAATGCTTTGTACGCGGTATCCTGGACTTGTCACCTGTGATTGTGATTGCTGCTTGTGGTGAGTCAATGGTCCTGCTGAGTTGGCTCAGCCTCTGTCTCTTCCCTGTAGATATCTTTCTTCAAAATTGTGCCTGCGCATGTATGCTCATTTGCCTGGAGAATTGGCGCTACTGATTCTGGCCTGACAAAACTGTCTGTGTTAAATTTCTCCAGGCATCCTGTGTGGGCAGTTGGTGTGCTAAGATTGCCCCTAGAGTTTCATCTGCTTCTGTGAATTTGAAGAAGTTAGGTGGTGTATCAAACAGATGGTCAACTTCATTCATGAGGAAAAACAGGTTCTCCACCCTGTCATACATACTCTGCCCGGTGGCTGGCCCTGGCTCTGCTGAAGTGCTGGGTAGTTGTGCAATCTCTGCTACTGCCTGGGCATCGATTCTCTTATTGTAATTCTCTAGGGTGAGCAGTCTTCCTACACTGCTTAAAATGCTGGGGAGGCCTCTGTTCTGTAGTGCCACGAATTTTTCCAGGAATCTGTTGATTTCAGTCTGCATATCCTGTGTCCTCCTCTCCAGTGTTCCAACCAGGTTCCTCAATGTTATGACTCTCTTGGCTACAGCAATTGTTTCTGTCCTGTTGGTGATTCCCATGACAGCCAATTGAGAGCTAGTCTTATAGTTCAGAGTGTTGATTATCCTAGTAGCAGCTTCTGGCATGTGTCCAAGGCTTGCCCTGGCCCTCTGTATTTCTCTGTTTGCTTTAGTGATGAGCACCATTTTCTCATCCATGGTCTCAATGTATTGCCACTGGTTGGCAATGGACTGCCCAATGTTGCTCCATAGCACTGCTTTCATTTCAGCTGTCACTTTTTCTAGTGCAAGCTCTTTCTCTAGTTCAGCAATTCTCCTCTTAAGAGCTTTTACCTCTCTCTCCTTGGCTGCCTCATTCTGTTTGCTCTTGTCAAACTTTTCATTTACCTTAGTCAAGGTTTTCTTAAGTTCATCTAGCTCTTTCATCTGAAATTCCATGGCTTGGATCTCAGCTTGCAGCTTTTGCATGTCTAAACTAGTAGCCTGTTCTGATGTTGTAGTTGTTGTTGCTGTGGATGGCGCTGTAGTTGGTGCTGTAGCTTCTGTTTGCTGAGGAGGAGTAGTCTTTGGAGGGGTTTCCTCAAGATTTATTATGACAGGAGGAGGCTGGGAGGGTTGGCCCTCTTCTCTTTGCTTCAGTGTTTCTTGTAGTGCTGCTTTTGCAGCTTTAGTTTGTCCTAGCTGGTCTTGAGTCCTAACCAGCTCTTTGTATAGGGATACCAGCAGGTCTGTAGTATCCTTTTCTTGCCTTTGCTGGGCAACTTCATCTGTTTGTGGATGGATGGTGGCCGGGAGTTTGATTTTCTTTCTTAGGGCCGCCATGTCTGCATCCCTTATCTTCAGGAGTTCTTGGATGCCTTTGACATCTTTAGGATCATGCCCTATCTCTATAATTACCTCTTCCAAGGACTTGATCCTATTGTCCTTGGCTTGTGATGATGCTCTTTCTAATTCCAGCTGAGAAGCTGTGTTATCCAGGCTGCTCTTTAGTTTGTAGTTCTCCAATGTCTCATCTGCCAGGGAGGCATACACCATTTCACCAGTTTGTTTATGTAATTCAATCTTGTCCATAGGGTGTATGTCTTTGGCAAGAACCTCCATGTTGGTTCTTAGATAGTCCGAGGTGGACTGAGGATGCAAAGTTGTGGGCATGAAGTGGCTCATTATCATTTTGCCTTCGCTCACATCGAAAGCAGACATGAGTCTCTGCTGGTTGCTAGGAGCTAGTTTTAACAAGTGATCATAGAGCTGCACTTTTATGGGATCACTCCTCCTTTTGATGTCAATGAATTGCTGCCTTATACTTGACTGCCCTTCTCTATGTTGGCCAGAGGAGCTGACCTCTCCTCCCATAGTCATGTCATGTCCACGCTGAGATGAGCTGGCCGAAAGTTCTCCACTGGGTGGGCCCATGCCCATGGCTTGCCTTACTGCTATGTCCTCCTCTTGGGAGTCATTCAGTCTTTGTCTCTTCTCTCCTCTGATGAAGGATGAGGTCTGGGGGATTTCTCTCTCCCTTTTCCTGGTCAAGTCCTCCTTCTGTGGTGTTTGGAGGACTGAGGTGTCTACATTGGTGTCTGTCCTGGGAGGCACCTCTGTTTGGGGCTGCTGCTCAGTGTTACTAGGTTGATCTGTCCCCTTTTCCTGCTGCAAGGGCTGCTGTTCACTGGACTGTGCTTCTTCTTGTTGCTGCCCCAGTTCTTGCTGTTCCATTTCTTCTTGCTGCTGTAGCAAGGTGTCAACTTGTTCCTCTGTCAATACAGGTGGCTGTTCCACCTGTTTACCTTTGTCTTTGCCTGCTGCCTGGGATGTCTTGTTAGTAGTTTGCTGCTGTGCTGCTGAAGATCTAGCAGCTGTTCCAATTTGCTTTCTGTAGGAGGTGGGCACCTGTCCACAAGTTTCCAAGTCAGTTTCTTTTTGCACATTCCTAGCTTCTTTCTCAAGTAGTTCTACCTCAGTGAGTTGTTCTATTAGTGTACCCTCTTCCCAATCTAGTGCATTGGCATACTTTTCTATTTCAGGTTGTCTTTTATGTGCATAGTTGCCCAGTCTGTATCTAATTCTCCTGAGGGAGATAGAATGATTGGGGTCATAGGGAATCCATTCAAAACTGGTCTGCAATCTGAGGCCTTCCAGGATGCTGTGTGCCTCTTTCCACCCTTCCTCTTTCTTGTTATATAGGAAGGAACCTAGCTGACTTCTTACCTTCAATTGTGACTTCTTGTTTCTACTCTGAAAGTGAAGGTAATCTGAGTTCCCAAACTGCCTGAAATACTCTAAGGCAAAAAGCCTCATGGGGACATACCTTGGCAATCTAAATGGGTTCAATTCACAGCCATATATCCTAATGACTGTGTGATTCTGGTAGAAGTACCAGTTGCCAATATTGTAAGATTTGTTCAAATGTAGAATCCTCTTCATTTCATCAGTTAATCTAGGAGGAGGAGTACCTTGCAGCGCTGTTAGGGCTGGATGAACAAATAAATCAATAAACTCACAGTATGTATAGGGTGATACTGAGGTAGAATGAAAAACAGAGGTCCAGAAAACAACTGATCTTGGGATTCCTTGGGCATTGAGTGGCCTCAAAGGAACAGAGAAGGTAGCTGGCTGATAGAAGAGGAATAAATGATATATATAGGAGGAGTACCTGAACAGTCTCTCCCTTTTCAAATTCATGAACTGATCATGGATTTTCTCTGCTATGTAAGTTGCATAATCATACTGCACAGCTGGAGGCTTACCAGGGGCAAATATGGACAGCATTGCCATTATGCTTTCATCTACATCCTCCAGCCCCCTGAATCCTAGGACATAGCCAATTAGATCCACCAACATTCTGCCCAACTCATTTAGATAGTGGTACCCAATAGGAGGGGTTCTGACTGTTTCAGAGCCTGGTGTGACAAACAGTTGGTTGATTTTGACAATCTGGTCACTGGACAGCTTGATCCCTGTGTTAATCAGATTCTGCATGGACAGAGGGGTCAATTTCTTGGCTGTATTGAAGCACAGCATCTGGTTTATGCTCTCTGGGGTGATCTGGAACAGGACTAGGCCTGTGGGGCTCATGACTGCTCTTTGGCTGGGGTCATAGCATTCCTGGCAGCGATAAATAAGCTCTGGCATAGGATTGACTTGGGGAAGGTTGTATATGGGCAGATTTGACTCCCAAATCCCCAAGATATCTGCCCCACTGAGGTGCTGGGCTCTTAATTCATTCAACATTTGAATATTGTACTTGGTTCCCATGGGGAAACAATCCAGCATTTGGTAGTCCATGTCTCCCAGGGCTTTCCATGCTAATTCCTGGTGAGGAGCATTGAGGGGCTTAATATTCAGTGCAATAGGGGTCTCCATAGCTCTTCAAGTTGTAATAATTGTAGGTAGACAGGTGGAATGGTAAAAACACAGTCTGGAGGCAGTTCTCTGTGGAAACAGTTGAGGTTTTGAGTATTCAAGGGGAATTCTCTCAATAGCAATTGAAATACTACTGGAGTCTAGTGACAGAACTTCTCTGTGGCCTAACTGAACTCTCCAATCGGGTGAATTATGTCTATTAGGAGCTCTGCCGGGAAAACGCAGAATTACAGAGGTTTTATGTGAATTGCAGGTTTCTAAAGCTCTGCAGGTACTTCTTGGCCCTCACAATGACAATGGTGGATGAACAAATGGAAATGAACGGTGCAAATATCGTTTTTATGGTTCTATTATCCCTCTGAGCAATTTTAAGCTTAATGAAGGTCGTATGGAGGGCGAAATGGTCTAAATACCTGTAATTCGACGAGCAGAGGTTGAAACACAGGTGCACAGTTGCTTTTTGAGGAGGTCGCCCGGGCTAATCGACTGGTTGGCGAAAATTTGAGTTCAAACGGTCGTGCAGAGCGTTCAGCAGAGATTACAGTAAAAATGATAAAAACACGGGTAAAATTGGTAAATATGGGTTATTTTACCAATTTGGCGCTTTTTTCTGCTGACGTCAGCATGACGTCATTGGTGGGTCATGGTGATGTGACGTCAGCTGACGTCATCGGGTGACGTGGCAGTGGGCGACTGGTCAAAGGGGCGGCGAGGTGGCAGCCCAGTCAGCAGTGAGGTGGGCCAATAAGAGAGGCAGGTACGAGCGGGCAATGACGTGGCGGCGAGTCAGCGGCGGGTAGGTGGCAGTTAAAGTGCAGCGGTCACGGTTAAGGCCTTAACCGCCGCGGTTTCTCGGGGCGGTTTAGGTACGGCGCAGAGGATGTCAGAGCGGGCTCCGAGATGGTTCAACGGTCGACGCGTGGAGGAGGCGTGACAAGGCGCAACGTCACTTTCCCGGAACTTAACGTGCCGCCACAGGAAGCCCTCCGATATTGATGTGGGCCGTCGGATCTTATGGGCTTGATCCGACGGCTGGCGGAGGGGAAACATGCGCCTTTAATACTGCGGGCGGAAAAATTAAAGTTTGTGGGTTTTTTCAAATGTTTTGGCTTAACCCACAATGTGGTAGTATTGGGAAACGTGCCAGAGGCGGGTATTAGCCTTTGCAAAGGTTTTATAGGCAAAAGGGGTTTGGAGAGGGGTTTTTATCAATGCAGAGGTGATTTGAGGGTAAATAAACTTGCAGCAAAGGGGAAATAGGGTGGAATAGGTTCACCAAAGTGGCCAGATGCCATTTGGTCCCTTTTGAACAATACACGGCTATTATGCCTAGGGGAGGGAATATACATAAGATTTGGGGTTTTATACACCTTAGTGTTAATAATATTAGGGGTGGGGGTAAGATAGGGGAGGTTATATAGTAGAATTAGGAGTTAATATGAATGAAGGAGGGGAATTAGAAAGGGGGTGTTAGTGATAGACTAGGGAGGGAAAGAAAAAGAAGTTAGTGATCCTCTTTGCTGTGAGTTCATGGAATTCACCACTTTGTTTGCTGATAGATTTATTGCCTTGGCAAGAGACCTATTGATGCTTGTGTAATGGTGATCATATTCTTTCTGCAACCACAACTGCCTACCCAACTATTTGCCTAGCATTTTTTGTTTCTTCTTGGAGGGGCACTTGGACTTGCAACCCTCAATTGCCTTTTCTTTTCTTTGGCTTTTTCCTTTTCTCTCTATCTACTTCTACCCTTATGTCTTCCAAGGTCCCAGATTAAACTTTTGGGAACCTTTGCTTCTCTACCTGAACTACTTGTCTGCCAAGATTAAGCTGTTTGGACAGACCTCTTTCTCTATTCTACAACTCAAAATTGAAACATGGCATGATCCAGATTAGACTGTTGAATCATCCACCTAACTTGAAATAAGGTCCTCAATACTTGAAACACTTTACCCAGCTCTTGCTTTCTAGGAAATATGGGATCTTTGGGATACCAGAGCAGAGCATATTTGGATTTTCTATAGTCAATCATGAAATATGAAACCTATTACTATAGGTATCCAACATAATCTTAAATTTGTTTGTAATCAAACGCTTCTGAATTTTCAATTTGTTTCTAGTGCATGTCAAATATACTGCTAGCCCATACTTCACAACCATAATGAATCATCGGAACCACTAGAAGCCCAAAAAGAGTTTGAGTCGTTTTCCAGTGCTATAACTCTACCTCTCTACACCTATTTTGAAAAGCATAAAATGTCTTCCAATCCCCAAAGTTCTTTTCTTTCTACAACCATCCCAGCTTAGATTTTTGTTGAAGTCAATTCCGATGTATTTGTAATCCGCAACTTCTTCAAGAATGTTTCCTTCAAAGTAGAACTTATGTTGGTTATGTTTTCTTTTTTTAGAGAAAACCACTATTTTCATTTTGCTGATATTTACTTGCATCCCTACACTTCTACAAAAATTCTCAAGGGATTGTAGGTGCTCTTGCAATCCAAGAGCTGATTTAGCAATTAGAATAAGGTCATCTCCATACAAAAGAAGCCTTATAACAAACTTGCCCAAATAGATACCATCACCCCCTTGAGAATTTAACCACTCCTCAAGCTTGTCGATATATAAACCAAAAGGTCTAGGAGAGAATGAGTAACCTTACTTGACCTCGATATCGCTTCTAAAAATTTCAGAAATGTCTATTGAAGTTCTAATTTTGACTTTCACCTCTTCATATAGCCTATGCACAATTTCTCTCAAATGTTTAGGAACACCAAGTTCCTCCATTATGTGCGAAAGCTTATCCCTATGAACCATGTCAAATGCTTTTCTGAAATAAACAAAGCAACAAAATACTTTTTCCTTTTTCTCACAAACTTTTTCAATGATGTGCCTTAAAGTTATACAATGAACAACTCTGGAATGTTTAGGTCTAAAATCTATTTTCCCTTTAGCACACTTATCTCTTTCTTCTACCCACTTGCTAATTTTATTTTCTAACATGCTTCCAAATAGCTTTGCAAACAAAGGGTTTATCAATATGGTACTATAATTGGAGTGATTATTGTTGTCACCGCTCTCGAAAAGAGGTATTTCTACACTAGTTGTCCAATCTGTAGGGAGCCGCTATTGTATGATGTTGTTGAAATTTTTTGTAATGTGAGGTGCAATCATCTTTGAGCCCCACTTTAGATATTCTTCTTGGAGTTCAGCTAAGTCTTTTTATTTTCCAACACCCAACTTCTTGATACCCATCTCTACCTCTTGCACCGTGAAGAGTTCAATATCAGTGTTGACCAAGGGGGCAGGGTCAACCTTGGGACCATGTTCATAGAGTTGTCTTGCACAGTCAAACCATTTAGAAGTTGTAATATTATTTCCAATTTGTATCTTTCTCGGTTGGGGCTCCTTCCAAAATAATTTGGGATTAATTTTCCCAAGCAAGATTAGTTCTTCCCTCCTTAAAACCATGAAATCGACCTTTTTCTTACTTAATAACTGCTTGTAAGCTTTGAGCTTTATGTTATCCTTCTTTGACTCTTTCCACATTCTCCTTGCCTTTTTCATTCCTCGTCAAACCAAGCATTAACCGAAAAGCAATTTGTTTCACACTTCTTAATTTTTGCTCTTTTACACTTTGCAGAGTGAATTAAATGTGTTAGTTCATGACTATGAAGGTCATGAATTGTGATTTTCTCCTTCTTGAAGAGCCTTTCTAGCGTCATTTTGAAGGTATTACAATTTTTTGGAGTCAAAAGAATTCTGCCCTTTGGGAGATTTTGTTGGACATGCTGAATTTTTTACTCTAATTGTTTATCTCCAGTTCAAGAGAAACTTAAATAAATTGGCGTGTGATCTGATTTTAAGTCCCAAAGATGATCTCCAATAAAAAATTCTTCAATTTTCTCAAACAAACCATGCGAGAAAATTACATAATCTACTACACTTGCTCTATTGTAAGTATTTCAAGTGAAATTACCAGACTTTGCCCATCTAGTCAAGCCATTACAAATGACTAAATCAAAGGCCCCACATAGAGTAGGAAATTATTCACCAAAGATATTGCATCCCTTGTCCTCTGAAATTCTTTCCCACTGATGATTACTCTCTTCTGTAAGCTAAATAGGTTCGCAGTCTTCTTTACAGCAAAAAATGCTATCTTTCTCACTTGCAGTCCTAGCATTGAAATCACCCACTATAAGGACTTCATCTAGCTAAGAATATGTTGCAATATCTGATTTTAATGCTATAAAGGGATCTTTGTGATCAAGCCCTCTATCTTTGTAGATTTTTGAAACTTGCAGCGCAAAAAAACATGCTGCAATTCTAATGCGGTTTCCATTTTCTGGTATTTTAAACCAAATGAATTGTTTATTTGAGTCTTATTTTCTAACTAAATGAGATAAACTTCTTTCTCCCTCACTAAAACCATGATACCGTCATTCCCTTTTCCATTCCCTGTTGCCTTGTTCCACACTGCCATCTTCCAGTATCCCTCGAACAGAGGTGTCATGCAACCTTCATGCTCATGTGTTTCTATGAGGAAAATTATGTCTCTATCTTCCACAATAGGCCCTTACCCAAGTCCTCGCCTCCATGGGTAACCGCTACAATTCCAAAAAACTAATCTTAAGGAAACCTGGGTATGACTTGATTGTTATTTATTTTGACATGTAAGACTCACATTTGAGTCTTTGTCCCTACTTTCCCATAATGACCTTGCTTCTTGATTTCCTATTGAGGAGTTTGTTGCCTCTTCCTTATTACCATATTACTTCTCTGCTTTGGAAGGAGGTCCAAATCATGCTATCATAGCTTTACCCTTATAAATCCATGCTATCTTCCCTTCATATCTTGCTACTCTGACCTTTAACATTTCCTCCCTCCTTTCCTCTTGTTGTCTTACACTTAAATATTCTTCTATAAAAAGCGAGAACCTCTCAAGAGATTCTTCTTGCTCAGAATGATATGTTTATCGTGATGACTTTTATGGGCCTCGCTCTCTCACCATTAAAGGTACATGCCGTCCATTCTTGGAATATTTTTCTTTTCCATAGCAACTTATCTTTCAAGAAGTCTCTTGCAAAGTCAAGGGTACATTAATTTTTTCCATAGTCTTTCACCCCTTTAATAATTATGGTTTCTTCTCTATTTTGTCTTTCCTTGCCTTCTCTACCTTGCATGTTGTCAACCTAAATGTTTGTTTCTTCTTCTTTATTATTAGAATTGATAATAACTTGAGCCCAAGTTTTGGAAACTTTGATGGAACCTCCTTTCTGTTGAAAATAGCAACAAGAAATTCTAAAAATAGAAATGTGAAAAATAGCATTGCTATAAATAGCATTTCAGGATATACTCCAACTCTGTTGGAAATAGAAAAAAAATAGAAATGCTAAAAATAGCATTGCTATAAATATAATTTCAGGATATATTCCAATTCTAATTAGTCCCTAAATTAAAATTGAGAATTAAAATTCGAATTTAGTCTCACCAGCTATTTGAAAAATAATTAATTAAATCATCTTGAGTTAATTAGTTGGAGAAAATCAAACATGAAGTCTATGTGAAGACATGCGACAATTATCCCTTTGATTGAGGAAGCTATCCCTTAATTAAGGAGATAAGGATTAGTTGTATTTGAGTTGTAATTAGTTAGCTCAGTTGACTGAGTTAAGTCCAGCTAAATTAGTTCCAAACAGTTGGAGGAACTAATTGTGAGTTCAGTTAGTTAATGCATGCATGCATGCAACTAGTGTTCTCCAGATAACTGAATATTCTCTCATAAATAACTCATGAATGTCACTTCAGAGAAAGACCCAGTTGAGATTAAAGGAAGGGACAATGTACTATCAATTGGAGGAATTTTCCTATAAAGGAAACTCATCCATGCAGAATGAATTATCTCCTTCAGGATTGTGTAATTATTTCAGAGATTAGAGTAGTGTGTGGGTGAGAATCACACAGGATACATCTAGAAGGCCCAGGAGAAACTGCACAAGGAAATAGGAGGCTTGGAGGACTGAAGGAAGGCACATGTGTTGTCTATTCTATCTATGAGCAGTAGTGAGGGATTGTACTAAAAGCTAGATAGCTTGTGAGCTAAAGCTTTTAGTAATCCTGAGATATTTCCACTTGTATGATAATACAAATACCAAGGTTTTTAGCTGAGGCTTTCCCCAGAGTATTCTTATGTGTTTCATGTGTGTATGATTTCTTCTTCTTTGTTATATGTGTTTTGATTTATCTTGCTCAAATTGATTATGCTTCCGCAAAGTTTGATAGTAGAAGTAGATCAAGTATTTTTCTTTAGTACATTGCATTATCAAATGATCTACAGTGAGAATTTTTACATGGTATCAGAACTAGCTGATCTATAGAGAAATTTCTACATGGTATCAGAGCAAAGGTGATCAAAGTAGACAATAGTATACAAAGAAGGGAGAAGTTTGAAGGTTGAAGTTCTTGATTATAGAAATCGAATTCTTATCACATCTCGAAGTTCACCAATGGCGTTCAATGGTTTGAGACTCGAGTATGCCCTAGATGGCAACTTGAATTATATATCCTGGAAGGATCACATGGAAGTGGTATTAGAGGAAAATGGTTTGAAGGACTTCATTGATCAAGGAGTCCCCAAGCCAGCAGCTGCTAATGCCCAAGAATTGACAGAATGGAAGAAATGTGTGGCTAGAGTGAGGAGGATTCTTCTGGACGGAGTTCGAGACCATATTATCTCGAGTCTCCATGGGAAGGAGACATTGTTTTCAATGTGGAAAACATTGAAGGATCTATATCAAAACAACAGTGATCAGAGGAAGCTGAGGCTAAAAGAGAAGCTTCATAAAATCAAGTGTGAAAAGCGCGGCACGATCTCTACATATCTAAACAAGCTCACCACCTACAAGCATGATCTTGGAAGTGTAGGAGTCACGACAGCCAATGATGACATGGTGAGTCTTGCTCTCCTCGGCCTTCCTAAGAGTTTTCATAGCTACCAGGACTCAGTGAATAGAAGAGAGAAACTGATAGATTGGGAACAACTGTTGTCGGATCTGATTCAGGAGGAGATCAGGAGAAGCACCAGAGATGGTTCTTCATCCAAGGAGGATGAAGAAAATTGCGCCTTAGCGAGTAAGGAAAAGAAAGGGAAGGAGAAGGATTCTCATCCCAAATCGAATTTTCTCATGGAGGGAAGAATATTGACAAATCTAAAGTGATATGCTTTAATTGTCATGAGGTGGACCATTATGAAACTAATTGTCCATTGAATAAATACAAGAAGGGATCCTCGGAAGGATCTGGAGGTGAGGCATTGGCCTCTCAGTTCGAAATGGATTTTACCCTCATCACATGCATGGTTTCATCAATGATGGGTTGTGGTTGGTTTCTTGACAGTGGAACCTCATTCCACATGACCGGTGATAAGATTTTGTTCAGTACCTTGGAGGAGAAAGACCTCCAAATGCGCATAGAGATGGGTAATGATGAAAAGTATAGTGTTTCAAGAGTGGGCATGGTTTCTTTTCAAATGGAGCATGGAGCTCTCATTATATTGATAGATGTGAAGTATGTGCTAGGACTGAAAAAGAACTTGGTATCGATCACAATGTTGGAGAACAAAGGCTACAATGTTGTCTTCAGTAATGGAAAGGTTTTCCTTAGACACATCACCACGAGAAAGGTGAAATAGATCGGTTCACGGGTACAGAACCTGTATGCTCTTGAGTTTCAATATGCATGCAAGGCCTTGAGGAGTAAGGCAACTGTTAGAGACTTAGTGGTTGAGAGGGAGAGTACATTACCTCTCAACATGCAGTGCCAGAAGAAGTCTCAGATAATTGTGGAGGAGCCACAATTGGTGAAGTAACTTGAAGAGGTCGTGGAGCAACCACAACTGGAGAAGCCAAGAGGAGACCGAGTGGAGGCATCCACTCATGCAAAGACCTTCAATAGGGGGAAATTTCGAGCCAAGTGGGCATAGGGATCACATGCAGCCATACCTCTAGGTGTGAGGTGGGGTGATGTGAAGTGATAGTCCCACGGAGGCTGAAATAGGGGTAGGATCCTTGACGTACCCAACCTCTTTCATTAGACCTTGCTATGAGAGCCCTGATGAGGAGTAGTAGGACTAGCTGAGTGGGTAGAGACGGATGCAGATGGAGTGGCAGAAAGAGCTATAATGTAGGAGTCCTAAGACAACACAGAGCTAGCAGGCTGCAGCAATGCGAGAGGCACAGGAGTGTTGCACCAGTGGAGGATGGCACAAAGAGGTGTGCAATGGTGCGAGAAGCAGGGAGTTGTTACAGTAGCGCAGAGGTCAAAGAGGGAGAACTTGTCAGCGGTAGAGAGACCTTCAACATCAAAGGGTGTTTCTAGCCCAATAGGGAGGCCAGGTGGGAGATCAGCTACTTACTTCTCAGTAACTGAGTTGTAGTGCAACAGTGAGTAGCATGATGTAACATGATGAGAGGAGGCGCAGTGCAGATGCATGCTGGGAGATAGGACCAACAGCAGCATGGATGCAGCAGGAGGAATCAGTGGGATTGATGTAGTCATAGATCAAAATGATAGAGGCTAGAGTAGTCAGATACTGAAGAGCATAGGGGTGTATAGTTTTCAGCCGACATAGGCAATAGCAGTCAGAGACTTTGATGATAGATGCATCATACTGATTCAGGTTGTATATTTTTTGTTTCTGGAGTTGCTAGAGCAACAACACTAGAGAGAAGTGTTGCATGTAGAACATTCCAAAGGTTCGGGATCGGGTTCAAGTTGAATGCCTTTCTTGTTGAGAGGGAGTGTTTAAAATAGAAACAAGAAATGCTAAAAATAGAAATGCGAAAAATAGCATTGCTCTAAATAGCATTTCAGGATATACTCCAACTCTATTGGAAATAGAAAAAAATAGAAATGTTAAAAATAGCATTGCTATAAATAACATTTCAAGATATATTCCAATTTTAAATAGTCCCTGAATTAAAATTGAGAATTAAAATTCGAATTTAGTCTCACTAGCTGTTTGAAGAATAATTAATTGATTCATCTTGAGTTAATTAGTTGGAAAAAATCAAACATGAAGTCTATGTGAACACATGCAACAGTTATCCCTTTGATTGAGGAAGTTATCCCTTAATTAAGGAGATAAGGGTGAGTTGTATTTGAGTTGTAATTAGTTAGCTTACTTAACTGAGTTAAGTCCAGTTAAATTAGCTCCAAACAATTGGAGGAACTAATTGTGAGTTCAGTCAGTTAATGCATGCATGCATGCAACTAGATTTCTCCAGATAACTGAATATTCTCTCATAAATAACTCATGCATTTCAGTTGAGAGAAAGACCCAGTTGAGATTAAAGGAAGGGACAATGTACTATCAGTTGGAGGAATTTTCCTATAAAGGAAACTCATCCATGCAGAAGGAATTTTCTCCTTTAAGATTGCGTAGATATTTTAGAGGTCAAAGTAGTGTGTGAGGTGAGAATCACACAGGATATAGCTGGAGGACCCAGGAGAAATTGTGCAAAGAAATAGGAGGCTTGGAGGATTGAAGGAAGGCACAGGTGTTGTCTATTCTGTCTATGAGTAGCAGTAAGGGATTGTACTAAGAGTTGGATAGCTTGTGAGCTAAAGCTTTGTGTAATCCTGAGATATTTCCACTTGTATGATAATACAGATAGCGGGGTTTTTAGTTGAGGCTTTCCCCAAAGTATTCTTTTGTGTTTCATGTGTGTATGATTTCTTATTCTCTGTTATATGTGTTCTCATTGATCTTGCTCAAATTAATTAAGCTTCTACAAGGTTTGATAGTAGAAGTAGATCAAGCATTTTTCTTTAGTACATTGCATTATCAGGTGATCTACAGTGAGAATTTCTACATGGTATTAGAGCTAGCTGATCTATAGAGAAATTTCTACACTTTCCTTTCTTCTCTTGCTTTCTCTTCATGGTTTTCTATTTGGGCAATCATTTTCCCCTTATCCTGGGATGATTTTACATTCACCATCTCTGTACTTTCCACTATAGATTTCTTTATGTTTTGCACATCCGCCTTCATGCGTTTCCATTCTTTCTTCCCTATCAAGAGAGCTTCATGTAGCAATTCCACTTGTTCTTTCAAAACTTTATTGATTTCCACTAAATCCTTTTTCTCAGCTATTATTATATGAATTTTATGATCTCTTTCCTACTCTCTAGCTTCTAAAACCTCCAATCTTTGTTTTGCCTTTAACAATTATTTTACATAAATATCATATGACCAGGTGAGAGGTGTGGATGTGGGAATATATAAGGCAAAATCATCAAAGGTTTTTCCTTTGAACTTCTTGCTTCCACATGCTTGTAGAGAGCACTTGTTTGAGTGCTTATTCCGAAGGACCTAAGTACTTTTCCTTCAAGACCTTTTTCTCCTTTTCTGCTCCCATTTTAGATGGGCTAGTCTTTGTTTTAAAATTCTCTGATATTGTTTGGCATTGACCCAAACCCACTTCCTAGCTTTGATGAATGAGCCAATTTTCACTTGCCCTAACTCATCTGTCTCCACAGGTTCTGAAATTTCTTTTTGAGTTGTCATGTTTGAATTCATTTTTTGTCCCAAGATTCTCAGACCTTAGATCATTTCTGTCGCTTTCCCATTCTACACTCTAGGTAAAAATTACAACTCAGTCTGAAAATTCAGCACCTGATCACTATTGGTAGAAACCAAACCAATATTACAACACTTGCTTGCCATTTTACTGTTCTTCAAACTACATACCAGTTCCGAAAATGTCGAAGGTTCAATGATTGAATCTCATATTACTAACTGGCCTAAAGACTTTATTCTAGCAAATGAAACACTTATCTTCTTGGATTAACACTCACAATGTTAAAATCTCCTATCTTCTTGGATTTCTCAGTGCTATTTGTTGTATAATGAAACACTGTAAACCCTTGGTAAAATAATCAACTTACAACCCATGAAAATAAACCAAATATCCAGTGAAAACCCTAGAAATGGTCGATATCTCATATTACTATTATTTATTTATTCAAGAAGCCCTTTGCTGATATAGATCTGATTTTCCAATTGGTTGTGAAAAGCATAAAAATGAAAGACCAACTAGGGTGATATCGAATACCACCGAAGGTGGAAATGCCGGCTAGGGTGAGAATAGATCCCACCAAAGTTCCATGCATAAAACCCTGAGGCTGACAAGATGCACATCTCTGATACCACTGTAAGATTCCAATTGATAAAAAAATCAATAGATATAGAACATCTTAGCCTTCTGATTTGAAAAAAAAAATATCATCATGAATAAGAACATAGACATGATCTAGAAAGGCATCCCTTTTATTATATTATTAGTTGAAAACAAAATACATGCCCATACAATAAAATTGGAGCTCCTACAAATGGCATGCACAACTTCTCGTTAAAATATTGATCTAAGACACGGAAATTCACCATAGGGTTTTCATCTCGAGATCAAAACTGGAATTGGCCACACCAAGTTCTCAAGAAAACACAATAGGATATATAAATCAGAATGATCCAAATGCCTAGATTTTTTCCCCTTTTAAGGGCTTGATCAACTCTATAGAATCTTATTTTATTACTTTCCCTCGAAAACTAAAGGAAAATACCATGGGAAAATACCACAGTAAATACCATGGGTAGATCCTATTCAATTTGACCATATCAAGAAAGGGGATATTACATTTACAGCTTCATAAAGAAATTTGTTTATGTTAAAATCAAGTTTGGTTGGTATTTGAATTTATAATAATGATGACTTTGATTTCTTAGGTTTCTTAGGTTATGTTCATGGGTTCACCACTACCAGTGGAAACAAAAATGAGTCTGAGTTTCACTATGGATGGATGTGTCAATTCGATCAACTCAAAGAATTGAGGAGGACTCATATTTTCATTGATATTTGATACTTTGAATTACCATCAAATGTTACCACTGGCCCTCCATTTAAAAAGGGTCATTCCCATCACATGTCAGTTGATATTTTTTCCATACACAAGAGCCTTTTGCCTAGAAGACCAAAAGGATTGTGTCTTGCTGCAATAAAATGAAGGTGCAATAGTTCCCATATGAACAAACAAAATCATCACAAATATGAACATCGTCAAAATGTTGAAGCATGGAAGAGACATTCATCAAAGAAGGGCTGAATGTGAAAATTTAATAGATTTGAGATTTTGGAAGAAGAACCCCAGAAATGACCATCCAAAAACAATGAACTTACCATAGGTAACTTGTCCTTTGTATCTATTTTCTGGAGGATAATTTAATACACTTTTCAATCCCGAGAAAATAGAAGAATAATTAGCAGACATAGAGGAAGTTCCATGGTTTTATGGTAATCGTGAATTCGCAACGAAGAAATTATTTACCTCATTCAGTCTAGAAATGAAAGTTATTCATGTAGGTTTTAACCCTGTACAGAAATTACCTGCATACGAATTCTAAAACACAGAAAATAAACAATACGAGATCATAACACTGTAGGAATTTACAGGGTAAGTTCCTCAGACAAAACACCAAAGGACACCGCTTACAAACAAATCACAGATCAATACACCAGTACTTTTGACGTGGTTAAAACCCTCAAAGAGGGAAACAGTCCGCGGCCTGAGCCAACGTGGCCACTTCAGGCAATTTATTAATAAAAGAATGAAAATTTACATATGCTTCTCTCATAGACGGATTCCCCTACAAATGACCCTCCATGTGCTTTAAATAGAAATCATGGACCAATCGGGTGTTAAGCCACGGATCAAGTGTCAGTAATACCAAGGAGAGAATGAACCGTCGAATCACTACATATCGTGACCGTCGGATTGTAAGTTACAAAATGTACATAGTAAAGAAACACACTTTACCTAACTCTATACTAGGCCAAGTTGTACTTAACTATTTCCTATGTGTTGGAATATCCTAACATCTCCCCTTAAGAACAACTCAGGATAGGATTGAAGGATTTACAAATATGACACAATAGGAGAAGGAAGGAGGCACTAGAGCCTATCCCCCCTTAGTGACAACTTCCTGAACTCCAACCATAAATCGAAGTTTAGTGAACTTCGCCTCTGTGAGAGACTTTGTAAAGATGTCTGCAACTTGATCATCTGTTGAACAATATTGCACTTCAAGAACATGGTCATGAATGATCTTTCTGATGAAGTGCATGTGCAGTTCAATGTGTTTGCTGCACTGATGTTGGACTGGATCTTTGCATAGCTGAATGGCACTTTGATTATCACACCAAAGTGTATTCGGATGCTGCTGCTGAAAGCCAAACTCTGACAGGATCTGACGAAGCCACAAGGCTTCCTTACTAGCTTCTACGGCACCACGATACTCTGCTTCTGCTGAAGAAAGAGAAATGGCACCTTGTTTCTTGCAAGCCCATGTAATAGGTCCTAAACCAAGAGTGAACACATAACCTGCAGTAGACTTCCGATCATCAGGGTCACCAGCCCAATCGGAATCAGTGAAACCAACCAATAGAGGAGATGCTTCGGCACTATAATGAATCCCAAACTGAATTGTACCTCAAACATAATGAAGTATTCTTTTAGCTTCTTTCCAATGACTTTCACGTGGGTTTTGCATAAACCGAGCAACAAGGCCAACAGCAAAGGAAAGGTCAGGACGAGTATGGGTTAGATACAAAAGTTTTCCTACAAGTTGACGGTATAAGGTAGCATCAACTTCAGGCGAAGTACAAGTGACTGAAAGTTTGACTCCAGACTGAAAGGGAGAAGGGGCTGGCTTATAGTCTTCCATGTGAAAATTATCCATTTTGGCTTACAGATTTCTCAGGATCCTCCTTCAGCTCCTCAGCTTCCAAAATTGGTCCGTGCTACTCAGGATGCAGCAGGTGATCTTACCGGTGATCCTACAGATCAGCGACGAACATGTTCTCAGTTCGAGAGAGCCTCTTCTTTACTGGCTCAAGCTTCAGTGAATTATGATCCTGACACCTTTGCAGAAGCTTCAGGTCATCCAGATTGGGAAGCAGCTATGAATGAAGAATATCATTCATTATTGGCAAATGATATATGGGATCTTGTTCCTCTACCAAAGGGACGAAAACTTGTTAGATGCAAATGGGTTTACAAAACCAATTATGGACCAGATGGGAAAGTTGATAAACATAAAGCTCGTCTTGTTGCTAAGGGTTTTTCACAAGTTGAAGGCATTGACTATACTGAAACCTTCTCCCCTGTTGCCAAAATTAACTCTATCCACCTTGTTCTTTCCCTTCCTGCTTCTTTCAAATGGGAAATCCATCAGATGGATGTTAAATCCGCCTTCTTGCATGAAGAAATCTATATGGAACAACCTATTGGCTTTATACAAACAGACTCTAGCCTTGTATGTCGGCTTAAGAAATCCCTTTATGGTCTCAAGCAAGCTCCTCGAGCTTGGTATGCCAAAATGGATAACTTTCTTTTAGAATCTGGCTTCTCTAGGTGTCATTCTGACAATACTGTCTACACCAAGAAAGTGGGCAAGTCTCTTATCATTCTTGTTCTTTATGTTGATGATCTTATCCTGACTGGTAGTGATCCCAACCTTATAAACCATGTGAAGTCTAGCCTTAAAAGGAACTTTGAAATGACAGACTTAGGACACTTACATTATTTTCTCGGTCTTCAAGTCTTGCAATCCAAGGAAGGTATTTCCCTTTCTCAGTCCAAGTATGCATGTGATATTCTACGCCATTTTCACATGGAAGACTGTAAGCCAGCCCCTTCTCCCTTTCAGTCTGGAGTCAAACTTTCAGTCACTTGTACTTCTCCTGAAGTTGATGCTACCTTATACTGTCAACTTGTAGGAAAAATTTTGTATCTAACCCATACTCGTCCTGACCTTTCCTTTGTTGTTGGCCTTGTTGCTCGGTTTATGAAAAACCCACGTGAAAGTCATTGGAAAGCAGCTAAAAGAATACTTCATTATGTTCGAGGTACAATTCAGTTTGGGATTCATTACCATGTAGGAATTTACAGGGTAAGTTCCTCAGACAGAACACCAAAGGACACCGCTCACAAACAGATCACAGATCAATACACTAGTACTTTTGACGTGGTTAAAACCCTCAAAGAGGGAAATATTCCACGGCCTGAGCCAACGCAGCCACTTCAGGCAATTTATTAATAAAAGAATGAAAATTTACATATGCTTCTCTCATAGACGAATTCCCCTACAAATGACCCTCCATGCGCTTTAAATAGAAATCATGGACCAATTGGGTGTTAAGCCACGGATCAAGTGTCGGTAATACCGAGGAGAGAATGAACCGTCGGATCACTACATATCGTGACCGTCGGATTGTAAGTTACAAAATGTACATAGTAAAGAAACGCACATTACCTAACTCTATACTGGACCAAGTTGTACTTAACTATTTCCTATGTGTCGGAATATCCTAACAAACACATAAAACACATATACACAGAGATTTTCCCTTGGATCCCAAAATCGGGACTACCAACTTGATTTTTCATTATATTCCTTTCAATGTTACAATACATATTTATACATGTCGAAGCATCCAATACCATGGACCGAAAACCATCGCATCCAATACCATGGACTGAAAACCATCGCATCAAATACCATGGACTGATAACCATCACGTCCAAAAAACATGTGGGAAAATCATGCACAAAACCATAGGTGGGTCCGCCCAACCTAACATAGGGTCCAAAACCAAAATTTTCCGGGGCGCTGCCCAAAACCCCATAAAGTGGGGTTACAGGTGCCCTTCAAACCCCATGTTAACTACGTGGAAAGAATATAACACAACCCAACATTCTCCCACTTGTTATTTTCTTTCCACAGGGGGCCACAAGAGAGCTTAGTCATTTTCCCAGCCCTGAAATGCCCATTGTATCTCTACACCAAAAAAACTTCTCAGAGCTCACAGATTTTGTCAATGCATCTGCAGTATTCTTCAAAGTGTCCACCTTTACCAGCAACACCTTTTTGTCTTCTATCATATCCCTCACAAAGTGATACTGAACATCAATGTGCTTTGTATTTGAATGATATGTGGGGTTCTTTGCCAAGAAAATTGCACATTGGCTATAACAATCTATCCTTATAGCTTCTTGTACTAACCCCATACTTGAAAACAATCTCTGCAACCAAACTACTTCCTTGCTTGCATGAGTGGCTGCCATGTATTCTGCCTCTGTAGTTGATAGTGCCACTATAGATTGTTTCTTACTCATCCAAATGACTACACCTCCAAATAGGTTAAACACATACCCACTTGTAGATCTTCTTTGATCCAGATCTCTATCCTAATCTGCATCAACAAAGCCACGAATATCCAACACTCTGTCCAATCCTGGTCTTCCTTGGTAGCATAGACCATAATCACTAGTGCTAGGCAAATACCTGAAAACCTGCTTCATTGTTGTCCAATGCTCCTTTCCTGGTTTTGACATAAACCTGCTCAATACTCCCACTGCATGTGCAATGACTAGTCTAGTACAGGCCATTGCATACATCAGGCTACCAACTGCACTTGCATATGGAACACAGGACATGTCCTCTTCCTCTTCTTGTGTCTTAGGACATTGTTCAACAGATAACCTCACACCTACAAGAATAGGAACCTTCACCAGTTTACTATCCAACATATTAAACCTCTGTAGTATTATCTCAACATACTTCCTCTGGTTTAACTAGAGCTTCCTCTTTGCCTTATCTGTTTTAATTTCCATGCCCAAAATATAGTATGCAACACCAAGATCTTTCATGTCGAATTTGGAGGACAACTGGGTCTTCAAATCTTCGATAATTTCTTTGTCATTTCCAACCAGCAACCTATCATCCACATACAAGACCAGATAAATAACACGGTCACCAATTAATTTAAAATACACACAGTGATCTGCTTTGCTTCTGGTGAAGCCAAGTCCCCATATAAATGTATCAAATTTCTGATACCACATCCTTGGTGACTATTTTAACCCATATAAAGACTTCTTTAATCTGCATACCAGTTCTTTCTTACCCTTTGTTGCAAAGCCTTCAAGTTGCTTCATGTAGATTTCCTCTTCCAGATACCCATGAAGAAATGTTGTCTTCACATCCATCTGTTCTACCTCAAAATCAAAATCAGCAACAATAGATAAAAGTAATGTAATAGAAGTTACCTTGGCAATAGGAGAAAAAATATCACCAAAATCAATTCCCAGCACCTGGGAATAACCTTTTGCTACAAACCGAGCTTTTTATTTCTCTACTTTTCCTTCTGCATTTGTCTTATTTTGTAACACCCACTTGTTGCCAATGGGTTTCCTTCCAGCTGGCAACTCCACTAGATCCCAAGCCTCATTTTTGTGCAAAGATGCCAGTTCATCAACCATGGCCTCTTTCCAGATTTTTCCATCTTCTGAATCTACTACTTCCTTCACAGTTCTAGGATCATCATCAGTAATAGATAAAGCAAAATTTGAACAGAAAGCAGATGGACTATACCTTTCAGGCTGCCTTCTTTCTCAAACTGATATTCTCACAGCCGTAGTTTGTGGCTCTTCATCTTCTGATTCCTCCTCTGTTGTAGAGTCTGATTCTTCCTCCTTTAGCTCAAACTCTATCTTCTCAGGTTCTTTTCATTGGACTTCATGTTTAATAACATCTTTCACCTCTCTAAACACCACATCTCGACTGTGCACAACCTTCCATGTGACTGGGTTCCAAATCTTATAACCCTTTAAACCATCCTTATACCCAATAAAGATGCCCTTTTCAGAGTTACTATCCAACTTCGTTCGTTTCTCCTTTGGAACATGTACATATGCATCACATCCAAATACCCTCAGATGTGAAAGAGAGGATTTCTTACCAGTCCATACCTCCTGTGGAGTCATATCCTCCAACACTAATGAAGGTGACCTGTTGACCAGGTAACATGCAGTATCCACCACCTCTGCCCAGAATTCCTATCCTAACCTGGCACCACTGAGCATGCTTCTTGCCCTTTCCATCAATGTCTTATTCATTCTTTCTGCAACTCCATTTTTCTCAGGTGTATATGGAGTAGTATTCTGCCATGTTATACCACACTTCTTACATAATTCTTCAAATTCCCTACAGCAAAACTCTCCACCATTATCTATCCTTAGCACCTTTATCTTCTTCTCTGTTTGGTTTTCCACTAGAGCCTTAAATTCTTTAAACTTGTCAAATACTTCAGATTTCTTCTTAAGGAAATATATCCATGTATTCCTTGAGAAGTCATCTATAAATGATACATAGTACATAGACTTACCCAGTGATGGAACCTTCACAGGTCCAAACACATCACTGTGCACAAGTTCTAATATCTGTTTCGCACTCTTACTACCATAGGGGAAACTCACCCGATTCTGCTTCCCATATACGCAATTTTCACAGAAATCAAAATCCAGAGAGCTATTACTCATACCTTCTACCATACCTTTACCATGAAGTATCCAAAGGCCCTTTTCTCCAATATGTCCAAGCCTTTGATGCCACATCATGGTTTTCTCTCCTGAGGCCACTAGATTTTCTGCTCCACTTTCAGGAACCATAGAACTATTGCACCCATCAATAGCAGTGCTACCTTGCAGCTTGTATAGAGTTCCAATCCAAACTCCCCGCATCAATACTAGTGCTCCTCGAACCATCTTGCAGGTATCCTTCTCGAACACTGTTTTTACACCTGCATCATCCAGCTTGCTAACAAAAATCATATTTCTGGCTAATGCAGGAATATGTAGAACACCTGGAAGCATTCTAACCCTTCCACCTTGCAACTTCAACTTTACTTTTCCACGACCAACGATTCTAGCCTTCCTGTCATCCCCCAAGAAGACATCACCACCATCATATTTCTCATACTCGCAGAACCACTCTCTATGGGGAGTGAAGTGAAAGAATGCACCTGAGTCAATTAAACATGCCTCATGATCTACATGTGTACTTGAAGAAGCCAAGTACACATCCCCACCTTCATCTGAGGTGGTTTTCGCCTCTGCAAAAGGAGCCTCATCAGATCCCTTTCCTTTGTCAAGAGCTTTATATTTACAATCCCTTTTGTAGTGCCCTTCCTTTCCACATTTCCAGAGCACCACCTTTACATATTTTCCTGGAGATTTAGATCTCCCTTTAGATTTAGATCTCCCACTCGATGACTTACTTTTGTTTCTGTTCTGGGTCCACCCTCATACAGACAAGGCATCACCATTTTGGCTCTCCATATTTTTTTGTCTCATCTCCTCCATCAGCAAGGATGAGACTATTTCATCAAAATGCAAGGTAGTTGCATTGCTACCTATTGCAATAACCAGACTATCCCATGAATCTGGTAGAGAACCCAACAAACTGATGCACTTATCTTCATCTGAAATTTTAATATCAACAGATGCTAACTGACTTACCACATTATTAAATGCATTCAAATTCTCTATTACCGAGTCTCCATCTTTCATCCTCAGGTTATACAGCTTTTTCCGCACGAACAGTTTATTCAGAAGAGACTTAGATTGGTACAAAGTCCCTAACTTGTCCCACAAAGCCTTCACCGTAGCTTCCCCTGATACATTCAGCAATACTAAATCTGAGACACACATTCATATTATGCTCTTTGATTTCTGATCCAAATTCTTCCATTCTTCATCGGACACTCCCGTTGGTTTAGTACCCAGATCTACCATGATCCACTGGTCTTTATCCACCAACAGATCCTCCATCTTGAGTTTCTACAACTCAAAACTCTAACCATTAAATTTCTCGATCTCTATCTTTCCACTGCTCGCCATCTTTTTGCACCACCAGAATCGATCTCGCAGATCTCCCACTGAACAGGGTCTACCACAGGCCCGAGCGAAACCCCTCAGCAACAAAGGCGTCCCCTTAAAGCCAAAACTACTCTAATACCAAATGTAGGTTTTAACCTCGTACAGAAATTACCTGCATACGAATTCTAAAACATAGAAAATAAACAATGTGAGATCATAACACATAAAACACATATACACAGAGATTTTCCCCTAGATCCCAAAACTGGGACTACCAGCTTGATTTTTCATTACATTCCTTTCAATGTTATAATACATATTTATACATATTGAAGCATCTAATACTATGGATTGAAAACCACCGCGTCCAATACCATGGATCGAAAACCATCCTGTCCAATACCATGGACCGATAACCATTGCGTCCAAAAAACATGTGCGAAAATCGTGCACAAAACCATAGGTGGGTCCACCCAACCTAATATAGGGTCCAAAACCAAAATTTTCCAGGGCGCTGCCCCAGACCCCATAAAGTGGGGTTACGGGTGCCCTTCAAACCCCCTATTAACTACGTGGAAAGAATATAACACAACCCAACAATTCACATTCCCAATGCTTGTGTAGCTTTCTAAATCAAATTTCCCTTCATATTTGGGATAAGGAAGTGTTGAAAAATTGAAACACAATTGGTATATTCATCACCTAAAGAAAAAAATTGCAAGGAGTTAGACATTCCAATCTGTGTCAATATGTGTTTTGAAATATATCTTAGGAAAGCTTACTTAGAGGTGACTCATTTTATACATGAAGGACTTCCTCTAAAACTACATGCAGAAAACAAAAGAGCAGTGATATTGCCACCACATGACTCTTGCTATAAAGTAAAATTTCATCAAATATATTATTAGTGTAGTTATATAAATTAAATAGCTGGTAAATATCAATAAACATCAATTTATAATAAACATCAAAATACACATTTTATGATACATCTTACATTATCAGAAAAAATAAAAAATAAAAAAATAAAAAAATCATAGCAATTAACTAAATTATAATTTTATATTATTATTATTATTATATAAACAATTAATATAAAGTTAAAGCATACACATCTATATATATAACATGTAATGAGATTTTTAATTATGCAGATTCACTCTCACTTATTCATGGAAACTTTTACAATATGATAGACCAAAAATATGGCTTATCAATATTACATGCTAAAAAAACCATGACTCATTTAATTTCTTTTTCAATTAACCAATTTAATTAGAAGGAAAAGTAAGACATAATTACTTTTAAGACAAATATAGATTTTTAATTTATGATTACAATTAAAAATATTTTATAATATTTCTTGAAAATTAAATCTCTATCATTTATTTAATAATTATTAATAATTAAATTAAAATTATAAATACCTTATTTCAAATTAACATAATATAATATAAAATAACAAAATATAAAACACCTATCCTTAAAACACGTCACTTTTAAAACACACCCCCAAAAACATGAGAAACTACTACTTTGTAAAATGTTTCTTAAAAAATAAACCACGAAAATTGTCCTTAGCAAGACGGGATTAACATTTAATATTATACGAGTTGCTTATAAATGGCAGACTTATTTCTTTAATATGGTAAACTAGCAATTTCCCCAAAAGGTGCAAAGAGAGGCCAATACAAAAAGAGGCCAATAGAAATGTTAAATTGAAAGAATTATATTTTGGTTTAAAATAATAAATATTATAATAATTCAATCATTCAAACTAAATCTAATCAATAAATTGCCCAAAATAAAATAAATCCACACAAGCAATGTGGGAGATGTTAGAGGCACGCAGCACAAGGCGATTCCAAAAACTAAGAAATCTTTATTCTAAATTTTATAATAAAATTGAACGGCCACAATTAGACACGTGTCAGTTTGACAATATCGAGAAGCTTAAAGTCCGTACTATAAGAGGCATTTGCGAGGTGTGTAATAAAACATGAACTCAAACATTTGCATTTCATTGTATGAAATTAAAATCTTTAATTTTAAATTGAAAATCGTAGGTTGAACTATCCATTTAAAAAATAAATAGTTTTAATTTAAATGTTGGAATATAATAAATGTTATTATATTTTTATAATATATTTTTAAATATTATTATTATGTTAGTATTATATATAATAGTGTGTATTTTAAATTAATTTAAATATATATTTTTTTTAAGAAATTTAATTTTTTATACTTAATTATATGATATTTGTTTTTATAATTATATATTAATCTATAATTTTATTAAAAAAAATTGTGTTTTTCATCAAATATAATAAATATAAAATTGTAATTTTTAATTGAAATTAATCCATTATCATTATAATAATTGATTGTTTTTATGTAATATTGTATATTTCAAATTAATTTCAAGACAATGACATTTTAAGTTTGACAATTTATTTTTTTTAGGTAATGTATGATATTTAATTTTATAATTTTATTTTTTTTACTAAATTATTATTTTATTGGAAATTTATAATTTTTTAATTACATATTTAAACATACTCTACCATTATATATATATATATATATATATATATATATATATATATATATATATATATATATATATATATATATATATATATATATATACATATTAATTATGACTAGTTTTTTTATGCATTAATTATGACTAGTTTTTTTATGCGATAATTTGTATTTTAAATTGATTTAAATTTTGATATATTTTATTTCCACATTTATATTGTCAAATTAAATTTCAAATTTCAAAATATTTAACAAACTCACTTTTGTAATTTAAATGGCATATTTTGAAGTTTAATATTTAATATTAAAATATAATAAATATAAAATTGTAATTTTTAATTAAAATTAGTTGTTTGTTTTATACAATATTGTATATTTCAAATTAATTTCAATACAATGAAATTTTAAGATAGATATTTTTTCTCCATTATACAATATTTAATTTTATAATTTTAATTGTTTTTGTTAAATTACTATTTTATTGAAAATTTATGATTTTTCAGTTATATTTTTGAACATAATAAACTAAAAAAATAATAATTTTTAAATTTATTTAATTTTATATAATATTATGAAAAATTTTGTATGTAATATTGTGTATTTTAAATTGTTTTAAAAATTGATATATTTAATTTCCAATTTCATATTATTAATTTAATTTCAAATTTTAAAATTATTAATATTTAGTAGACCCAGTTTTGTAATTTAAATTTCATATTTTGAAATTTAATGTTTAGTATTGTAGTGATATCTAGGCATTGTTTTCAAAACTTGTAATGGGTGTCTTATAAGTTGGAGTATCTACAGTATATTGTACCTACACCTATAGATGTAATATACAAAGGGTGTACGGATGTAAGAGATGAATACGCAAGCATACCCCTTTGCCATGCATGCTAGATGATTTGGATAACTTGTTCAATATAGTGTATGGACCTTTGTTATATAGTTGTTAAATAGTTGGAGTAGTGGGTCATGCTTTGGCTAGATGCTCCTTGAATGGATTGTGTTGGTTGTAGATTATATGAGGTGCCTAAAAAATAGAAGTTTTACATTTAATGGAGTTCATCAAGAAGTTGGATGAACCATGTACATGAATGACATTTTATTGTACTAACAGTTGCAATAGTTAGGTACCCATATATTTCAGTGAATGCTTGTTCCTTTATACAAACTTTAACAATTTGGTGGGGATTACATGAATTAGGTGCAAGATGTAAGTGGTAGGTTGGACTTTTGAAATCAAGATGTTACTCAATTGATGGTGGAGAAGATTTAAAGTGATAAATGTTGTGTTAGGAAATAATTATTAAAAATACATTCTTTATGTCATTCAATTTGTTTTGGGTTTAAGATGTTCTTAACATGGAGATAAGGTTAACCTTTATATTTGTTTCTGAGATTAAGTTATCATGAAGAATATATGTTTTGTTTCCCAAATTAAGCTAGCATGAAGAATTCTTTATTTAATCTTGTAACAGAAAAGAAAGTTAGCACATATTGCAAATGGTTGTTTGGGAAATATTGGTATGTAAAATTGTGAAAATTTTGATTACTATTTTAAAATTCTATATTTTGAATGTAAGATTTAGAGTTTTTTTATTACAAATTTTGTGTGATAAAAATGAATATCTTTTTTGTAAATCATTACTTTGAATGTAATTAAAATTAACGTGGTCTAAAATTTATAAATAAAAAATTATAAGTATGTGTTATTAAAAGCTTTTTGAAATTATGTAGTTGGTTTCCAATTCTAAAATTTAATTATGAGTATGCATTTAACAATGGGCTTTATTTTTTTACAAGATGATCTTCCCAAATCTTCTATTTCTTAACTATATCTTTACACTTTTAAAAATAACTAATTAATTATTAAATTACCCTTACAATTAAATAATTTTAAAATTAAATTTTCACTCGACCAAATAATGAAATTTTGCATTCATCAAATTATCTTTAAATCAATATCTATTTAACAAACAAAAATAAATTTTATTAATAAAATTAAGTGTTTGTATGAAACTTACTACACGTGGAGAACCCTTCAAAATCTTTTTCCATGTGAATTTGGTGGAATATGATGGAAACCCATTTACATTATATTTCAAGAAATAAAATATCCTTCAATGCGGAAAACACAGATTATTTAATAATTAGTATGATTTCTTCAAAAACATTTATAAAAATAAAAAGTAAATGTACAGAAACATAGAACACCATGTGACTACCACCTTTTGTACAAGAGCGATTTGATTGATTTATTACGTTCAAACTTAAGCAATCGGTAGTCCCAATAGAAGCATTTTGATAGTCCCAATATAAGCATTTTCCCTGCCCTTGATGAGGTTCGAGCTGGGAAGCACTTATTCCCAATACCTCTGCATAGTCAACATGACATATGTTCGTTTCAGCAAATCCGAGACTACACGGGGTCACCGCCTGGCAGAAATTAGTAATTAGTTGCGACTCAATTCAGGATAATTACATTGGTAGCACATTATATTTAGTTAGGTGTATGTTGCATGTTGGTGATGGTCGAGCTTGTTACATTTGGCAGGGCAATATAACTCTTGTGGATTCCGAGGAGGACCAGCTAATCTGAAAATTTTACCGGCATTTTCATTCTACTGTACTCTCTTTTTTCATTCCACTGTCTTCTCCAAAAAAGGAAAGGAAGGAATTCTTCTGTACTCTCTTTCTTCATTCTACTGTCTTCTCCAAAAAAGGAAAGGAAGGAATTCTTCATATCAGGAACCTGCAAGGAAGGAATCCTTCATATCAGGAACCTGTAATTTCATTAATTAACCCTAAGTAAGTTCGTTCATTAACTTGAAGTAAGTTCTGTCATATTCAAGACCACCTCTACATATTTCATAGATTAAAGGCCGAGTAGAATTATTCTCAAAATTCTAGATAGTAAGCACTTATTTTGAGCTACATTATGCTTGATCTTGACAGGATTTTAAGCCGGTTAAAATTATTATCAAAACTCTACACATTCAGTGCTTATTTTGAGCTCCATTGTAGTTGATCTTGCCATTTTTTCAATTCCTTTGGTGTTTTCCTTTTCTCAGCTTGTAATTTTCCAAAAGCATAGACGTTCAGTGCTTATTTTGAGCTTCATTACACTTGATTTTGACACTTTTTTCATTTCCTTTTGCCTTCTCCTTTTCTTAGCTTGTAATTTGCCACCGAAAAGCATAGACAAACTTTACAAAGAAACGACAGCTAGTTTCGAACCCTACTTAAATAACTTTCAGAGGTAAGAGCTTTTCAAAGTATCTTATTATGCAGAAAGAAATTAAAGTTTAGAGCATAGGTTTTTTCAGTTTTCTTTTTGTGCAAGTGTTTGGACATGCTAGAAAAGAATTACCAAAGCAGGGAGCCTGGTTACATCCGAGCCAATGGCTGGAAAATGCTCTTTGCTTCTTTCGCTTCACAATTGTATACACGCTCAAAAATGGATTGAAGATATGTAATTAAATATAGTTTTGAAACCCCTTACCCATGTTAAAAGACGTAGAATTTTCTATTTTAAGAAATAATGAGCAATGGTTAGCTACAAAGTAGAGTATTAAGACTTGTACTTTTAGAGTTTCATGCAAACAAGGCTTAAATATCACAGACTTTACTCCATATTTTGATGAGGTTCCATTTTTACACGAGTGCCATGACCTTGAGGTAGGTATGTAGGCACCCAGAGGTAAGAATTGAACATATGACATTGGTGAGCCATTCGAGTACTTGAGGTAGCTATGCTGGCACTCGGAGGCAAGGATCGAACTTAGCGTTGGTGGGCCATTGGGGTACTTTCTAAGCAGTAGGCATGAGGGCACCTAGAGGCAGGATTTGAATTTATCCCACCGTAACACTTATCCAAATGTTGCAGACCCTAACCCATCTCCATGCTGTAATTAAGGCCTGCATTTTAACATTTGTTGTTTGGGCTGTAGGAATTTATCATAATTATCCAGGTTCGAGTCTAAGAATGGACTATGCTTGAGAATTCTACTCTTGCCAAAAAATTATGACATATTCTTCTTTCTTCATGGATATGATTATTTATTCAATTCCAAACGCAAAAGAACAAGTCTAACATTCAGGAAGAAAGGGGGATCCCTTGAATTTCTTGTATTTTCAAGTTTGTTCATGGATATGAATATGTTTAATTCCACATGCAAGAAAAAATGTCTAAGCTTCGCGAAGAAAGGCTGACCGCTTTACGTGTATTGTCAAGTTTAGTCCCTTTTTATGCTCTGCTTATTTTTCTTTTCTTTATTTTTGTTTCCTTGTAGGAACACTCTTGTACCTATTCCCTTGAAGCATAATATGCTGGGTGGACAGACTTGTCTAGAAGTGTTAAATATAGAGAAGTGTTATATACGGGGATGTATAAGTAAGTTAAATTTGTGATAAGCCTAGTAAGTTAGTTTAACTCGTTGCTTTGGAAAGACCAGTTTCAAGTGGAGATTGTGGCAAATTTCACTGGTTCAAGTCCAATAGAATGTGACAACTCATTTTCACGATTTCCTCCAGCTCTACTTGAGTTATGCATGTGGTCAAAATGAACTTCTAAACAATTTGAATGAAATGAAATTTGGAAGCCGATAGAAGACAATGAATTCGAGGAACTGGGGAAAGGACCTGGGAGAGGATGCGCGCTACTAGGGTTTGCAGATGGCGCAGCGGATGGGGTTGACAGGCGAATAACGCGGGAGAGAGGACGCAGAAAGCCGAAGAGGACAGATCGGGAAAAAGAAATTCGCAAATACCCGCTTCTCAGGCAACCAATCTTCAACAGCGAAGTAAGGGTAAATAATTAGAGTCAAGAGCTGAGGGGAAAATGGAAAATCCAAAGGGGAGGGGAGAGATCCCCTCCTTCAAAAATGTGGTAGCAGGGGAGACCAGTGCAAGCGGAATGCAGCATAACCAGAAGGAAAGCTATGCCCCAGTGATGGGTAACCTATGGCAGAAAAGGATGGGAGGAAAATGCCTACCTAGGGCACAAAAACAACCAAGATATGTCATTCCCTGCAATAAACTTGAGGAATATAACTGTTACATGAAGGACCATGCCCTGATATGCAAATTCATTGGCTACTGGCCATCTGAGAAGGAGTTATATAGATGGATTGATCAAAGGTGGAGACCAAAAGGCCATATAGATCTGAAATTGGGAGCAAAAGGGTTCTTCACAACCATCTTTATAAATCTGGAGGACAAGGATAGGTTTTTCGAAGAAGGACCGTACTTCATGAACAATGCAGGTCTGTTCATGAAATACTGGGAAGAAAGATACAGCCCAGAAAAGGAAAAAATGCTGGACGCCCCAATCTGGGTTAGACTGTTTGGGCTCCCAGATGAATTCTGGGACCCTGAAATTTTAGAAGGAATCGGGAACTCAATCGGGGGTTTTGTCAAAATTGCAGAAGCTACAAAACGAGGCAAATATACTTCATATGCAAGGATCTATGTCTACATGAATTTAGCAGAACCCCTCCCAGAAAGTATCGAGCTGGAATATCATGATGAAATCTGGCAACAACCAATAGACTATGAACATATCCCGTTTAGGTGCCGCAAATGCCATGAATATGGCCATCTATATCGGCAATGCTCGATGAATAAGGAGGAGGAGTCAAAAAGAAGTCAAGAGGAATATCAGAAAAATTCAGAAAAATTGGAGGAAGCAGATAGGGGTTTTCAACAGGTCACAAGGAGAAAGAAACAGAGCAAGGAGGGACCAAAATCCCAGTCACAAGAAAAACCCAGCCACACAACAAGTCAAAACAAGTTTCAAGTGCTTCAGAGCGAGAACGAGGACTATGAAGTAAATTTGGAGGATGACGAAGACCCTGGAAACTCACCAATGGAGATTGTAAGTGAAAGCAAAGGAAAAGATGCAAATTTAAGGAAAACTATAGAGGAACGAATGGAAGGAAAGGCAAAAAATACAGCAACGCAATCCCAGATGGAAGTAGAAAACCAAGTAGAAAGTGAGGTGGAGGAGGAGAGACTCATGAAACAACTAATTCAGGAATGGAAATATCTAGACAGTAGATTCATACCTGAGAAGCAGAAACAATTGTATAAGGAAGCATTTCAGAAGTACAAGGAAAAAAAAGGGGAGAACATGGACAAGCAGATAATTATAGGGAATGAACAGGGGAATGGACAGGTGGGAATGGATGGCTCTGGCAAAAATAGTAGGAAAAGAGGTCGGAAAACGATGAGTGAAACTATTCAGACTGTGGGAGAAACATTGATAAACTCAGGTAAAGTGATACCTCTGTCAGAGGTATTCTTCCACTCCTACCAAAAGTTTTAAATGATTGTTATCAGTTGGAATATTAGGGGTTTGAACAGTAAGGGTAAACAGAGATATATGAAAGAGAAATTGAAAAAAGAGAAGCCCAGTATTATGATTTTACAGGAGACAAAAATTACAATTCAACAGCTTGAAGGAATAATTGACAAAAATAAACTGCAATACGAAGTTATGGGGCAAGATGATATTGGCTCTGCAGGAGGTATTGCAATTTTGTGGAATCCAAATGATATCATTCTAGAAAGCTGGACCAGCATGAATAGAGTCCTTACTGGCTTGGGCAGGATAGTAGGAACAAAGGAAAAGGTTGTTATCTCAGGGGTTTATGGTCCCCCTTCCCCAGGGGAAAAAGAAAATTTTATAAATAGTATGAAAATCATCCGCAGAATATATCCAGAGGCTGCTTGGATCATAGGAGGCGATTTTAATTTAATCAGATCCTTAGAAGAAAAAAAGGAGGGATAAGGAAGTTGGACCACTTCATGGATATGTTCAATGAAATGATAGAGGACTTAAGATTAGTAGACATCCAGACTATTAATGGGATATGCACCTGGAACAACAGGAGGGGGGGCAAGAACCAAATAGCTTCAAGACTTGATCGCTTCCTAGTATCAGAAGCTATTATGAATAAGGATGTTTTCGTCGAAGCAAAGATCATACCATCCCTAGGTTCTGATCATTGGCCGATTAGACTAGAGGTGGATATTAAAAGGAATTGTGGAAAAAGACCTTTCCGATTTGAAGCCTTCTGGTTAAGGGACCAAGGGTTCATAAAGAAAGTGGAAGAATGGTGGATGCAGAGTACAGTGCAGGGCAAAGGAAAAATGCATACGTTCCAGTTGAAACTGAAAGAGCTGAAAGGGAGAATTAAGAAATGGAACAAGGAAGAATTTGGCAACATTATGGAAGACAAACAAAAATTAGAGGGGGAAATGGAATCACTTCAACAAAAGATGATAATGGAAGGCAGAATAGAGGAAAGCATTAGAGAAGAAGGGGTAATACTCAGAAAACTAGAAGAAAGACGAAAGCAGGAAGAAGTTCTCTGGCGGCAAAAATCAAGAATAAAGTGGTTAAGGGAGGGGGAAAGGAATACTAAATTCTTTCATCAGGCTATGATCAAACATAGACAGAGAAACAGGATTCTATCCATCAAAGATAAGAATGGGGATAGAGTGGTTGAGCAAGCTGAGATTGAACAAGTCCTGGTAGATCATCATAAAGGAATCCTAACAGAACCTCAAGCTGATCGAACGAGAGCAATTCAGGAAATATGCTCGGCCATTCCTCGTTTAGTCACAGAAGACCAAAACAAGGCGTTGATGAGAGCTGTTACCTTAGAAGAGATAGAGGAAACTGTAAAATCAATGAAGAAAGGTACTGCTCCAGGCCCGGATGGCTTCACAGTTGATTTCTACCAGGCAGGATGGCACTTTCTGGGAAAAGAGATCCTTGATCTGATAGAAGAATCTAGGATGAACCAAAAGGTATGGCCTGCCATTAACTCTACTTTCTATGCTTTGATTCCTAAGGGTGATAATTTAGAAGATGCCAATGGTTTTAGACCCATAGCTCTGTGTAATGTTATTTACAAGATTATTACATCCCTGATCGCCAAGAGATTAAAACCCCTTCTGGACAAGTTAATAACTGTTGAACAAACAGGTTTTGTTGAAGGTAGACAGATCCTAGATGGCCTGGTAGTAACTCAAGAAGTTATTCACTCTCTAAAAATAAAAAAGCAAAAGGGCATGATGATCAAATTAGACTTGTCGAAGGTTTATGATCGACTTAATTGGAACTATTTGGAAGAAGTCCTGGAAAGTTTTGGTTTTAACAGGAGGTGGATTAAGTGGATTCATAGCTTGATTTCTTCACCAAAATTTTCCATTCTTGTTAATGGAACTCCCTCGAAAACCTTTAATGCATCTAGAGGAATTAGACAGGGAGATCCATTATCTCCGTTTCTTTTCATTCTAGCAGCTGAAGGTCTGAGTTGTTTTATTAAAAAAGAACGAGCAGCAAATAGAATCAAAGGTTTACAGCTCTGGGGAAATAATTTGCCCTTAACTCATCAGCAATTTGTTGATGATATCATGTTATTCGGGGAACCAACTGTCAAAGAAGTAAGACATCTTAAAAGAATTTTGGATTTATTTGCTGAGGCTTCTGGTCTGGAAATTAATAGAGATAAATCCTGTATATTCATTTTTAATACAGTGGATCAGGTCAAAACCCACCTTATAAGATTATTGGGCTTTAAGAGAGGAGAATTGCCTACGAAATACTTGGGAAATTTATTGGACTTTACTTCCAAAAAGATGAAAAATTGGCAAGGAGTCTTGGATAAGCTGAGAAACAAAGTAGCAAACTGGGCCTTTAGAGTTTTAAACATAGTAGGAAGGATGGTTCTGGCAAAATCTGTCCTTCAAGCTATCCCCATTTACCCCTTGTCGATAATGGCAGCCCCTTTAGGAGTATGTGCAAAGATTAGAGAGATCATTAGAAATTTTATTTGGGGAGGGACTAACCAGAAGAAAAAATGGGCCTTAGTTTCTTGGAATCATTTAACAGAGAGAAAAGAAAAAGGAGGTTTGGGGCTGAGAGACCCTGCAATTCTCAACAAAGTGTTGGGAGCAAAGCTCTGGTGGCGCTAGCTAAGGAAGGGAAATGATCTTTGGAAAGCCATATGGAAAACAAAATAAATTATGCCTGACTCCACAGTTGAGATCTTAAGACAGAGGGAAACCCCCAAAGGGTCAGCAATTTGGGACCTAGCTCGTCAAAACAGAGATTTGGTTGAAAAGCATACTTTCTGGGAGATTCGAGGTGGAGAAGAAGCCAATTTTTGGGATGATAAGTGGCAACAGAAAGAAAGAATGAGTAGAATTTAGAGGCTTCAACAGATTCAGGATAGAATAGAAGGAGATCGAAATGTGTCAGAGACTATTGGAAAGCTAATGATCCGGAAGGAGTCTGGAGAATATGGACTGACCCGACTGAGTGGGACAGGGAGCTCAGCCAAGACCAACAAGAAGCCTACAGGAAAGAGGTAGAGTCCAGGAAAATTAGAGCACGCACTGGAAAGGATATCCTCAGGTGGGGGAATTCCATGAAAGATTCTTTCACCACCAAAGAGGCTTACTACTTAACTGTTACCCAAACCAGAGGTGAGGAGAATTTAGACTGGAAAGTTATATGGGAAAGTAACTGGTCGCCAAAAGTCTCCATATTCATATGGCTTGCAACTAAGAATAAGATTTTAACCTGGGATCGTATTCAAAAAAAAGGCTTCAGTGGCCCATCGAGGTGTTGTCTATGTAACACTGAAGCGGAGACCAGAAATCACCTACTGATTAACTGCCCGTTTGCAAAGACTCTGTGGATGAACACTAAACGAATATTTGGCAAATCCGAGATAGCCCCCAGTGAATTCAATGAAATGGTTTTTCAATGGAATAAAGAAGAATTTCAATGTAAAGTGGTCAGAAGAGCATGGAATCTCATCTCAGGGTTCGTGTTTTGGATGCTATGGAAGGAGAGGAATCGCAGAGTTTTCCAGAATAAATCAAAGGAGCCGGAAATAATTTGGGGACGAGCAGTCAAGTTAATGAGGGAAACAATCCTGGTTGAAAAGTGGGATGGGGAAGATTGGAAGGCAAACCAGGCTGAGGAGGGAATCCTGAACAATTTAAATCTAAAGTTTGAGATGGTCCATCATAAGCAGAACTCCCAACATGATATGCGGACCCAAAGCCCTGATAAATTTAGCTATCCCAGAGAAAATTTCATCAAATTAAACTTCGACGAGGCCTTGAAGGGGAACCCGGGCGAAGCCGGTTTTGGAGGCATTTTCCAGGATAGTAACAAGCAGGTAAGGTGGATTTACGCAGATTGGGGTGGAGAAATGACGAACAACGAGGCTGAGTTTTGGGCTCTTCACCAGGGATTGCGAATTGCTGTAAGGAATGGTTACACCAATTTAGAAATTGCTGGAGATTCCCAGATTGCGGTTGAAATGCTGAAGAAGCTCAGTAATGGACGAGACTGGGAGAAGGTCACAAGCAGCTGGCGTACAGCTGGAATTGTCCAGGAAATCACAGATTTATTGAAAAGAATCGAATACAAAATAATAAATCATGTCAGAAGGAATGGGAATCGGGCGGCCGATTTCATGGCGAACTGGGGATGTAGAGGTCGTGGCAACACAGTGGACAATCAATGGAGAGCGGTGTGCGGGAGCAGGGAGTGGAAGGACCTGGCAGAAATCATTAATGAAGACCATGATCAAGCTACAAGCGAAAATACGAGGATCAATGAGCTGGAGCAATGAGAGGACGTGGAGGTCCCGTGTAATGAACCCAGATCAGTCTGGGCAGAGAAGAGATATGATCATAGGATACAGGGCAGTACAGTGGCGGCGTGCGTGGAGAACTGCACAGGATCACATCCAATGTGAAGCAATAAATGATCGCGATCGTAGAGGAGGGTGGAGCGGTCTGTCAGATCTCTTGACAGCGGAAATTAATCAAGGAATGATGGCCAAAGAAAACGTCACCCCGGAAAGCTACCGGCGGCAAACGAATTTTGATCCCAAGGTGTACGATGAGGACAGAAATCTGATATATACCCAAACCGGGAAGGAAGAACAGTCATTTAGCTGTTTCCTAATTTGGAGAGGTGTGGATATTACCGCTGAGAGACAGCATCATATGATAAAGTTTTCGTGGCACCAGAGAATTCTCTGTGACAGTTCCGTTGGTAACATGGAAACTCGGCTGAGAACCAGGGAGGCAGAGGAGCAGCATAAATCAACAGTTAGGAATAAGAGCCGGAAAGGCAAGGAAATTATGAGCGAAGACCAACCAACTGAGATCTGGGAGATTGAGGACGAGTCTGAGGAGGAGTTGCCACGAGGCGAGGGGAACGAGCGGTCTTTTTCTCAGAACGATCTAGCAGGTGAGGAGTATCATCAGATGGAGGATGACCACCCTGCTCCGCAGGAGGTGAAGGTTCGTCGTTATGGCATGAGAAGACGAGAGAGGGGCCCCAGCAGCGGTGTGGACTCGAGTATGAAAAGGGGTCGGGGACAGAGTAAGAGGACGCCTGAGGAAGGAGAGAATTCCAGGCAGGACACGAAACCTGTTAAAAAGACAAGTAGGACGGTGAATCACAGAGTCCGTCGAGCAGAAAGGGTCTATCAGCGAGATACCAACCCAGCAGTCAGAAGAATCATGCAATACCTGGAAGAGGAGTCTCTCCAGGATCAATCTGAAGATGAAATGGAGGATTGGGAGTTCCTGCTTCATGATCCAGGACATACGAGGGGAAGAATGTCCTTGTTTAAACAATCTCTTCACATATACTGGGTTATGAAGAGGCTGCTGGAAAAGGCTCTAGAGCAAGTTGCTAAGGAGATGGTCGAGATTGCCCAGGGAGGCCCTGATATGCGCAGAGAATTGAGTTTCATCCGCATTGCCATGGAGAGGCAAGAGGAGAAATTGGACGAAATTCATCAGCTGCTGAAGGGAGACCACCAAGATGCAGAGAGAGGAGCAAGTCAGCAACCAACAATGGACAATGTTTGACACGAGATATGTTCAGGAAAACTCATAGTCTTACCAGTTACAGTTTTTTGCATGTTTTAGATAGAGATATATATTTCTTGCAGACTAGTAGTATTAGAAGATCTCAAGACTGCCTTGTTTATTTGGCTAGGATTATCAGACTTTGGGCCTTTTACTTTTGGGCGGCCATCAAAAACTATAGATGGATTAAATACCCGGTTTCCCCATGTGGGCGGGTTTACAATGTTTTTGATACTATGTAATGTTTTATTTTCTATCCAGTAATAGAAAGAGTACCACCTCAGCTTACAAAAAAAAAAGAAATGAAATTTGGAAGCCATATATGTTTTTGGAGGACCAAAATGATGAACTATATCAAAACTTTGCCAGTTAGATGTAGTGGTAAAGCCCACAACAGATGTTGAAGCGATCTGCAGTCCTAATTACATCTTACTTGGGTTCCAAGAGAACGATTTTCACAGTCGTGCTGATCAAGAACATCTCATTAGCCTGATAAAGAACATCTCATTAGCCTAGTGGTAATGCATTTAAAAGTTCGCATTACGATTTTGTGAAATTTCCTTGATGTTTTCTCAAATTTTTTATTTTCAGTTTCCAGTTTTTGAAGTTGGGACAGGTTTTATCTTTAGATTCTAAAGAGCTCTTGCACATGCACAACCTTTGTGGCCACGACTCTTTGTAAAAATGGCCTTCACTTTCATTACATTGTGGGTCATTCACTTTGTAGCTTTAACCCCCTTGCTAAATTTATAAAGATGCTCAGTCTCGAGTCTTGATTCCCTTGGTCACTCATGAGTCATGGGTGATTTTTTTCTACAGTTTGTTTGCATATTTAAGGGATTGTAAGGTAACCTTTTTTTTAATTACCTTGTATTATTAGAGAATTCCTTTATCAAATCAAATCATTTTGAAAATGAATGAATGGCACTCTTTGAACTTTGGTACTCCCTAGTGATGGGTGATTTTTTTTTACAGTTTGTTGGCATATTGAAAGAATGGCGAGGTAACTTTTTGTTTTTGTTTTTTTAATTAACGTTGTATTATTAGAGAATTCCTTTGTTAAATCATTTTGAAATTGAATGAATGGCACTATTTTAACTATGGTACTTTACTCTCTTCTTCCTTTTTGTTTGTTTGTGCTTTATAAGTGATTATGGTAGCTTCATTTATGTTAATCTCATCTGTGGTTGGATGGCGACATTTTTTTTATTTTTTGGCCATCAATTTATTCACTGGTAATCTTATTTCTGATAGAAACCAAATTTTTTATTTATTGAATCTACATGTACAATGCCTTGGCTATACTTGCAAGGGTGGTAACTCCATTTCGGACATTTGTTAATTTTGTTTCTTTCAGTTCCAACAAATTGTTTCATCTTCATCTTACATTGATGAATTGGCTTGTTTTTCTAAGACAACGAACTATAACTAATTTTATTGAACTATTTCAAAAGTAAACTCAGAAAGCCAACAATGGCTTATTCTACTATTGATGAAGAATCAGATTTTCTTGGAAATGATAATTTACAGCGACTATACAAAAAGAAATAAATGGAACAACTAATAAAAACAATGATAATTTACAGCGACTATACAAAAAGAAATAAATGGAACAACTAATAACAACTCATGTGCTTTACTGATAAGTATTAAATGATGAGATGCGAGAGGATTACAATGAAGAACTTGAAAGCACACCTGTTAAGAAAATCCCAGTGGCAAATTTTTTTAATCACCTAAAAACAAACAAAAAAATAAAATCATAATCACATAATTGAAATTAAAAACGTCCGACCATTACTACCTAGAATTTTAAACACGAAACCTGTGTCTACAGTCCCAGGAGGTTCGATCCTAGCCAAAATACTTCATTTCATTGCATTGATTGATAGTGCTGCCATAAGTTGCGTTGAAAGGAATGAGAAGCAGAGTCCCTCATGTAACGAGGGAGAGGAGCGTGTGAGATTGACAAGTGTGAGATTCTAATCAAAGCCCATACCAAGAAATTAAAGACTACCATGAGAAAACGATGACATGGTGCGATTTAGTTACATAATTAAATACTACCATGAGAAAACAATGACATGGTGCGATTTAGTTACATTTACTGTCTCACAGTTAGCAGGGAAGACGTGTTTCCCTAACTTCTTTCTTAAATTGGAGTTGTCCCACACAATCTATCATTATAGTTGACATAAAACATCGTGTTTTAAACTTAGTATTCATCGCATTCAATACCGATGTAACGAGTGCAACAAAAAGGTACACAATGAACTGACAGATGTAACCAACACAACAAAAAGGTAGATGATTGAACTGATTCAAAAGAAGGCCTATCAGCCTAATTATAAAAAATTATGTTCAGTTTTATTATAAAAATTATAATTTCTAAAAGATAAAGAGTTAATAGGTTAGTGATTAAATAATATTAATTACTCATTTGATAAATAGTTAAAGAGATTGTTATTTACTGGATTAATGGTTAGAGGGTGTGTTAGTTAGTGGGTTAGTAGTGAGGGTTAATATATTAGTGATTATGATTATTTTGAATTATTGATTTAAAAGGTGATTGGTTGAGTCAAGAGGTGCATTTTACAATTGTGTATGAGGGAGATGTGTAATTTTTCTTATGGTAAAACTAGAGTTGACACATATCCTTTTTAAAATAAAAATTAACATGTTTAGTTAGTTTTAGTTAAAAGTATTATAAAACATCAATAATCACACTTTCTTTGTGCTTCTTGGTTAGTTATTGTGCATAGAGACACATTCTACCCCAGTGCTAGGAAGATGTGTAATTCCTCTTGTGTTCAACATTTAGTTGACAAGTGTCCTTTTTAAAATAAAAATTAAATGTTTTCTAAATACAAAACAATGTAAGTTATACTAAAAAATAAAAATGTTTAGTTAATTTTAATTAAAAATATTATGAAATATCAATAATCACATTCTTCCTATTCACAATTCTGAGACACATTCTACAACCTAGTATGAGAGCTATGCTCAACATGTTGACATGTGTCCTTTTAAAATAAAAATTAAATATTTTCTATATAAAACAATAATGTCAACTATAATGTAGAATGTGAATAAATATACACGTTTAGTTATTTTTAATTAAAAGTATTATAAAACATCAAGAATCTCACTCTACTTGTGCTCCTTGGTTCTTTATTAATATTACAACCTAATATGAAGGAGATGCAGAAAAAATATTTCACCATAGATTCATTATTGTCCCAAAAGACACATTTTACACCCTTGTATGAAGGTGATGTGTGATTTCGTCAATGCTCAAGGTGGATTTGACACGTGTCTCTCTTCAAATAAAAATAAAATATTCTCTAAGTAGGAAAAAAATGTGGGCAACAATAAAAAAATTAAAATATATATGTTTAGTTAGTTTTAATTAGAAGCGTTATAGAAGATCAATAATTTCAGCCTCAATATGGTCACTCGATTTGTTGTTATATGAGAACTCAATATGGTCAAAATATTTTACTCACTCTCAACCATAAAACAAATATTTTGAGGTCCATTAATTTCCTATCAACTCTAAAAATAAATAAAGTGTCAGTAAAAACAAATGTGAGTGAGATGTTTAAACCTTACTATTTTTAAAAATATTTCAACACAATATTTACACAAACTATTTGAAGATCTATGTTCACTAATTTATGTCGATATTAACTTCAAATATATTTATAAATAAAAAAAAATATTAAAAGAAAATAGTTTAACGTTGTATATAATAAAACATTCAATGTTAATTGAAAGTTAAATAATAAAATACAAAATATCAAGTACTTATTAATAAGAATAATAAGAAAAAAATGTGTAATTCATTCGATTCTTAATATAAAATTAATATGTGGCATTTGAAAAATATTATAATAATAAAAAAGTTCAATTCGAGTCATCAACAAAATATTTTAATAGGCAGGATAAATAATATTGATGTATACCTAAAAATATATATATTAATAACATAAAAACCATTTTAATGTGGACAATGTAATCCATAGATAAAATATCTCAATGCACATTTTATGTAAAATATTCTAATGTCAACTATGTATATATTTACATGGAAGGTGTCCTTTTTCTAAATTGGTTAGGCTAGGCATTGTCTACATTTTTCATCTGCATTTGACATTTGTATGTTTGTTGTTTTGACATGGGTCAACTTTAACTTAAGGAAAAAAAGAAATTACACATCTTAATGTAAAATGGACCATTTGCTAAATAAAATTGGCTTATATATAAATGAATGTTATAAATAATAATGAGGAACTTATCATGGAGGAACTTATTAGAATTGGAATAATCTCAAATCTCTAGGAAATTGGTGGATGGGGAGCCATGTGACATAAATCTAATTTTTTAAATTTATTCATGATAAACATTAAGACTAAAAATATGCTTAACAAAAATTTCATTAATTTTAAAAATTAAAAATTTAATTATTTAGATAATCGTGTATATTTTAGAATGGTTTTCAAAATTTAAATTTAATTATCAATAATTATTAGGTGGATAGTAAGGATTTAACCTCCATGAAATATTCTAGAATTTTCATAGTAGTATACACAAATCAATGATTGAGATTTATCTCCAAAGTAGTTATGTCATTTTTATCCTTTTAATTAAATTAATTAATTAAAAAATTGTTATATGAACAAGTGTCATTTGAAATGAGTTATGGTATTTTGGGCATGTAGTATTGATAAGCCATAGCAGTGGCCTATGATATTATAACAAAGCCTATTTACAAATTAAGAATCTCCACAATAAGATAGGGATAAATATATTTAATTAATTTTTACTATCTAAATTAAAATTAAGTTTGTTATTAGTAGTTATGTCTTTTTATCCTTTTAATTAAATTAATTAATTAAAAAAATGTTATATGAACAAGTGTCATTTGAAATGAGTTATGGTATTTTGGGCATGTAGTATTGATAAGCCATAGTAATGGCCCATGATATTATAACAAAGCTTATTTACAAATTAAGAATCTCCACAATAAGGTAGGGATAAATATATTTAATTAATTTTTAATATCTAAATTAAAATTAATTTTGTTATTTATTTATTTTCAATGTATTTGAAAAAAAAAAAATAATAAAGATAATTTGATTTTAATATTATGGCTAAATTAGATATTAAATTGATTTATGATATTTTTCATTTAAAGTTTATAAATGTATATATATTTTAATCCTCTTTGAATTTGAACCTACAACACTTTACCAAAGAAACGCATATTCTTAATGTGTGTGTGTGTGTGTGTGTATATATATATATATATATATGGAGAGAGAGAGAGAGAGAGAGAGAGAGAGAGAGAATTTCTCTCCTTTATATTTATACTCTGTTAATATGAAATTACGATTTATAATATATTCATTCCACATACAAAACAAATATATGTAGAATAAACAATTCAATAATGTGAAATTTTCTCAAGTATAAATGCATATCATATACTTAGTAGGTACTCCTTCAAATCAAAAGTGAGGAGTGTTTACTTATTGTTTCAAATTAAACATGGGGAAAATGTTTACTCACTAATTATTAAAGAAAAGTAAAACATAATAACAAAATTATTAACGATGTTAAAATTTCAGTGATGAAAAAATTATCACATCAATTAAATAACTCACTTTCATTTAAACTAAATATTTCCATTTAAAAAAATATATTATAATATTTTATTTTTTAAAAACAATTATTTTTTAAGTTATTTATAAAAAGTTTCTTAATCAAATTCATTTTTATTTAGCATTATTTAAAAAAAAATCACATTTAAATCTTTATATTAATAAATACTTGATAACCTTACCTTTTATAATTATATTACATATTTAAATTACTCAAAAAATAAAAAATAAATATGCTTCACTATAATATGACATTGAAAATAAAATATAAATAAGCACGCTCATGCAACAGATCAATTACCTAAGTCAAAAACTTTTACATGAAAATAGTTCTTATTTTATTAAAATATAATGAATTATCTTCATCTTGGAACTAGGAAACGTACAAGGGTTTTACAATAAGTTGATTTTGATAAGTGTAATGTGCAGTGGAATATTTATTTATATAACATAAATAAAAACTAAATATGTTCATTTTTAGGAAGTGGTTATGGAGCTTCATGTTCAAAATCCATGATACCTATGATGTAGAGGAGAAGAGACACCTTAAATTGAATTTGATTTAAACAAGTCATTTTGGGCATGGCATTTTATGCTAGCATATTAATAAATATGATAATATTTACATTGAATTATGTATTTTTAAATATTTCCTTTAGGTCTTTAAGGGATTTTTTTAGGTAGAATAACATAAAATGTTTAATTGAAAAATTAAATGGGCATAATTTTGATTTTTTTCAACCAATTTACAGCTAGATCATAATCTAACCAAACTTTTTATATAACATAAAATATCTAAATTTTTGGTGTATAGAAATTTTTTGGGCTTTGGGGATTCTTAAGATAACTTCCATAGAAAAGTGCTTTAACTAATTATGATAAAGTCTCACCTTAAATCAAGTTCAACGTGAGGCATTATTGGGTATTTTTTTGTTTAGGAACTGTCATCCTTGACATAAATACTTCTTAACTACAATTAACTTACATTGTCACTCGTTATTGTGGGACTTGCACAACCGTAATTGCTTCTGGAAAGATTCAAGAAAGAAAGAAATAAAATTTTAATGTCCACAAGGCTAAAGATAGCCTATGAGACCTCTTTTAGAGTGTAAAACTTGAAAAAAAATATGAACCTCAAGAGATTTAATCCTCTTCAAAATGAATCTATATTGGTTCTATATATGCATATAGCATGTGTAACCTTTCATTTTTAAAATTATATTTTTGAATGCATAAATGGATACGATGCCTTGAAATTTTACTTAGACACTTGGATTGCGTAAACTACACCACATAAATTTGAAATTCCAACAAATCTTTGCTAGACACAATTTAAATTTAAATTTAAAACTGGGATTAATGGCTCCACGAAAATGACTCCAAATTAATTTAAAATTTTTAAAAGGAGATAGCTAAAATTCTAAAACAAACCCCCTTCTTCATGTTGATTGCAAATATTGTGGAATATGAAGGTCTCTCGATTGAAAGATTCTCTTTATTTAATCTCATTATCAACACTCATTGACTTTAGTCATTTCCTCTGCGCAATTACATTTTATATGCGTCAGTGCCCAAGAGGGCCTATGGATATAATATGCATATAATATTTTGACATAGTGGTATGATTGGAAAAATTGATTTCGCTAGGTGGTTCAAGCAACATATTTCAAATAGCTATCGGTAAAAGTGTGAGACTATTGCAAGCCTGAACATATTTCCTCCCCTCCATCCTCCATCCTTTAGGTTTTTATCTTTCCTTTGCTACAACATCTTTGCAGCAACATCATAGGCATGTTCAATTATTTCGATGTATCTTTGCACCTCTAGAGTCCATTGCTAGTATATATTTGTTAAAATAAAAATAACCACTACATATTCATTGAGACCTATCAAGGAATGAGAGAGATACAATTCTTTTTCAAATTTTACACCTTAAAAAAGGTTTGCACCTGAAGAGATTTGATCCCGCTCAGTGCATCCTATATATGTGCTTAATATGGATCTATACTAAGATCTATACTAATTGATATTACAACTCAGTATGAAGGAGATGTGATGAAAATATTTTACTTTCACTTTATACCATAAATGGACTTTTAGATGTCCATATGAAGTAACATAATTTTAGATCAATTTTAGAGAGAAACAAAGTAGTGTGTGTGTGTGTATATATATATCCCAGAAAGATGTATAGTTATAAAAAAAATTTAAATATTTTAATGGAGAAATCATATAAGTTATGTGAATCTCCATATTAATTATTTTGTTTTAATCTCAACTTTCATATATATAGAAAGAGAAAGTAAAAAAATTAATTAATTAATGTTAAAGATAATAAAATATTTCAATGCCAAAGAAAAGAAGTAATTGAAAGTAACAAAAATTCAATTACTTTGTAATAAGAGTAATTAGATGAAAATATGTAATTCATCCAATTCTAAATATAAAATTTAAATGCATCATTTAAAAAGCATTAATAATAACAATTTAATATAGGTTATAAATAAAACTCATAGTCTAACTGATATAAGAAATTGTCTTTTCCTCTGCACTTTTTCTAGTGAATTTTGCTTCAAATGAAGTAGATATTTTTAAGAATCATATGTTTTAGTTGTTTAATATGTAACGAAAATTTTAAGTGTCTCAAGGATTTTTTAGGGCGGTCAACAGATTTATGCATTCAAAAGTGCATTTTAAACAATAATAAATCACAATTTTGCTCAAAATTATATTGTCAGGCCAAAAAAATCATTTTGTCTATTAGTTAGATTGTGTCATATTTCAATATTAAAAATTAATTAATATTGAGGTTTACTTAAAAATATAATAATAAGAAGAAAATAATTAACGTGAACAATGTGCACAAATAAAATATTTCAATATCCATGCTATGTTAAATAGCTCAAAATTATATTGTCAGGCCAGAAAAGTAATTTTTTCTATTAGGTAGATTGTGTCATATTTTAAGTAATATTGAGGTGTAGTTAAAAATATAATAATAACAAGAAAATAAGTAATGTGTACAATGTCCACCAATAAAATATTTCAATGCCCATATCAAGTAAAATATTTCAATCTTAACTATGTATATACTCATATATATGGCTTTAAAAAATGAAAAAAAATAAATTCTTATTGTTAAAACATTTCAAATACTCTTATTAGGTATATATCTATCAATTTTACCTAAAATCCAATGAATATTTGTTCGAGCTGTAAGTTTAATCTATTATAGTTTACACATCAAAGTGCCAAGTGGGAATTTCATGTAGTTGAGTCTATTTATACATTTAAAAATGCAATTTAAATGATACACACACACACACACACATTTTAACCACTATTCTATCAAACACCCAAAGACCAAATCTCTAAAAGTTCAAACGTTGTTCCAGCATTGCACTCCAAAAGAGGTGTGCATCTTAAGGTATTTGGTCCCTTTGGACTCTGGCTAAATCCAAGATTAAGATGTACCTTTGACACTACAATTCAATTTGAACAAGATGTGGTAAAAATATTTCACTTTAAATGTCTACCATGGATAAATGTTTTATATGTCCATATAAAATAACATAATTTTATACCAACAAAGATTGAAAAAAAAAACTTATATTTTGCTACGAGAGAGATGTATAGTTCTTATATTTCTTAAGAGTATTTCAATCTCAGACTTATGATGATGATGATGATGATGATGGTTAATGTCCACTGAGACCAAACTTTAGTCTATCAGACCTAAAGAAACAAATTATTTAGTTTGATCTAAGATTTTATTCCTATGCTCAAAAAGCTTGGAGAGAAGCCTCCCAAGCTCACTATAATTTTGACAGCGTAAAAGACTAGGAAGGTCAGTATTGCGACAAAGATTATGAAACTGAGATCTAATGTGGTTGTACACGGGGCACTCTAAGAGGAAGTGGTTTTCATCCTCGATGTTCCTATTCTCACAGAGATGGCAGATCCTTTCCCTCCATGGTGTTTTAGGAACTTCCCAACGACCTGTTTCACTATGGAGCTCATGAGAGTTCGTTCTAATCTTCGCTATATTAATTTTCTTCTTTGAGCTAGTTAAAATAGAGAGATACTTTTGATCTTCTAGCGTGGGGTTGATGACCTTTTTATAATAACTTAATTTTCTTTTAGCTGCTAAATCTTTCTCACACCACATTTTTCTTTGAACTTAGAAGTAACAATATTTTTAATGTTATTAATGTTTTGCAATGCATCATTCTCGTTTATCTCCCAATGGTTTAACCAGGCCCTCATGGCTTTATACCACCCTCACTTGAGCCTTAGGTGGTTTTGGTTGGAATTTAAAGCTATCTTAGGAAGTCTATGGTCTCCTATGTTATTGAGTTTGTGCTTGTACACCAGAAGCCTAGTCATAGCTAGGCTCTCGATAGGGTGCATTGCTTTTAATTTTCAGGTTATATGTTATAAAACACTTTTGGATTTGCTCAATCTTTCTCCAAGATTCTCTAGAGATGCTGCAACCCCAGACCTCACATCCATATAAGATAACAGGAGTGACTAAAGTTTTAAAGAGGAACTTCTTTTTATCCCCCAATATGAGGTTTGTCATTTTACAGTTATTTTCAAGACCAAAATAAGCTTTCCACCCTCCATTAATCCTTTTCTCAATGCTATAGTTCTAGTTGAGCTTGTGATGAATATCAATTCCTCCAAGTTATTATTGTCATACATAAAATTAGGGTAAGTGTCCTTCTTGAATTTTATAATCATAACTTTTGTTTTGTCAGTGTTAGCAGTCATACCCATGGTAGAGCAGAAATCCTTAAGAAGCCTAAGTTGCTTATCAAGATCAGATGGGCACCTTGCAAGAAGAATGATATCGTTAGCATAGAGAAGAAGGATGATGACTATCCTAGCTACGATCATTCCAGCACATCCTGCTTCCTCTAAATACCCTTCAAGCTTGTCAATGTAAATGCCAAATAAGGTAGGGTTAAAGGGGGCAACCTTGTTTAACTCCAATATTACATTTAATATCTTTCGACCACCCCTCATTTCTTTTTAGCTTGGCAATTACATTCTCGTATAACCTTATAGCGGCAGCTCTCAACTCAAAAGGAACCTTTAGTGTTTGGTTGTGTTATATTCTTTCCATGACTAGCCCACGTAGTTAATCATGGGGTTAGAGGGGGGCCTTTGCCCCTCCCCCCTCGTTGCGCCAATTGTGTAGCGAGGAGGTGTCATAAGGGGTTTAGGGGTACCCGTAACCCCACTTTATGGGGTCAGGGGCAACACCCTAGAAAATTTTGGTTTCAGACCCTATGTTAGGTTGGGCGGACCCACCTATGGTTTTGTGCATGATTTTTACACACGTTTTTGGACACGATGGTTTTGGTCGATGGTTTTAGACGCGATGGCTTTTTCTTCCATGGTATTAGATGCTTCAGCATGTATAAATAAGTATTGTAACATTGAAAGGAGCATAATGAAAAATCAAGCTAGTAGTCCCGGTTTTGGGATCCAAGGGAAAATGTCTGTGTATATGTGTTCTATGTGTTATTCTCTCGCATTGTTTATTTTCTGTGTTTTAGAATTCGTATGAAAGTAATTTTTGTATGGGGTTAAAACCTATATTTGGTATTAGAGCTATTTGGCTTCAAGGGGACGCCTTTGTTGTTGAGGGGTTTCGCTTGGGCTTGTGGTAGACCCTATTTAGTGGAGATCTATGAGATCGATTCTGGTGGTGAAAGAAGATGGCGAGTAGTGGAAAGATAGAGATCCAGAAATTTAATGGTCAGAGTTTTGAATTGTGGAAACTCAAGATGGAGAATGTGTTGGTGGATAAAGATCAGTGGATCGCAGTAGATCCGGGTACTAAACTAACAGGAGTGTCCGATGAAGAATGGAAGAAGTTGGATCGGAAGGCAAAGAGCACAATATGATTATGTGTCTCAGAATCAGTATTGCTGAATGTATCAGGGGAAGCTACGGCAAAGGCTTTGTGGGACAGGTTAGGGACTTTGTACCAATCTAAGTCTCTGGTGAATAAACTATTCCTATGGAAAACGTTGTATAACATGAGGATGAAAGATGGAGACTTGGTGATATAGCATCTAAATGCATTTAATACTGTGGTAAGTCAGTTAGCATCTATTGATATTAAAATTTCCGATGAAGATAAGTGCATCAGTTTGTTGTGTTCTCTACCAGATTCGTGGGATAGTCTGGTTATTGCAATAGGTAGAAATGCAACTGCCTTACATTTTGATGAAATAGTCTCATTCTTGCTGACGGAGGAGATGAGACAGAAAAATATGGAGAGCCAAAATGGTGATGCCTTGTCTGTACGAGGGAAGTCCCAAAATAGAAACAAAAATAAGTCATTGAGTGGGATATCTAAATCTAGAGGGAGATCTAAATCTCCAGGAAAACCTGTAAAGGTGGTGTGCTGGAAATGCAGAAAGGAAGGGTACTACAAAAGGGAATGTAAATCTGAAGCTCTTGACAAAGGAAAGGGATTTGATGATGCTTCTTCTGCAGAGGCAAAAACCACCTCAGATGAAGGTGGGGATGTGTACTTGGCTTCTTCAAGTACACATGTAGATCGTGAGACATGGTTGATTGACTCAGGTGCATCCTTTCGCTTCACTCCCCATACAGAGTGGTTCTACGAGTATGAGAAATATGATGGTGGTGATGTCTTCTTGGGGGATGACACGAAGGCTAGAATCATTGGTCATGGAAAAGTAAAGTTGAAGCTGCAAGGTGGAAGGGTTAAAACACTTCTAGGTATTTTGCATATTCCTACATTAGCCAGAAATTTGATTTATGTTAGCAAGATGGATGATGCAAGTGTAAAAATAGTGTTCGAGAAGGATACCTGCAAGATGGTTCATGGAGAACTGGTATAGATACGGGGAGTTCAGATTGGAACTCTGTACAAGCTACAAAGTAGCACTGTTGTTGATGGGGGAAACAGTTCTATGGTTCCTGAAAGTGGAGCAGAAAATCTATTGGTCTCTGGAAAGAAGACCGTGTTGTGGCATCAAAGGCTTGGACATATTGGAGAGAAGGGCCTTCGAATACTTCATGGTAAAGATATGGTAGAAGGTATGAGTAATAGCTCTCTAGATTTTGATTTCTGTGAAAATTTTGTATACGGGAAGCAGAATTGGGTTAGTTTCCCCTCTGGTAGTAAGAGGGTGAAATATATATTAGAGCTTGTGCACAGTGACGTGTTTGGACCTGTGAAGGTTGCATCACTGGGTAAGTCTGTGTACTATGTATCATTTATATATGAATTCTCAAGGAATACATGGATATATTTCCTTAAGAAGAAATCTGAAGTCTTTGACAGGTTTACAGAATTTAAGTCTCTAGTGGAAAACTAGACAGAGAATAAGATAAAGGTGTTGAGGATTGATAGTTGTGGAGAGTTTTGTAGTAAGGAATTTGAAGAATACTATAAGAAGTGTGGTATAGCATGGCAGAAGACTACTTCATATACACCTCAGCAAAATGGAGTTGCAGAAAGAATGAACAAGACGTTCATGGAAAGGGCAAGAAGCATGCTCAGTGGTGCCGGGTTAGGACAAGAATTTTGGGCAGAGGCAGTGGAGACAGCATGTTACCTGGTCAACAGATCACCTTCATTAGTGTTGGAGGATAATACTCCACAAGAGGCATGGACTGGTAAGAAACCCTCTCTTTCACATCTGAGGGTATTTGGATGTGATGCATATGTACATGTTCCCAAGGAGAAAAGAACCAAGTTGGATAGTAAATCTAAAAAGTGCATCTTTATTGGGTATAAGGATGGTTTAAAGTGTTATAATATTTGGAACCTAGTAACAAGGAAGGTTGTGTACAGCCGAGATGTGGTGTTAAGAGAGGTGAAAGATGATATTAAACATGAATTCCAACCAAAGGAACCTAAGAAGATAGAGTTTGAGCTAAAGGAGAAAGACTCAGACTCTATAGCAGAGGAGGAATCAGAAAATGAAGAGCCACAAACTCCGGGTGTGAGAAGATCAGTTCGAGAAAGAAGGTAGCCAGAAAGGTATAGTCCATCTGCTTTCTGTTCAAATTTTGCTTTGTTTGTTACTAATGATGATCCCAGAACTTTGAAGGAAGCAGTGGATTCAGAGGATGGAAAACTCTGGAAAGAGGCCATGGTTGATGAAATGGCATCTTTGCATAAAAATGAGGCCTGTGATCTGGTAGAGTTGCCGGCTGGAAGGAAACCCAATGGCAGCAAATGGGTGTTCAAAAAGAAGACAAATGCAAAAGGGAAAAGTGGAGAAATACAAAGCTCGGTTGGTAGCAAAAGGTTATTCCCAGGTTCCGGGAATTGATTTTGGTGATTTTTTTCTCCTGTTGTCAAGGTAACTTCTATTAGATTACTTTTATCTATTGTTACTGATTTTGATTTTGAAGTAGAACAAATGGATGTGAAGACAACATTTCTTCACGAGGATTTGGAAGAGGAGATCTACATGAAGCAACCTGAAGGCTTTACAGTGAAGGGTAAGAAAGAACTGGTATGCAAGTTAAAGAAGTCTCTGTATGGGTTAAAACAGTCACCAAGGATGTGGTATCAGAAATTTGATGCATTTTTACGGGGACTTGGCTTCACCAAAAGCAAAGAAGATCATTGTGTGTATTTTAAATTATTTGGTGGCCGTGTTATTTATCTGGTCTTGTATGTGGATGATATGTTGCTGGTTGGAAATGACAAAGAAATTATCCAGGATTTAAAGACCCAATTTTCCTCCAAATTCGACACGAAAGATCTTGGTGCTGCAAACTATATTTTGGGCATGGAAATTAAAAGAGACCGAGAAAAGAGGAAGCTCTGGTTAAACCAGAGGAAGTATGTCGAGACAATACTGCAAAGGTTTAATATGCAGGATAGTAAACCGTTGAAGGTTCCTATTCCTGTAGGTGTGAGGTTATCTGCTGAACAGTGTCCCAAGACACAAGAAGAGGAAGAGGACATGTCCCGTGTTCCATATGCAAGTGTAGTCAGTAGCCTGATGTATGCAATGGCTTGTACTAGACTAGACATTGCGCATGCAGTGGGAGTATTGAGTAGGTTTATGTCAAAACCAGGGAAGGAGCACTGGACAGCAGTGAAGTGGGATTTCAGGTATTTGTGTGGCACTAGTGATTATGGTTTGTGCTACCAAGGAAGACTAGGATTGGACATAATGTTGGATATTCATGGCTTTGTCGATGCAAACTAGGCTGGGGATCTAGATCAGAGAATATCTACAAGTGGGTATGTGTTTAACCTATTTGGAGGTGCAGTCAGTTGGATGAATAAGAAACAATCTGTAGTGGCACTATCAACTACAAAGGCAGAATACATCGCATCCACTCATGTAAGCAAGGAATCAGTTTGGTTTCAGAGATTGTGTTCGAGTATGGGGTTAGTACAGGGATCTATAAGGATAGACTGTGATAGCCAAAGTGCAATTTTCTTGGCAAAGAACCCTGCATATCATTCAAAGACAAAGCACATTGATGTTCAATATCACTTTGTGAGGGATATGATAGAAGACAAAAAGGTGTTGCTGGTAAAGGTGGACACTTTGAAGAATACTGCAAATGCATTGACAAAATCTGTGAGCTATGAGAAGTTCTCTTGGTGTAGAGAGACAATGGGCGTTTAAGGGCTGGGAAAATGACTAAGCTCTCTTGTGGCCTCCTATGGAAATAAACGAACAAGTGGGAGAATGTTGGGTTGTGTTATATTCTTTCCACGTCTAGCCCACGTAGTTAACCAGGGGGTTAGAGTGGGACCGGATCCCCCCCCCCTTCATTGCGCCAATTGTGTAGCGAGGGGGGGTCACAGGGGGTTTGAGGGTTACCCATAACCCCACTTTATTGGATTCAGGGCAGCGCCAAGGAAAAATCTGGTTTTCGACCTTATGCTAGGTTGGGCGGACCCACCTCTGGTTTTGTGCATGATTTTCGGACATGTTTTTGGACGCAATGGTTTTCGGTCCATGGTTTTGGACGTGATGGTTTTTTGGTCCATGGTATTGGATGCTTCGGCATGTATAAATATGTATTGTAACATTGAAAGGAACATAATGAAAAATCAAGCTAGTAGTCCCGGTTTTGGGATCCTGGGTAAAATCTCTGTGTATATGTGTTTTATGTGTTATTCTCTCGCATTGTTTATTTTCTATGTTTTAGAATTCGTAAGCAGGTAATTTATGTACTAGGTTAAAACCTACATTTAGCTCTTCTAATCTATTCCAAAGGTTGTTTCTAGGGATCGTATTAGAAGCCTTTCTAAAGTCCACAAAGCAACAAAAGAGATTGGATTTATCATTACGACATTCCTCCATAATGATCCTAAGTGTAACGAGGTGGTTTGTTGTTGAGTGTTGCCTTCTAAAACCCGCTTGGCCTTTAGCCCGCTTACCTTCACTTTCAAGCCATATGCTCAATTTCTTTTCCAAAATAATGCCATATAACTTGGCTAAGAGAGGGTTGATCATAATTGTCCGATAATTAGAGGGGTTATTTGTATCCCCACTTTTAAAAATAGCGATAATGAGGCTCTCAGTCCATGTTTTAGGGAACCCTTGCTTAACTACTTGATTGAAAATCTTGTGAATGTGGGGGATGAGGACAGGACCTCCAATTTTTAAGATTTCTGCCTAGTAACCTTCAATGTCCTTAGCTTTCCCATTTGCTAGGCGATTATCCCCAAAATCAATGTCTTCTAATGAGAAAACTTCTTTCATTGTGAGGAAGGTTTCAAAGTTATTCATGACATTTGGAGATTCATAAAGCTTTTTAAGATAAGAATTCCAATCGTGTAAAGCAATTTTAATATTATCTTTAGTTTTCCTATTTAGAATCTGCCTCCAAAAGTTCTTAGGAGCTACCTTAGAGAGGTGTAAGAGATTCTATTGCCTTTTACGAACGTACTACCTCTTTTTCCTTTTAGTTAGGGCTTTGTATATTTTTATCTTGCCCGTTTTAAGAGATTCATCAACAAATTCCTTAATTTCTCTCCTCACACTTTTACAATCTTTGTCATACCATGGGTTGGTTTTGCTATTTCTTTTATTATTTGAAACTTCAATTGAGAACTTGTTAATAGAATATGAAAGGGTGTTATGAAGCTAGCTCAAGAAAAGATAGAAAAGATAGATCAACACCTTAGAATTCAGCCTCTTCGAGGGGGGAACCTCCTTTACATTACATAAATGAACAATTCTTGGATGATTCAAATGACAAAACCTCCTTTCTATATATAGGAGTCTAAGGAGTCACAATATAACCTATCCGACCTAACAATAACAATATAAAGCCACAAAAATAACAATAGAGGGATTCTATGGGGCACAGTAATAACAATATGAGGATAATAGGGGCACAACATTATTAATAAGGGATGCAACTACAATAGTAATGGGGTAATCACTAGTATTATGGGGACCCAACATGCCCCTATCCTTCAAAAAAGTGTTGTCCTCAACGCTTGAGTAGTTTTGGATGCTTCTGTATAAAATTCTCATCCTCCCATGTGGAATCTTTAGCGGATAAGTTCTTCCACTTGATAAGATACTACGAAATTGATCGATTTCGTAGCTGTCGAGTTCTTGTTTCTGTGACTGCTTCCAGTTACAATATAATTTTTCCTTCCTCGACAAGTTTTGGCAATATTCTTTGAACTGGGAGCTTTTCGCCTATAACCTTCTTTAAACATGAAACATGGAAAACTGGGTGCAATCGAGAAGCTGCAGGAAGCTCCAATTTGTATGCCATAGTACCAATCTTTTGCAACACTTTTTACAGACCATAATACTTTGTTGATAATTTATTATCCTTCTTAGATTGCTTAAGGGACATTTTCTTATATGGTTGTAGCCATAGGAATACCCAATCACCTACATCAAAACTTCTTTCACTGCGATGTTGATCTACCTGTTGTTTCATTCTATTCTGTGCCAACATGAGGTTATCCTTTAAGAGTTGGAGGACTTGTTGTTGATGTTCGATGTGATGTTCCACTGCTTGAACCTTAGAATTTTCTCTTAAATATGATGTGATGGATGGTGGTTGATATCCATAAAGTGCCATAAATGGCGTCATTTTTGTTGCTGTATGGAAGGAAGTGTTATACCACCATTCAGCCAAAGGCAACCATTTGACCCATTGTGTCTATTTATCAGATACAAAGCAACGAAGATATCCTTCCAAACATTTGTTTACTATCTCAGTTTTCCCATCAGATTGAGGATGATAAGATGAGCTATGAGGTAACTGAGTACCAAGACAAGAAAATAATTATGTCCAAAAATTTCCAGTGAAAATGGGATCTATGTCACTTACAATAATCTTTGGGTTTCCATGTAGCTTTTGAATTGTTTCCATAAATGCAGTAGAAAATGTATTGGCTTTAAATGGATGTGATAATGCACAAAAGTGTGCATACTTGGTAAGTCTGTCAACTACCACCATGATGACACTCTTTCCCTCAGACTTGGGTAAACCTGTGATAAAATCCATTGGAACCTCCTCCCAACATTGGCTTGGAATGGATAAAGGTTGTAATAGACCCGGTGTCTTAATTGTTTCAACTTTATTTTGCTGGCAAACCAAACATTCTGCCACAAATTTTTGAATATCTGATTTAAGGCCATCCCAAAAAAATTCCTTCTTAACCCTGTGGTAAGTTTTTAAAAATCCTGAGTGCCTTCCTAAGGGAGAAGTGTGCAATTCCATAAGAACCTTTTGTTTTAGTTGGGAATTCTTACAGAGGTATAAGCGATCTTTGTACCATAAAGAATCATTTTGCCAGCTAAATGTATCAGACGTACTGGAATCTTGTTGTAACTTTCGAATAAGTGCCCACACTTCTTCGTCATTCTTCCATTCCTCCCTTGCTTCGTTTATCCAATCTGGTTGGATAATAGAAATGGCGCACAACAATGCTTCCACATCCTCATCCTTTCTTGAGAGTGCATCTGCCACCACATTTTTCTTCCCTTTTTTGTAGATGATTTCAAAGTCATAACCCAACATCTTTGTGACCCACTTTTGTTTCTCTTCAGAGGATAATCTTTGTTCTAAAAAGTATTTAAGGCTATCATGATCCGTTTTTACCTTGAAGTGTCTTCCCATTAGGTAGGGTCGCCATTTCTTAAGTGCATGGAGTATTGCAAACATTTCCTTCTCATAAATAGCTTTGTGTAAAAACTTTCCCTTGATTGGATGACTTTCAAAAGCAATGGGTCTTTCATCTTGCATTAAAACAGCACCAATTCCATTTCCTGAAGCATCACATTCCACAATAAAGGTTTTTGTGAAGTTTGGTGTAGCTAAGACCAGTGCTTGGCACATTGCCTCTTTAAGATGTTCGAAGGCCTTTGTTGCTTCTGGAGTCCATGAAAATGCATCTTTCTTCAATAATGTTGTTAGAGGTGCTACTATTCTCCCATAATTCTTAACAAACTTGCGATAATACCCTGTCAACCTGAGAAATCCTCATAGATGCTTTATGGATGTGGGGATTTTCCATTCCTTAATGGCTTTAATTTTGCTAGGGTCTACCTTAACTCCTTCATGAGATACAATATGACCCAGATATTCCACCTCTTGTACTCCAAAGAAACATTTGGATCTTTTTGCATATAATTGTTTCTCCTCCAATAGTTGTAGCACCCTGTCAACATGTTCAACATGATCCTTCCAAGACTTGTTGTAGATTAGTATATCATCAAAAAATACTAACACAAATTTTCTAAGGAATGGTTTGAAAATGGAATTCATCAAACCTTGAAATGTTGAAGGTGCATTGGTAAGGCCAAAAGGCATGACCAAAAATTCATAATGACCCTCATGAGTTCTAAATGTTGTTTTCGGAATGTCTTCAGTCTTCATTCTGATTTGATGATATCTTGAACGAAGATCCAACTTGGTGAAGTAAATTGATCCATGCAATTCATCTAGTAATTCATCAATGACAGGAATGGGAAACTTATCTTTAATAGTGAGCTTGTTGAGCTCCCTATAATCCGGACACATGTTCCATGATCCATCCTTATTGTGCACTAATACTACTGGAGCAGAGAAAGAACTTTGACTCGGTTGAATTATACCAGCCTCTAGCATTTCTGCAACCATACGTTCAATTTCACTCTTTTGGGAATAGGGATATCTGTATGGCCTGATGTTTGGAGGAACCTGGAATCAGATGAATAGCATGATCATGATCACGAATAGGTGGGAGACCTTTGGGAGTCTCAATTACCTTGGAATGATTGTCCAAGACTTTTTGGAGATCTGCAGAAATAGATGATTCCAATGTGGAAACATCTAGTGAACATAATTGTGCAATTACACCCCTTTGTTCCTTTTTTCGAACTTTGTCATACCATTAGAGCTGATTATCTTTCCCAGTTTCCCTGCAATACCCATTAATTCAACTTCCTTTCCTTCCACAGAAAATTTCATGAAAAGTTCTTGAAAATTAAAAGCTATTGTACCCAAGGATTGTAGCCATTGGACTCCTAGTACAACATCAACACCTCCCATTGGAATGGAAAGCATTGGGCTAGTCAATACATATTCTCCCATCGATAGCTTGATATTATGGCATTTTCCAGAGCAATTTATTGTTCCTCCATTTGCAACCATCACTTGACACTCTGGTGTTGTATATAAGAAGAAATTCAATTCTTTTGCTACCTTACAATGAATAAAATTGTGGGTACTTCCTGAATCAATCAACACTTTTACCTTTTTCTTCTTGATTTGTCCTTCTATCTTGATGGTTTGAGGAGTGGTAATTCCCGCCAATGCATTACAAGATATGGTCAAATTCATTTCTTCTTTATCTATGCTTTTTTCCTGGAGTATATCCTCTTCTTTTGACCTTTCTTGCTCCTTTCCTTCTTCCTCTTCGCAATCTATGTAGAATAATTTCTTCTCACCACACTTATGACCTTTAGTGTATTTGCTATCACAACTGTAACAAAGCCCTTTTGCTCTTTTTTCTTCCAATTGTTGTGGTGTCAACCTTATAGGTTGTGGAATACTAGGGCAACAACACTTCCATCTTTATAGTTGTGAGTGGTATGCTTCCTGGTTGCCATAATTTTGCTTTCCATTTTTCTTGCTAACCTGAATGCCTTCTCTAATGAATCAGGTTCCCAAAGGTGAACATCATGTTGGATATTATCCTTTAAAGTCCCTATGAACACATCAATCCTATGCTCCTCTGGAATATTTTTTACCCTTATGTTCAATTTTTGGAACTCCTCAATGTGCTCCATTATTGAACCCTTTTGTTTGAGACTTATCAATTGGCTAAAAAAAGTGTTGCTTTTTGTATCCTCATAATGTGCTGTCAATTCTTCCATAAATATTGCCCAAGTGATAATTTGTTTATGAGAGAAAAGCCATTGATACCATACAAACTGATTTGGTTCCAAATATAAAGTTGCAATACGTACCTTTTGTGTGTTTTGGGCATTATTGAGATCGAAAAATTGCTCCATCTGTAATATCCATGTTGCGGGATCCTTGCCATCAAACTTCCTCATATCGATTTTTGGAATATGGTGGGTCTTCGATCCCACATTAGAGTCTATGAAATCATGATTAACATTTCTTTTGTTCGCATCATGAGTTTCCTTTACTACCTTTTCATCATTAGTAAGTATTTCTTGTAGAAAATTTGTCAAATCTGTCTTCAAATCTGCCATGTCTGTCCTCAAATTTGTCTTCAAATCCACCATGTCTCTCTTCAAATCTATCTTCAAATCATCCATCTTAGCTTCCACACCCTTTATCTTAGATTCCATGCCATTTATCTTAGCTTCTGTTATCTTTTTGAGAGTGACATTTGTTGCACTTGTTCTTGTAATTTTGATATATCATTTAGCACTTCTTCCTCTTCTTCATGAGTCATGCTAGAGATTTTAGGTTGCTTACTAGGTGTTTGCATTTTCTTTCTTCAGGGCACCAGTTGCCAATAATAATGCTCTACTATGCCCTTTAATTCCTTCAAAATAATTTTTCAAACCAATATTAAGCAAAAATTTAAAAGAATCTACACACCTTTTTTCACTTTGTAGGAGCTCGATATTGCCTATGATGTATCTCTGTACTTTAAAATCATCCAATTCTGAAATTGTGACTTTCAGTAGCCCTCTGTGTCCTCTTTCCAATGCCACCAATCTGATCCAATTTGGATTCTCTAAGGAAGAGTTACGCGAAATCTCCCACAGTGACCTGATTATAGACTAGTTCAGTAGAGCGAATTTGTATGACGTGCCATGAGTCATTGTTTTGACCTTTGGCTCTAGAAAATATATACAAGAAACTACAGTCCATCTTCTTTCTGTACCTTCTTACGAAATTTCAATCCGATGCTTAGAGAGAAAGTTATGACGATTTTCCCCAGGTCACCTGTTTGGAATGTAATTCAAGAGTCTACAAAAAGACCAACTTCCTCAGATCATATCTCCATAAATGCAGTGCGAAAAGCTCTAAAATTTAGACCTGAGGTTCAATGCGATTTCTTCTCAAATGGGTTTTTTTTAGCTTCTGAAACGTCGCAGAAAAAAAGTTATAGCGAAAATGCCACAATGACCTATTTGGAGCAGCGAAACCCTAGAATCCAAAGCTCTGATACCAAATGTTATGAAACCAGCTCAAGAAAATATAGAAAAGATAGATCAACACCTTAGAATTCAGCCTCTTCAAGGGGGCAACCTCCTTTAAATTACATAAATGGACAATTCTTGGATGATTCAAATGACAAAACCTCCTTTCTATATATAGGAGTCTAAGGAGTCACAATATGACCGAGCCGACCTAATAATAATAATATAAAGCCACAAAAATAACAATAGAGGGATTCTATCGGGCACAATAATAACAATATGGGGATAATAGGGGCACAACAATATTAATAATGGATGCAACTACAATAGTAATGGGGTAATCACTAGTATTATAGGGACCCAACAGAGGGTTGTAGTAAAATTATGATAGAGGTCTTCTATGTTGTCTATACTAGATAAAGGAAGAAAATTAGTTTTAATTCATTCATAAAAATATCATTTTTATTTCTATCAAATATTAAGTTCTTTTGGCTATAAGGATCATTTTCTATGGGATATCTATGCATGACAAAATTGAGAGTTATAAGTAAAGGCCTATGATCAGAGTCAGGCTTGTGGTCGTTTAAGATGTTAAAATTTATTATTTTGTTGTATAAAGGGAGATCGGAAATAACATAGTCTACCACGCTACTACCAAGCCCATGGATGTAGGTCATCTGGCTAGAGTTGGGCCACTTCTTTAAACCATTGCAAATTATGAGATCCTGAGCACTATAGAGCTTGACTAGCTCCAACCCAAACAAATTCTCCACGAGGTCTTCAGAGCTCATTTTGTACCTACTAGCTAGAGTAGGGTCTTCGTCTAACCAAAGAGGATTAGGGTTGGAATGATTGCTTAGAATAATATCTTGGTTGCTTGAAGTTTGAGCATTAAAGTCACCTATTAAAAGGATATTACCTTCATTCCTTAGGCTAGAAATATCATTCTCTAAACCATTCTATAAACTATTTGAATATCCATATTAACTATTTTATTTTAATATCAACTTCATATATGTGGATATATAGAAAGAGAAAGATTTTAAAAAATAAATTAATAATAATGAAATACTATAATGCCAAAGAGAAGAAGAAAATGAAAGTAAAAAAGTTCAATTACTTTGTAATAAGATTAATCACACAGAGATTTGTAATTCATCTCATTTTTAATACAAAATTAATATGTGACATTTAAGAAATATTAATGATAATAATTTAATGTGGCTATAAATAAAACAAGTATCCTAACTAATATATGAAATGGCCCTTTCTAAGCACTTTCTCTGGTCCTTTTTGCTCAAAATAAGGTAGATAATTTTAAGAACCATAGGTGTAGTTGTTTAATCTTCAAAGTTTGAGTACCTCAAGGTGTTTTTAGGGTGTTGAATTGATTTATGAATTCAAAAGTGTATTTTAAATAATAATAAATCACAATTTTGCTTTAAATTATATTGTAATATTTGGGTCAAAAAATACCTTTTGTCTATTAGTTAGGATACACTTGTTGGGTGCAATATTTGAGGATATTTCATGCATCTTTTTCCCCACTTTTGGCCATTTTCCCTCATTGAACCTACAATTTCCCCAGTACAATGCCACTCCCTCAGATTAAGAAGCAACCTTTTTTGTTGACATATTATTATGTTATTTTTGCTAAGTATTAAATGAAATAATGCTTTCTTTGGGATGACTAACCAGGGTATCTTTGGAAGAGTTCTTATGAATTTTTTTCTTTCTGGTGTTTCCATAACTACTTATCACCATGGGTGAACAGATGTTGTTGTTACTTCTTTCTACATGGTGTGAGTTGTTGTAAATTGTTGTTACACCCCGGGTTTGCCATTTCCTATTGTTACACCACGAAGTTGTTGTTACATTGCAAATTGTCAAGATTGTAGCCACCATTTTCAAACACAACTGTCAAGGGTTGCATGAAGTAATTCCATGCTGACAATTAAGAATATCTGAGCAGTTACGATTGTGTCTAAACAAGAGTGGTGTAACCATAACAAATCTTTATTAAAAGTAGTTTGTAACAATTTCTATCTTTCTATTATTTATGTTAGCTTAATCAACATGAGAATCACAAGATTCTCATGATTGATTCATTTCCCTAATTTTGAGGCTTTGTAAAGACTTTGTAAAAGAGCATAGTCTCATGAGAAGGGGACAACAGATGGAATAGATATAATACCGACATTATGATCTTGCACTTTTCCACTATTTTAATACAAGCATATATCTAGTGATGTTACTGCAATTTCCGTGTTGAATTCTTAAATACTTTTCATTTTACTCCTAAACCATGCTACGGAGGAAGGGCGCTCCTCTTTAGCAGGGATCACAACGTTAATAGGATATTTTTCTTTTATCTTTTAGTGTGAATTTCTTATTATTGTTGCACACATTTCATTCTGGGATATATACACTTATGCTTTCATATTATTGTGTTTTGTTACACATGTTAATCAATTCCATACTACTCAATTGTTGTTACATCTTTAGCTGATACTGTATGGTGCACCTATATTTATTCTAAAGTTCTTATGAAGTGTGGATTATTTCCTTTCTGATTGTGTTACATTCCTGCAGTGTGCCTTTTAATTCCTACAAGCATGTGTTCCCATTTTGCAAGAGTGCTTCAATTTCTGCAAGTGCATTCAGCCACATATTTTTCTATTTTACATGGTTGTTACATGTATCAGCACAAATGGTGCAGATTCCTTTGAAATAAGAATACCTACCCTGGTTTATAATTAATGATTGTGGTTTAGTTACTTTAGGAGTGATAAAACTTCACAAACATTTTTTCAATGTTGTCAGGGAAGGTTGTCAACAATACAATCAGCCAATGCTTTCTTTTGGATTTCCTTTTCATAGAGTGTCTCTAGTTTTATAGATGTTGGGCAGTACTATGAGAAGTAAGAACCTACTCATCACTCTAACATACTTGAGTAGGCTCACCACTATAATAATCAAGACACTTAGGGTGTGAAAATAATTACACATTGGGTCCATGTGTAGAATGTATGAGTGAAGAAGAAGCAAAAAGTAGGAACCCTAATAAACCTATAGGAAAAAGGGGTCGAAAAAAGAACAAGAAAAATACTGTTCAAGGGAGAGTAAAATTTATCCAGGAATTGATCTCAAAAGAAGAAAGGGTGCAATCAACACCACATAGGGACATGAGAAAAACAGGCCTACAAAAAGTTGTTGCTACTACATTAAAATCAGGAGTATCAGGTTCCTTTGTTTTAGGACTCCATTTTCCTCAAACTAGTCTACAAACTCCTAAATCTGTAAAATCAACTTAGGAACAACAAGGAGAAACCAGTGGCCAAGATTTTGGATTAGAAGGATAAGGGGAAACCAATGGGAAATATCAAGGACCAAAATCGAAAGAAAATTCTTTCACTTTCCAATACCCAAACTCAAGCAGTGCAATAAAACAAATAGCCCCAAAACAATCCAAGTAATTATCACAAGAATCCTGTTGGGTCCCTATAATACTAGTGATTACCCCATTACTATTGTAGTTATACCCCTTATTTATATTGTTGTGCCCCTATTACCCCCATATTGTTATTTCTGTGCCCCATAGAATCCCTCTATTGTTATTTTTGTGGCTTTATATTATTATTGTTAGGTCGGCTGGATTATATTGTGACTCCTTAGACTCCTATATATAGAAAGGAGGTTTTGTCATTTGTATCATCCAAGAATTGTTCATTTATGTAATGTAAAGGAGGTTTCCCCCTCGAAGAGGCTGAATTCTAAGGCGTGGATCTCTCTTTTCTATCTTTTTGTGAGCTGGTTTCATAACATTTGGTATCAGAGCTTTGGATTCTAGGGTTTCGCTGCTCCAAACAGGTCATCGTGGAATTTTCGCTATAACTTTTTTTTTGTGACGTTTCAGAAGTCGCAAAAAAAACCCATTTGAGAAGAAATCGCGCTGAACCTTGGGTCCGAATTTCAGAGCTTTTCGCGCGATATTTGCGGAGATATGATCTGAGGAAGTTGGTCTTTTTGCAGACTCCTGAATTACATTCAAAACAGGTGACCTGGGGAAAATCGTCATAACTTTCTCTCTGGGGATCGGATTGAAATTTCGTAAGAAGGTACAGAAAGAGGACGGACTGTAGTTTCTTGTATGTGTGTTTCAGATTCAAAGGTTGAAACAGTGACTCGTGGCACGTCGTACAAGTTCGCTCTACTGAACTAGTCTAAAAGCAAGTCACTGTGGGAGATTTCACATAACTCTTCCTTGGAGAATCCAATTTGGCTCAGACTTGTGGCATTGGAAAGAGGACGCAGAAGGCTACTACAGGTAGAAATTTCAGAACTGGATGATCCAAAATTACAGAGATACATCAGATTCAATATCAGGCTTCTATAAAGTGAAAAAAGGTGTGTAGTTTTTTTTTTAATTTTTGTGTAAGCTTGGTTTAACGGAATTCAAAGGGCATAGTAAAGCATTATTATCGGTAACTGATGCCCCGAGGAAAGAAAATGCAAACACCTAGTAAGGAACCTGAAAGCTCTAGCATGACTCATGAAGAAGAGGAAGAAATGCTACATGATATATCAAAATTACAAGAACAAGTGCAACAAATGTCACGCTCACAAAAGCTAACAGAAGCTAAGATAAATGGCGTGGAATCTAAGATAAAGGGCATGGAAGCTAAGATGGAGGATTTGATGGAAAATTTGAAGATAGATTTGAAGACAGACATGGAAGAATTGAAGAAGTTGCTACAAGAAAGGGTCACTAATGGTGAAAAGGTAGTAAAGGAAACTCATGATGAGAACAAAAGAAATGTTAATCATGATTCCATAGACTCTAATGTTGGATCGAAGACTCACCATGTTCCAAAAATCGATATGAGGAAGTTTGATGGCAAGGATCCCGCCACATGGATATTACAGATGGAGCAATTCTTCGATCTCAATAATGTGCAAAACACACAAAAGGTACGTATGGCAACTTTATATTTGGAACCAAATCAGTTTGTATGGTATCAATGGCTTTGTTCTCGTAAACAATTTATCACTTGGGCAATTTTTACGGAAGAATTGATAGCACATTATGAGGATACAAAAAGCAACACTTTTTTTAGCCAATTGATAAGTCTCAAACAAAAGGGTTCAATAATGGAGCACATTGAGGAGTTCCAAAAATTGAACATAAGGGTAAAAGATATTCCAGAGGAGCATAGGATTGATGTGTTCATAGGGTCTTTAAAGGATAATATCCAACATGATGTGCGCCTTTGGGAACCTGATTCATTAGAGAAGGCATTCAGGTTAGCAAGAAAAATGGAAAGCAAAATTATGGCAACTAGGAAGCATACCACTCACAACTATAAAGACGGAAGTGTTGTTGCCCATAGTCTTCCACAACCTACAAGGTTGACACCACAACAATTGGAAGAAAAAAGAGCAAAAGGGCTTTGTTACAATTGTGATAGCAAATACACAAAAGGTCATAAGTGTGCTGAGAAGAAATTATTCTACATAGATTGTGAAGAGGAAGAAGAAAAGGAGCAAGAAAGGTCAAAAGAAGAGGATATATTCCAGGAACAAAGCCTAGATGAAGAACAAATAAATCCGACCATATCTTGTAATGCATTGGCGGGAATTACCACTCCTCAAACCATCAAGATAGAAGGACAAATCAAGAAGAAAAAGGTAATAGTGTTGATTGATTCAGGAAGCACCCACAATTTTATTCATTGTAGGGTAGCAAAAGAATTGAATTGCTTCCTATATCCAGCACCAGAGTGTCAAGTGATGATTGCAAATGGAGGAACAATAAATTGTTCTGGAAAGTGCCATAATATCAAGCTATCCATGGGAGAATATGTATTGACTAGCCCAATGCTTTCCATTCCAATGGGAGGTGCTGATGTTGTACTAGGAGTCCAATGGCTACAATCCTTGGGTACAATAGCTTTTAATTTTCAAGAACTTTTCATGAAATTTTCTGTGGAAGGAAAGGAAGTTGAATTAAGGGGTATTGCAGGGAAACCAGGAAAGATAATCAGCTCTAATGGCATGACAAAGCTTCTAAAAAAGGAGCAAAGAGGTGTAATTGCACAATTATGTTCGCTAGATGTTTCCACATTGGAATCATCTATTTCTCCAGATCTCCAAAAAGTCCTGGACAATCATTCCAAGGTATTTGAGACTCCCAAAGGTCTCCCACCTATGCGTGATCATGATCATGCTATTCATCTGATTCCAGGAAGTGTTCCTCCAAACATCAGGCCGTACAGATATCCCTATGTCCAAAAAAGTGAAATTGAACGTATGGTTGCAGAAATGCTAGAGGCTGGTATAATTCAACCGAGTCAAAGTTCTTTCTCAGCTCCAGTAGTATTGGTGCACAAGAAGGATGGATCATGGCGCATGTGTCCAGATTATAGGGAGCTCAACAAGCTCACTATTAAAGATAAGTTCCCCATTCCTGTCATTGATGAATTACTGGATGAATTGCATGGATCAATTTACTTCACCAAGTTGGATCTTCGTTCGGGATATCATCAAATCAGAATGAAGATTGAAGACATTCCGAAAACGGCATTTAGAACTCATGAGGGTCATTATGAATTTTTGGTCATGCCTTTTGGCCTTACCAATGCACCTTCAACATTTCAAGGTTTGATGAATTCAATTTTCAAACCATTCCTTAGAAAATTTGTGTTAGTATTTTTTGATGATATACTAATCTACAGCAAGTCTTGGAAGGATCATGTTGAACATGTTGACAGGGTGCTACAACTATTGGAGGAGAAACAATTATATGCAAAAAGATCCAAATGTTTCTTTGGAGTCCAGGAGGTGGAATATTTGGGTCATATTGTATCTCATGAAGGAGTTAAGGTAGACCCTAGCAAAATTAAAGCCATTAAGGAATGGAAAATCCCCACATCCATAAAGCATCTGCGAGGATTTCTTGGGTTGACAGGGTATTATCGCAAGTTTGTTAAGAATTATGGGAGAATAGCAGCACCTCTAACAACATTATTGAAGAAAGATTCATTTTCATGGACTCCGGAAGCAACAAAGGCCTTTGAACATCTTAAAGAGGCAATGTGCCAAGCACCGGTCTTAGCTACACCGGACTTCACAAAAACCTTTATTGTGGAATGTGATGCTTCAGGAAATGGAATTGGTGCTGTTCTAATGCAAGATGAAAGACCCATTGCTTTTGAAAGTCGTCCAATCAAGGGAAAGTTTTTAAGCAAAGCTATTTATGAGAAGGAAATGTTGGCAATACTCCATGCACTTAAGAAATGGCGACCCTACCTAATGGGAAGACACTTCAAGGTAAAAACGGATCATGATAGCCTTAAATACTTTTTAGAACAAAGATTATCCTCTGAAGAGCAACAAAAGTGGGTCACAAAGATGTTGGGTTATGACTTTGAAATCATCTACAAAAAAGGGAAGCAAAATGTGGTGGCAGATGCACTCTCAAGAAAGGATGAGGATGTGGAAGCATTGTTGTGTGCCATTTCTATTATCCAACCAGATTGGATAAACGAAGCAAGGGAGGAATGGAAGAATGACGAAGAAGTGTGGGCACTTATTCGAAAGCTACAACAAGATTCCAGTACTTCTGATACATTTAGCTGGAAAAATGATTCGTTATGGTACAAAGATCGCTTATACCTCTGTAAGAATTCCCAGCTAAAACAAAAGATTCTTATGGAATTGCACACTTCTCCCTTAGGAGGGCACTCAGGATTTTTAAAAACTTACCACAGGGTTAAGAAGGAATTTTTTTGGGATGGCCTTAAATCAGATATTCAAAAGTTTGTGGCGGAATGTTTGGTTTGCCAACAAAATAAAGTTGAAACAATTAAGACACCGGGTCTATTACAACCTTTATCCATTCCAAGCCAACGTTGGGAGGAGGTTTCAATGGATTTTATCACAGGTTTACCCAAGTCTGAGGGAAAGAGTGTCATCATGGTGGTAGTTGACAGACTTACCAAGTATGCACACTTTTGTGCATTATCACATCCATTTAAAGCCAGTACAGTTTCTACTGCATTTATGGAAACAGTTCAAAAGCTACATGGAAACCCAAAGATTATTGTAAGTGACAGAGATCCCATTTTCACTGGAAATTTTTGGACAGAATTATTTTCTTGTCTTGGTACTCAGTTAGCTCATAGCTCATCTTATCATCCTCAATCTGATGGGCAAACTGAGATAGTAAACAAATGTTTGGAAGGATATCTTCGTTGCTTTGTATCTGATAAACAGACACAATGGGTCAAATGGTTGCCTCTGGCTGAATGGTGGTATAACACTTCCTTCCATACAGCAACAAAAATGACCCCATTTATGGCACTTTATGGGTATCAACCACCATCCATCACATCATATTTAAGAGAAAATTCTAAGGTTCAGGCAGTGGAACATCACATCGAACATCAACAACAAGTCCTCCAACTCTTAAAGGATAACCTCGTGTTGGCACAAAATAGAATGAAACAACAGGCAGATCAACATCGCAGTGAAAGAAGTTTTGATGTAGGTGATTGGGTATTCCTACGGCTACAACCATATAAGCAAATGTCCCTAAAGCAAGCTAAGAAGGATAATAAATTATCACCAAAGTATTATGGTCCGTACAAGGTGTTGCAAAAGATTGGTACTATGGCATACAAATTGGAGCTTCCTGCAGCTTCTCGATTGCACCCAGTTTTCCATGTTTCATGTTTAAAGAAGGTTATAGGTGACAAGCTCCCAATTCAAACAATATTGCCAGAACTTGACGAGGAAGGAAAAATTATATTGGAACCGGAAGCAGTCACAGAAACAAGAACTCGACAGCTACGAAATCGATCAATTTCAGAGTATCTTATCAAGTGGAAGAACTTATCCGCTGAAGATTCCACATGGGAGGATGAGAATTTTATGCAGAAGTATCCAGAACTACTCAAGCGTTGAGGACAACACTTTTTTGAAGGAGAGGGGCATGTTGGGTCCCTATAATACTAGTGATTACCCCATTACTATTGTAGTTATACCCCTTATTTATATTGTTGTGCCCCTATTACCCCCATATTGTTATTTCTGTGCCCCATAGAATCCCTCTATTGTTATTTTTGTGGCTTTATATTATTATTGTTAGGTCGGCTGGATTATATTGTGACTCCTTAGACTCCTATATATAGAAAGGAGGTTTTGTCATTTGTATCATCCAAGAATTTTTCATTTATGTAATGTAAAGGAGGTTGCCCCCTCGAAGAGGTTGAATTCTAAGGCGTGGATCTCTCTTTTCTATCTTTTTGTGAGCTGCTTTCATAACAAATCCATATCTACAGAACATTCGTATGAACAATATTTAGAAGGATACTTACCATAACAAGAATCAGGGGAATTCCCAATAATAACAGGACAGATTTCACTATTACCAATTTTAAATTTCCAATAAGTGATATAAGGGGAGAAACCCCATGAAAAATATCCCTCTATCATCCCTTCCATCTTTCTAGGGATTGGTTGTAGAAGATACTGATACTTTTTGTTTGAGTTAGATGTTCTGTGTAGGAATTATGACTACACCTCAGATGCTCGGAAGATAAAACTATTTCTTGCCACTCTAAAAGGAGAAACATTAATATGGTTTATGGGATTAGGTTTTGCCACTATCTGAACATGGGGAGATATGAAGACTACGTTTCTGGGAAAATACTAGGAGTATTTTTGAGCCAGAAATTTAAGAGAGAATATATTCAGAATGACACAGAAGGAAGAAAATAACTTGGAAGATTAGATTGAACAATTCCATTATAATTTACAAAGGTACAAACGTAGCGATCTAGATCTAGAGATTTTGAAAATACTATTGATTTGAGGGATGAGAGATGATTGCCTTAACATGTTGAACTTGTTAGGAAAAGGAGATATATCTCAAGAGCCATATGATGATATAATAAAACTTTTCTTAAGGTGTTCGCGAGGATCATCACGAGGGAGAAGCATTGCCTTTGTTAAAATACAAAAATCTGCAAATGGAGGTGTGACTAGAACTGAGATTGGAAACTTGTTTGAGAATCTTAAGATCGATCTTCTAGTACCTTATTTTCCCAATTGACAACAACACAAGGGAAAAATACATAGGATGGTGCTAATAAGGCCTTGGTTTCATTATACCCAATATGTAAAGAGAAACATTCCTTGAACGAATGTAGAGTCAACAACAATAACTTGTACAATCCTTATGACCTGGAGAATTCTATAGGCTAGTATGTAGAGCGCCCAAGACTAAAGGCAACACTCAAGGAATCAAGAAAGAAGGCTCAGTATTCTTACTTTATTGGGTTTAGGAACCCTTTCAATCCATTGAATAATGTATATAATACTCAACAATTTCCAAGGTAGTATCCAACCCCCCCATAGCTCAATTTCCTTGACCATGGAACTAAAGGTCTCCTTCTCCACCTTCTCAGTATCCTTCATCTCACCCATACTCTTGGCCTCAAAAACTCTTTAGGTCCAGTCCCTCCTTCATTACCAGTGCAGCAACAATTGCAAATTCCACCTCTCTCATCATCTTCTACCACTCTTCCCATACATCCCTAATTACCTGTATAGTCTAACCCTAACCCAAATAATAATGCAGCTCAGAATATAGAAGCCCCCATTTCCTTCTAGGCTTACTACATTACCCCTGTTGAATGCAACAAGATCCACCTTCGATTAGGAAACGTAGTAAACTCAAAATCCTCCCATGTCATTCCTTAAGGGGAATGTGAATCATCTAGGGCTGATCCTCTGTATTTTGACGAAACTGCTACACCTGTAACAGTTGATTCAAATAATTTTGACACATCTATAACAACCAATACAGCTGTTATAGTGACTAAGGACCCTACATATCTGCAAAGATTAGCTAAAACTAGGATGATTCCACAACCTAAATTTGATTTCCTCAGCAAGTTAAAAAATATGCACATAAGGATTCCCATCCTCCAGGCCATTAAGGATGTCCCCATCAATGTGAAAATAGTAAGATACCTATGTGTTAAGAAACCTGGAAGGAAGCCCAAGGATCTTGTTACCATCCATGTGATGGGAAAATTATCAGAACTAATGACTAGTCAGCCTCTTTTGGCTAAATACAATGACCCAGGGAATCCTACAGTCACTATTTATATTGATGAGAATCCCATTCCAAACACATTAATTTATTTTGGGGTAGTAATCAATGTAATGACTAAGGAAACCTTTACCACTTTAGGACTACATAGGCTGAGATAAACACCTACAGTGCTAGAACTAGCAGATAGGTCATGTGTTAAACCTAAAGGAGTGGTAGAGGACGTAGTCATCACAGTAGATTTCTAGAGGTACCTAGAAAAATTTATTATTTTACAAAAAAAATCAAATCTGGAGGGACATCCCCTGATATTAGGAAGGCCTTGGTTGTCCATTATGGACACATTCATAGGTTGCATGTTGGGCTTCATGATGATTTCATATGGACAAGCCACAAAGAACCTCAGCCTCTATCCTCCTGCAAAACCAAGTAAGGATTTGGAAAATCCCTTATGGGATGAATTTGAACCTGAATCAGATCATTCCCAACCACTCCTCACTCTTGGAAAAGGCCAATATTTTAAGAATGAAACAAAGGATGACACTATCAATGGCTTTATTAGTAATTCCCTTGTTTTTACTTCTATTGATGATTTAGGGGTAGAAGATACCATGGAAGACTTGAGTCTAGAACATATGAAAACCGCCCCTAATCTCAAGAGCAGCTCACTTGAAATAGAGCCCGGCAAAAATCTAAGTATTAATCCTAATCTAATGCCTAAACAAAATAGGATGTTGTTAGAGCTGTTATAGAGAGATAAAAGGGAATTTTCATGGGATTACACAGACATGAAAGGAGTTCACCCCGGCTTGTGTAACTACCACATCTAATTTAAAGGACATTGCAATCTAGTTAAGAAACCACATCGATGCATGAACCCAACACTTAAAGAAGTAGTAAAATAAGAATTTCAAAAGCTTCTAAATTCCAACTTCATTTATCCTATCTCTGACATCCATTGGGTATCTCCACTTGTTATTGTTCCTAAAAATAATGCCAAGTGGAGGGTCTATGTAGATTACAGACAACATAACAAAGCAACTCAAAAGGACCATTTTCCTTTGCCATTTATAGATCAGGTCCTTGACACCTTACCTAGAAAAAAGTTCTTTTCATTTCTAGATGGGTTTAGTGGTTATAATTAGATACAGATTTCCCTAGAGGATCAGGATAAAACCACCTTTACTTTATCGTGGGGGACTTTTACATACAAAGTTCTCCCTTTTGGACTCTGTAATGCACCAACAACCTTCTAGAGGTCAATATTGCGGATATTTGCGGATTTTCTAAATGACTATTTAGAAGTATTCATGGATGACTTTACACCTTATGGTGACGGTTTTGAAACAACATTAACCAATCTCCAAACAGTGCTAGAGCGATGTAAGAAAAATGATCTTTCTTTAAGAAACAAAAAATGTCACATGATGATGAATGTAGGAATTATGCTTGGGCATTATATTTATGTTGCAAGAATAAAATTAGTCCCTACTAAGATAAAAGTAAATGTGCAAAATTCCAACTTCCAAAACATAGGAGGTACATAGTTTTTGGGACATATAGGGTATTACAGGAGGTTTATAGAAAAAATTTCAAAAATTTCCTTCCCTATTATTTTATCTGCTTACTAAATATGTGGAATTAGTTGGGACAAGGAAATGTGAACATGCCTTTAAAGAGTTAAATCAGTGTGTATCAACAACCCCAGTTTTGCGAGGACCGCACTGGGATCTGTCTTTTCACATAGAAACAGATGCATCTAATACTGCTATGGGAGTTATGTTAGGTCAACTAGAATAGAAGAAGCCATATGCCATCTAGTACATCAGCCAAAATCTAAATTCAATAGAGTTAAATTATACAGTTATAGAAAAATAGTTTATTGTAGTAATGCATGCCATTAATAAATTTAGGCAATACATTACAAGTTATCAAATATGTGTGCACACTGACCACTCTACCATATGTTTCTTAATGAATAAAAATGTTACTAATGGTAGGGTTGCACGTTGGTTGTTGCTGTTACAAGAATTTTATATAAAAATCTTAGAGAAACCTGGAAAATAAATGTAGTGGGTGATTTTCTTTCTAGTCTAACTGTTAATAGTGATTGCATGGTCATTGAGGATTCTTTTCTAGATGAATATCTTTTTGCTATTTCAACTCACTCACCATGGTATGTAGACATAGATAACTACCTAGATGCAAGGAGTATTAGGGATTTTTGAGGTCTGAAATGGGCCTCCTAAGAAAATTATAAAATAATAGTGGAAATAATAAAATAATATTAGATTACATCATCAAATTTTAGAGGGAAAAAAGAAAAAACTATTTTTTCAACTCGTATTTTCAACTTATCTCCCTATGGGTTTACTCAAATTTCAAGTGATAGAACTCATTGGATGAATAATTTGATTCATCATCCAAGTATTACTCATGTTGCATACTTTCGATGGACCTTTCTACTTGAAAAATGATAAATACATGAAAAATATGATTGCAATCACACTTTTTCATGTATTTCTCATTTTTCGTGTAGTAGAGTCCATCAAAAGTATGCAACATGAGTACTCCTTGAATGAGGAACTAAATTTTGCATCCAATGATTACTCCTGCTCGAAATTTGAGTAAAACATTAAGGAGATAAGTTAAAAATATAAGTTGAAAAAGTAGTTTTATTATTTTATTATTTTTAATATTTTTACTTTTTTACTCCAAAAAAGGTGAATCATCCCCCATGATTGACATCATCATATTGAATCCTATTGATTCTTATAAAGTTTATTTTGTTATACATTTTTCTTAGGAGGCCCATTTTAGACATCAAAATTTCCCTAATGATTTCCACAATATTTGTCCTCAAAAGAAAAGAGGAAGATTGTTCAGCAGAGTGCAAGTTAGTCTTGGGTAGAAGGATACCTATACCACATAGGGCCAGATCATCAAATCACGCATTGTGTGAGAGAGGATGAGATTTTTGACATCCTTAGAGCCTGTAATGAGGAACCTTGTGGAGGACACTTTGCTGAGAAGAGGACATGGCATAAAGTGCTTTCAACATGATATTATTAGCCTATCATGTTCCAGGATGCAAAGAAATTTGTGAAGGGATGTGACAGTTGTCAGAGAATGGTTCAACCACTCCAGTTAGATGAAATTTTGTTACAACCTCAAATATTCTTGGAACCATTTGAGAAGTGGGCCTTAGACTTTGTAGGACTAGTTAATCCTTCATCTCAGTAGAAGTCATACATTCTAGTATGTACATATTATGTCATAGAATTTGTTAAATCAAACACACTAACGAGGGCAACTGAACAGGTTATTTCACATTTCTTATTTAAAGACATTTTTTTTTCATTTTGGAGTGATTTGAGAAATATTGACAAATGGAGGACCACAATTCACATCTCATTTGATCCAGAGGTTAGTTGAGAAATTCAAGATCTATCACAGAATTACCTCACCATATCATCCATAGGAAAATGGTCAAGTGGAGAGCACTAATAAGGTTATTGAAGGAATTCTCACTAATATTGTAGCCGTCTACCAGAGGAACTAGACTGATAAACTTCCAGAAGTACCATGGGCATGCAAAACCACATGGAGAAATACTACTAGATTTTCACCATACAAATTGGTGTATGGTAAAAACCCATTATTTCCCGTTGAGTTCGAAATAAAAACAGCCATAACAACATTGCAAGTGAACCTAGATTTGACTACAACTCAGAAACATTAGTTGAACTATTTAAATGAACTAGATGAGAAGAGATTGGTTTCTATTGAGCAAACAGGCATCATCCAGTGGTAGAGGGCTAAGTGGCATGACAAGTTTATAAAAAAATAAAGTGTTTTAGAATGGTGATTATGCTAGACTGTATGATCCACGATTGAAATACTTCAAGAGGAAGCTCTGCACCAGATTTCTAGGTCCTTATGAGGTAGATACAGTCTTTGACAATGGACTATGAGATTAATTACCATACACAATGCCAAAGTGCCATTGCTTGCCAATGGGCATTGTATTCGGTTATATCATAAACCGACCTCAAAGGATTCATTTATCAACATTGTCTCAGGATCTAAGCTTCAAGTTATGAGGGTAGGAAAAATTCTCTTGTGCTATCAAATTATTAAATTCCAATAAGTGTAGCAGCTAGAAACCAACTTTTGTTGGCAGTTGATACACCAAAAAAAATTAATAATAATAATTAGAATAAATAAATAAATATATATATATATATATATATATATATATATATATATATATATATATATATATATATATATATATATATAATAAATAAATCTACTTGTGAAAACCTCTTGTGGGGCATAGGAAGATAGTTGTACCAGCTGAAAACCACTTTGTGGTAGTTAATACACATTTTCCTTTTAATAAATTCTACAACAACATGTTATTACTCATATGTCATAGATGTCATGTTGTTACAAGCCTGTTTTTATTTATTTAACTTACATTATTCTCAGAATTATTTTGTAGGCACAAATTGTAATTCCCTCAAGTGAATACATTGTTGTAATAAAGTACCGCTAAAAATTTATTCAATCATCATGGAGAAATTCGTTTTTTGTTACATTTGTAGCAACCGATCCAAATGAGATGACTATAGCATGGAACTAGTTCCAATTGTCTACTTCAATAATCACCATCACAAACATTTTTTTTGTCAGTATCAATCGAATCATGCTCTGGTAAGTCATTCAGAAAACTAATATTGTTTTTTCTTTATTTAGAAATTATGGTAGTTAATACACCATTTCATTTGGACGGCGGAGGACGACCTTTGCATTTAAGTTGGTTGGGGGGGGGGGGGGGGGGGGTGGCAGAGAGAACGAATCATTTTGTGATTCGTGACATAACCCAATTTGAAGTGAAAATACCTATTAATCATTACCACCTTTCATGACTGATCATCTCATTAATTTGAACTGTATCCAAGTCATATTTTCACACTTTTAAATTAATGATGAAACAATAACCTATATCGTACAATTTCTAACCTGATATCCTTTCCTATTTCCCTGATACGCCCCATGGTAGCTCTACACCCTCATTGCACAAAATTTTCAAGAATTGTGATGGCAAGCAGGAAAACGTTTATAGTGATTGTTGTAGTAATTAGTGAAGGTTATGTAACCGTGAAGGATGGGAGGAGAAGTAGTAAGGCATGAACCAGATTCCATTGAGGCTTTGGAAAAATGTCCAAAAGCATATAAAATTTATATAAAAGCAATATGGATCGAGTTTTGTGAGTGACTTAGAGTGTCGGATGAGAGTGTTGATTTAGAATTTTCTCAAAATATGAATAGGAATCGAGCAGAGGTCGGAGTCCTAAAACTGGAGATTATGGAGGAAGTGATTGCTAGAGTAACAACACTTGGACTAGAAGGGAAGAGGTGGTTCAACCGAAAAATTAATGACCCATCCCTTAAAGCTAAATTCTTGTAGGGAGAAGCACTGTTGGTCAAGAAGGGAAGAGAAATTGACCGCCTTTCCTTTCCTTAGTTGTGGAACGATGTTTCCTTTTTCATTATCAAGTACATTACATGTGAGGGGTGCTCAACAATAGTTTTCAACTATCATTTTCCGTTGCTTAGCCATCTTCAACATGGGCAACTAGTTAATCTCCCCCATTTTCTATTGGAAAATTTGAAACACATAGTTGCCTCGGTAAAGGTATCCTCGCATCCATGGGGCTTCATTACCAATCATGGCCTCATAAAACTGATAACAATGGAAGATCTGGAGCAAAAAGGAAGAAATTGGGAAGATTTTATCAGTAAAGGAGCATAAACCCCATGATAGAGACAAGTTGAAACTCCTACAGATGATCTTGGGGAAGTTGATACAGCTAAGGAGTAGGGACAGCCTTTGGGAATTAGAGTTAAGAAGAGGTCACTTGAGAAACCTGTGGGTGGCAGAATACTGAAGAAAAGGGTTAAGTTTGGTACTCAACCAAAACCCTCGCCACTATCCAAGAAGAAACCAGGCAAGAAAAAATAACAAAGAGGAAGCAAGAAGAGATAAAGAAGAAAAAGAAGAAGAGACAGACCAAGAAAGAAGACACTTATTCATCAAGTAAGAATGAAACTTGGAATTTTCTTCTTAAAATTAAGAAGCTAGAAGCAGAAAATAACGAATTAAAGTGCCAATTAAGAGATATAAAAATGAAACGAAGGTTCTGAATCTCGATACATTGGAAGAGGTTATTGATAAGTTGGGATCAAAAACCACATAGGGGCCTTCATGTATAGCAAACACTATGGGTTTGGCAATAGAAGGATACAAGATTTGCATTACAAACACCATCTTAGAAGAAACCCAAGCAGAACCATATGAGGCTGACACACAAGAACTCATTGACAATGTTATTAACACACAAGAACCAGTAGTTGAAACAGGGCACCACATGGATTTTAGCCTAGAAACCGATACAAAAGAACCTGTCAACAATGTTTCTAATACACAAGAACCAGCAGTTGAGACAGAGGTTTTTAAGGAATAAAAATTGAGCATTGTTCCACAAGAACCTATCAATGAAGCTTTTGATACACAAGAACTAACAGTAGAGGTAGAGCATCTCAAAACACGCGATGTTGTTACACCCTCTATTGTTGTTTCACATAAGACAACACAGGACCTTGAAGGAGGGTGGTATTCCGAAAGATTTCTATTGATATCAGAATTGGAGAATTGGAAGAAAATGGCACTTTCTATGAAAAAGGGAGTGATTTATTTGGAGGAACATCAAAAGGCTATTCATACCCTTAAGGATCAATGGGATGAAGAATTATTGATGTATGAGCTGATAAAGTAGGAAATGAGGAAAGATGAGATGGAAAAGGAAGAACACAGACAATAATTACAACAAGCGGTCAAGAAGTTGACTGAAGATAAAGGTAAAATGTATGAGTTAGCTATAAACCTTTTAGTTTACAGGACTCCATCTCCATCATACCCAACCTTCTTATGGCAGAAATTTTATCTTTTCTAGTTGAGACCCATCCATGAGAACAAACCCCATGGGAGAATTTCCACAAAAAAAATTGTGGATTTATTTCGCTCATGCGATTTCGATGAGCAGATTTTGTTATGCGAACTCTTCCTGCATGATATATTTGTTGAGCATTCTAGTTTGTAGATGGCAGCAAACCTTTCCCCCTACATTGGAGATCTACAACTATGGGATTTTATATCTTTCATGAGAAATCAAATTGATTGGCACCTCACCATAAAATCATCTGCTATGAATGAATAAAATGCAACTCTAAAAATAAGACTAGAATCTGGTATGGCCACTGCTATGAGGAATCAATTCAAAAATTTTCTCAGTAAACTTGACATGGTAGAACAACTGTCCCTCCATAGGAGAAGGATTGTTGGGTTTTTCCTTAATATTTATAAACAATTGAAAAATAAAGCATTAGTTTGAAGCTTTAAATGATGGGAAGCTTGCAGTGAAACACTAAAAGTAGGGGACCCCTTTGGGTACCCCAATTTCATGATAGTTGTTACTAGAGTCCCTGAATATGTACGAATTTTCAAAATGATGGGAGCTTTCTGGATAGGGCTGAAATTCAAGTTTCCTATGATTTGGCCCCTGGTTGAGAAATACGAGCCCACCTGACCATGCATGATGAACGTTCCTGGACACATTGACTTATGTCCACTCAAGGGTATAGGAAAGATGATGAATACACTACTAGTGCCTATGATTTTATGTAACTACATTAGAAACATGTCAGTTTTACAATAAATGAGGATGATGAACATTCTTAAGAATCTGCATGAGGACATGTAGTGGATTTAGTTAGGGGGAGATGTTGGGTGCAATATTTGAGGATATTTTAGGAATCCTTTTCCCCATTTTTGGCCATTTTCCCTCATTGAACCTACAATTTCCCCAATATAATGACTCCCTTTGATTAAGAATAAATCTTTTTCTTTGACATATTATTATGCTATTTTCTTCTAAGTATGGAACGAAAAAATGCTTTCTTTGGGATGACTAACCAGGGTATCTTTGGAAGAGTTCTTTTGAATGTTTTTATTTCAGGTGTTGCCATAACTATTGATAGCCTTGGGTGAACATATGTTGTTGTTACTTGCTGTTACACAATGTGAGTTGTTGTTACACCCTGAGTTTGCCATTTCCTGTTGTTACACTGTGAATTGTCAAGACTGTAGCTGCCATTTTCAAAGACAGTTTTCAAGGGCCACATGAAGTAATTCCATGCAAAAAGTTAACAAGATATGAGCGGTTACAATTGCTTCTAAACAAGAGTGGTGTAACCATAACAAATATTTATTAAAAGAAATTTGTAACAATTTCTGTCTTTCTATTATTTATGTTATCTTATTCAGCATGTGAATCGCAAGATTCTCATGTCTTATTCGTTTCCCTAAGTTTGGGGCTTTGTGAAGACTTCATAAAAGAGGTTAGTCTCATGATAAGGGGATGATGGATAGAACATAGATAATAAGGACATTTTGATATTGTACTTTTCTACTATATTATTACAGGCATATATCTGGTGATGTTACTGCAATTTCCGTGTTGAATGCTTAAATAGTTTTCATTTTACTCCTGCACCCTGCTAGGGAGGAAGGGCCCTCCTCTTTAGCAGGGATTGCAATCTTAATAGGATATGTCTTTATTTATGTGTTAGAGTGGATTTCTTATTACTGTTGCACATGTTTCATTGTGGGATAGATACACTTCTGCTTTCAGATCTATTGTGTGTTGTTACATAGGTTAATCAATTCCATACTACTCAATTTTTGTTATATATTTAGCTAATAGTGTATGGTGCACCTATGTTTATTCTTAAGTTCTTATGAAGTGTATATTATTTCCTTTTTGAGTGTGTTTCATTCCTATAGTGTTCCTTTTAATTCCTGCAAGCATGTCTTTCCATTCTGCAAGAGTGCTTTAATTTCTACAAGTTTCTTCAACAACATATTTTTCTGTTTTACCTGCCTGTTACATGTATTGGCACAAATAGTGTAGATTCCTTTGAAATTAAAACACCTACCCTGGTTGACAATTAATCATTATGGTTTAGTTACTTTAGGAGTGATAAAACCTCACAAACAACACCATATTTCAATATGAAGAAAGTAATATTGAGGTGTACTCGTCTCCTCGTGGAATGATTAAGTGTTAGTCTAATGGGATGTTATCCCCTCCACCCAATTACAAATCCCATGGCGGACATATTTGACCCATTATGATAAGTCTCAAGGAGTTGGCTCTTGCACCCTCGTGGAGTCTCCACTCTTACTATGTCATAAATTTATAGTATATTTATCTTACAGGCTAATGGATATAGTCATGGTGTTATAGTGGTAACAGTTAGGTCTGATATTGGAACTAGTCCCGATTACTCCAATGAGTTATCGATTCGCCATGGTAAAAAAGAGAAAAAATGAGTTGTACTTAAAAATATATTGATAAAAAAATTAATTAATGTGGACAAAGACCCACAAATAAAATATTTCAATCTTAACCATGTATATATTACTATATATAATTTAAGTTGTCTTTGAAAAACATAAATTATTATTGTTAAAACATTTCAAGTAGTCTTATAAGGTATATATTTCTACCAATTTTACCTAAAATCTTGCAAAGATTTGTTCGACTTATAAGTTTAATATGTGAAGTCTACACGTCCAAGTGCCAAGTGGGTTTTCAAGTCACTAAATCCATTTATTCCTTCAAACTTATATCTATATATATATATATATATATATATATATATATATATATATATATATATATATATATATATATATATATATATATATATAATATATATATATATTATATATATATATATATATATATATATATATATATATATATATATATATATATATCTATATATATATCTATATATATATATATATATATATCTATATACATATATATATATATATATATCTATATATCTATATATATATATATATATATATATATATATATATATATATATATATATATATATATTAGCAATAGATCTATCAAGCATCGAGAGAGATCAAATCTCTGAAAGTGAAAACCTTTTTACAAGTTTTTCCCTCTAAAAGGGGTTTGCACCTCAATATATTTGATCCCTCGGTGCTTCCTAGATTTGTGATTAATATGGATCTATACTCGCATGTTTCTTCATCCTAATATTACAAATATTCTCTCACTCACTATTAAGTCCTCGATAAAGTGTTTTTCTATTTTCTTTTGCATGCTTTCATTATCAGTATTTATGTTCTATTAGAAGAGACTTTGTGACATCATTTTTTTCTCGTGAATGTTATTATGACAATTTTTTTTTCATCTATGATGAAATTTGTTATTCTTCCCATTAAAATGTCATAACACTACAACATTGTTTGTTATTCATCACATTGCGATGTCATTTTTTGTTCATCACTTTGTGATTTCATTTGTTGCTTTCCATTGTGAAACATCAAATTTTTTGCCCAATTTCCATATCATTTGTTGTTTATCACATTGTAATTTTGTCTTTTAGTTGTCAAATTACAACCATACGTTACTGTTCATTACACTGCAACATTACAATGTGACATTCCTTATTGTTTGTCATACTATGATGTCGATATTATTTTTCATATTGTGATGTTGATTTTGTTTAAAAACAATTACCCACAGATGTGGTCGACGATGGTTGACCATGATGCCCATGTTGAATACGATTTATTATGGTTGACCATGTTGCCTTTGTGACATTATCTTTTGGTATAGTTGTGACATCGCAATGTGACATCAATTTTGCATGTCATATAGAAATAACAACTTTTTTATTATTAATCTTTGCATATAAATGTGTACTAATGTCAATATATTATTATATACTTATGTCTATGGATAGTTATCATCAAGTATATTTATAAATGTATAGTTATTCTTAGTAATGTATTTTTTTAGTGTATATATTAATATATTATAATAAAGTTATTAATTTATTAATAATATTAAATTATTAAAATTAAATTTATATTAAAGTGGTTGTGGTTTTATAGGTGTGGTCAACTATAGTCTGTTGGAAATACTAATGGGGGGGTGAATCAATATTTCACTTAATTTAGTTAATTTTAAACTTTAGAGAATTAAATAACATTAGCATCGAATCAAATATAAATAAACATCACCACACAATTCAACAAGACATTGCATCAAAGACAATACACAAGATATTTTAGGTAGAAAATTTCCACGAGAAAAACCACTAAGTGCCTCTTTATAATGGTCTTTAAAATTTTACATCAAAAGGAAGCTCCAAATTCCAAGATTCCCTAGCTAGAATTGGAAGGAGACATCAACCTCCTGATTTATCAAATCCAACTAAAAGGATAGTCCAACACATTGGTTTATCAACTCTAACTGGAATAATGCTCCAACACCCTAATTTACCAGCACTAGCTAGAAGGATGCTTTAACACCCTGGTTTACCAGCTCCAACTAGAATGATGCTCTGAGGGCCTGGTTTTATCAGCGCAAGCTAAAAGGATGCTCTAACACCCTATATAGGATCCAACTTGCCCTAGCACCACCCTATCACCCTGAAGTGTTCTCAAGCTCAAAACTAATGAAGACTCCATTCCCCTACCTTCCACCACCCCACCACCCTTATCAACAAACCATCACTTACCCTGAAGGATCCAACCTTAAATTCACTGTAGCAAACCATGTTTCATATATTTTCAAACTAGATCCACTTGAGGTCAAAAATCAAAATATATAACATTAAAAATGCTCTGTTGAATTTCTCTATATGCAATACTGGTAGAAGGTCGTCAGTAGTAATTACAAATTCCTCTACTCAAAATCAAAATTCAATTAACCTCTATTTTCATTAAACATTCAGCCATATAAATGCTGACATAACCTTGGTTAAACAATATAGAAAACCCTAGCTTTGTGGAATACATCAACATTATCAAACATTTGATTGACTTCACTTCTTTGCTCAATTAATAACAACAAATAAATAACGTTTACTACAACATAAGTCCTCTCATTGTAAGCCTTATAGAAGCATTAACAACATACTAAACCTATTTGTCTCAAGAGTAATATAAACAAGCTTCTCAAACAACTTATTCATTTTTCAAACCATAACAATACATAGCAACAAGTATACTCAACATCAACGTGCTCTCTGCAACATACGAGCTCAATTAATACTCAACTGTACAAATTTACTAGGACAACCTAGAAGCAACCTCTCTCAGTTAGTTTATCATACTACTTAATGTCTTCTTCACATGGAATTTATAGTATTGGTAGAATAAAAACTATTACTGACAACCTCTCTCATCCACATAATACATGAGTGGCATGCACACATGGAATTGACTATACGACATACTAATGTAGCCCCAACAAGCATACTCAATAATGATACAAGAAATAGAAGGCTTATACAATGTAAGGAATAGGTCATAATGATATAGTAAATACTATCTAATCAGTTAGCAATAAGTTCCTACCTTAGATGAAATTATTAACAATAAGGCGTATGTTACCCTAAAACCCTTAATGTTGCATTAAGATAACTTCTATGAAACTTAAGATCTACCTTGAGCTAGCCTTAGATCTATTCAAGAATCAACCCTTGATATGCTTCTAATAGCTAGGTACTGTGGACCTATGTTGTATCTTGTTGTCAATTTTTTTCCTCTAAATCCAACACATTGATGCTACTCTGTTGGTTTACCGTGCTTTTAAGATAAATTTTACACTGCAGTAAATGAGGTTGTTTTCAAGGACTCAATAGATAATTCTTGCATGCTCTCAAACATGGCATGAAGTTAATCATGGTTCTTAGGGTTGCAGAGGCCAAAATATTATAGTAAACCTGACCAAGGAAATATTTTAAAATCACTTTGAAATGCTCAACAATTTAACAATGAAATCTACTACACAAGTGTAAAATGGATAGAGCAATTTCTAAATTTTACCTGCACACAACCTTATTCCCAATAAACCCTTTCTTTATATTGATTAGACTTTAACACTTTAGAAGTGTGATACTTAGGTATTATTTCCAATGGTGCCTTTCATGCTTAGCAAATATGATGAATGCCTATGAAACAATAACCAAAATTATGCCCTATATTCTAGACCTTAAGGTGTTCCTTTGTAATTTAGTCGAAGACTTCTTCAACTTAGATAATAATGCTAAGAAACTTTAGTAAAATTGTCCTACAAATTTCCTATACTTCACCCTCAAATAACCTCAAGGGACTGATTTCAAACAAGCCTTAGATGGGAATCAGAACCCTTGTTGGAGCAACTAAAACTTATAAATAAAACCTCAAGATAATCACAACTACCTCAAAAATTATTGCTTAGGAGGCCTGAATGCCCTAATATTATAACCATAATATGTAACCCTCAGAGCAAGATAAAAAAATTCAGATTACTTTGCCTCAAATGAAAGCCCTTGGAAGGCTGAAAATGCCACCAAACTCTTGGGCATTGCCCAACTTTATCCAAGTTTTGGGTAAATCACCCCACAAAACAAGTAGTGAACCGAATGAAGATCATAAAGATATATAAATCACATGGTCTCTTAGGGATTTGGGGATGGGATAAAGCCCTTATTTTGTAACAGGTATCAGGTATTAGTCCTTGTTTTGTGGATCCATGGTATGTGGACCATGGTTTTTGTAAATATGAAATGTATTTAAGGATGTGTAATACCTTAGCAAAGGGGAAGTAGAGCATAATAGAAGATCATAAGAGATTGTGCCTTTTTTTATGTATTTTTGTAGAATTCTTTGCAGCTGAGTGCATGGAGGCCTTGAAGAGTCCGCAGCTAAGTGCGTAGGCCACCTACAGCTTCGTGCACATGTCAGAGAAGTGCATGTAATTGAAGATCCTTTTAACAAAGAAGAAATTTTTGGCGAAGTGTTGGATCTATTTATGTGTTTATTATCTATTGTTATGTATCTAGTTATGCATGCTTTTCACTAAATTATGCAAAGAACTGTAATATATACTGTTATTTGTTAGAGTTTATGGATTTGATGTGAATCTATTAAATTAATCATTTGTGCACAGTTATTTTTGTATACAAAGTTATTAGATCAATATAAAGTAGAAGTAAATACAGGATGCCACTGCATGGATATCCCTTCGGCTACAGAAACGTGGTTCTACAACCTCCCATAACTACTTAGGGTGAGACTGTGATCTGTTTGTAGGTCATTGCTGAAAGGGCTAGTAGTTGAGTGTTTTTTGGTGCGCAACAAACTCTAATACTGGGTCAAGCCCCCTCAAACCAAAATATGGTTCTATTGTCGAGACCATGATCTGCTTAAAGAGATATTATTTGGCACCTGTTGAAGAAATAACTCCAGGAGTGGGTCGAACAGAAAGAAAGAGAATTTGCAAAAAAAGAGAACATAAACCTGTGTTTATCAACTAAAGTTTGTTTTCAGAGATATACCATCAAAGATCAATACGATATTTTCTTTGGTTCATTCCACATTGAATTTCTTGAGTGGATATCTAGGTTAGTTGAGCATAAGACATGTTTCAAAGGAAAGAAACATAAGGAGTGGAATCCTAATTCGATATGATGGCTCAAGAGAATTGATAATAGTATCTCAAGGGTTGTTGATTTCTAGATCGATAGCATTTTGGGAGGATTTATCACTGAGTTCGAAATCGACGAGATCATGTCCTATAGAGAAGCTGAATGAATATTCTTCAAAGGAACACGAGGTAAGTTCTTAAATTCTCTGAAGCTCTGGATTAAGATGTTATTGTGTGAAAGAGGGGATTCTACGAATCTAGTCAAATTAATGTTTGGGAAAACAAGAAATAGGCCTAAACCAGGAGCTATGTGAAGTGGAAAGCGACATAGAACATATCCAAAGAACTATATTGAGACTGACTATAGCCCTCTATTAGGATCTGAGAATGAAGAGGAAAGAAGTAACCCTACAACCCCGCAATATTCCCCCACCCATCTTGAAGGCACGTCAAAATCAAGAGTTGAGAAGAATCATGCCACCTTTGGGATCCCTCATCCATCTATCCCTCTCACACCCCATTCCCCTCCCCATAATTCCCCTATACCTCCATCCCCTCCCACTCCACCTAGCCCCCAATAAGAAGAATGGGCGACGACATTAAGATGCTTATTTTTAGAGGACTAGGATCAAAGGACCCTAACTAGTTTTGGTTCATAGTTGATGCAATATGGACAGCGAGATAGATTAATAATGATGATGTAAAGAAATCACAGCTCATCACATCTCTACAGGAGATAGAGATGACATGGTATACGAAATGCTCTACGAGTAAGTCGAATGCTACGTTTAATTAAATTAAGCAAGCATTGGTAGCAAAGTTCAAGAAGCTAAAATCAATGTCATGGTGCATCACAGAGCTAAAAGAGATCAAGCAAGCACTGACTGAGTTTGTGTGGGATTTGGATTAGCTATTCAAGGTGTTGATGGGTCAAGTGAGCTTTGGTATACCCCTACAGTAGCATAAAGAATGGTTCATAGCCACACTACTGCCACATATTAGGTTACCATTAACATAACATCAGATTGTGACTCAAGATGAAGCATTGGAGATCGTGATGAAGCTGGAAGCTTCACTGATTGGGGACACTCATGCATGAGTACAACAGATATAGAGTTATCTAGCCAATCTAACATTAGTATTGCAGGACCTCAAGAAAGGTAAAGTGACTAGATCAGAAGTATGGTGTACAAAATGCAAAGCAGAGGGTCATTATAAGGATAAATGCACCATGTTCAAAGATTATATTGCAAGTGGAGCACCTAATCCAGTAAATACAAGTCTGTGGCACGATATTTGTAGAACGAGAGGCCAACATCGCTCTAAAGACTGCTACCTACTATAGAAATATATACAAACCTTGAAGCAGCTATTTTGTAACTTTTGTAGATCAGTAGGCCATGATGAGAAAAATTGTTGAAGTTATGATTTAATGATGGAGCGCACTACTGGTAGTTATAGACTACAAGCTAAAGGACATACACATGAGGAGAAAGGTCATCACACTGGTTAAGAAGGATTTCAAGGATGAGGACAAGGAGTTGGTTGAGGACATGGCTACCTTATCTGTTATAACTATGAATAGGCAAGACACTTCACGAGAGATTGTCATAACCCCACGACAACCTACAATTATTGTAAGTCTTTTGATCATGTAATAGAATAATGTCATATCCATATTGTAAATATGCAGGAGAAAAGAAACTAGTAGCCTCCAAAAAATGTACAAATGATGACCACTGAGTGAAGAGAAGATCAACCGCACATTGTAACAACAAGCAGAACCGTAGTTGGGAATGATAAGGCCGATGGGAAAAAGGAAGTTGAAGCTACATGGGTAAGGAAAACTACTGAAAAATCTCTATATTCGATATCCTAAAGGAAAAGAAAGAATTCATGGAGGCGAGGTGAATTTTGATTGATGATGGGACCTTGACCTCTACTATGCAGCCGACTCAAAAGGATAACCGTGAGACAGTACCAGTTGTGACACAAGAGGTGGATCTGAATATATTGAAATCTTTTCTACATACCTGGATGAAGTTGTTGAGGAATCAAAATGTTGTGGAGGGATTATAGGATCTGATAGACTCTTGTACTTCTAAGGAGGTACCACAGAGCGAGATGCACACAGTGAATAATCTGCATAGACATAAGAGGAGAATGAGAAAAGAAATGAGACTTACAACGTAGATTGGAGAGTATGACATAGATTAGGTTATCCTAGATTTAGGATCTGATGCCAATGTCTTGCCAAGATAGACTTGGGAGCTTATGGGAAATGGAAGTTGTAATGATATACTATTCAACTGAAGATGGAAAATCAATAGAAGATATTACCTTTAGGAATATTGTCTAATGTCACATTGGACATCGATGGAGTGTGCACTGCCACTAACTTTGAAGTCATTGAGATTGTGGGTGATAGTAATCCCTACCCTCCATTGTATGGATTGGATTGGGCATTTTCTAACATGGCTATAATTAATCTGAAGAAAAGGAAAATGATATTCAAAAGCAATAATATGAGGATTATTGTTCCAGTGGATCCATCATAAGGGGCGAGGTATACAAAGCCTATAAAAGAATAATATAGCACAGATGACATTGATGATATCTATCAAATCACAATGAAGGAAGAAGATTGGATAAATCCCATTGTGGATGGAAAACTGACTTGGGAGCAAGATAGTTCCTACACTTCAGATTCAGAAGAGGAATTAGAGAACTGGTAGAACAGATTGCATGAAGTGTCGACAAGGCAATGTGCAAGGATCACTAAAGTAGTGCACTGCATGAAAACTGAGGTACATGACTTACCTTTATATGATGGTTTTGGTGATGTAAATACTTTCTTTAAAGATTATGAAAGACGGGTACCAGAATGTCAGAGAGTGTTAGCTCTAGATCAAGCACTGAAGGCTACTCCTGCTAGATGGTGGGGTACACATAAGAATAATATAGGGGATTGGAAAAAATTTAGGAGATTGATGTGGGTAAGATTTGGTCAAGTAGAAACAGAGCTTGCATAAAAGTATGATGGCCAGAATGATCCTAGAGACCACATACAACTTTGTATGGCAGTTTAGGGAGAAATTCAATGAGAAGAATGGGCGCATGGCTTCATCCATACCTTGGAGACAATCGCTCAAAATTGGTATCTGGAAACTGAGCTTTGACATGGCACTGCTAGCTGGGCGGAGATTGTGGATGGATTTCTAATGACATTCAAATTTGAAGATGAATGTCCACATAAAGATGCAACCTTGAATATAGTTAAGAAGAATATTTTTGAAAATGAAGTTCTAGTTATCTGGCAACCTGATTGGGCTATGCAAATACGTAATGTAATGGAATACTATAATCTCACTGCATAAGAGGATGAAGATCCTTGTTACATTGAAATTAAAGAGACAGAAGGTCATCATGAAGCAAATGGACCTAAGATATAGATGTATGATATAACGAAGTCATTGAAAACAAAGAAGGTAAATATAGAGACAGAAGTTGAACCGAATTACGATACCATAAGAGATGACTGGGACTTGAGGATTCCAACAGTGTTATGGGCATAAATAACAACATGCAAGAAATTAACAGGGAAAACACCTTTTAGGTTGGTATACAGACAAGAAGCAGTTATGCCTATAGAATACATTGTGTCAAGTCTGAGAATTGCAGCTATCACAGATATGGAAAACTCTAACATGATGAAAGAAAGAATGTCGTAGATACTAGCTTTAGAAGAAGACATATTCATAGCAAGATTCCACTAGTAGGTGTAGAAATAAAGGGAGAAAGTCTAGCATGATAGGTAGATCAAGAAGAAGATATTTTGGGAAAGGGATCTTTTATTATTATATGATCATAAGTTTGCAAAGTTCCCAGGGAAATTCAAAATGCATTGATTAGGGTCATATATCGTCAAGAATATTTTGTTGGAAATAATACTGAGAGGGGGGGGGGGGGGGGGGGGTGAATCAGTATTATCAAATCAATATAACTTTTCCATTTCCATATTAAGATTCATATACGCTACTTCAGTTAAGGCAAACTGCGTGTATACGCAACTGTGTGTAAAGCAACAAGCGTATATCCAGTAAACTTATGATTCAGTTAGTTGATCCTTAATGAGTGCATCAGAACATTACTAACCATATGAACAGTAAATAGGAGCAGTAAAATAGAACATATCATCACACACAAGAATCACACATGAACACCATGATGTAAGGTCGAAACCTAATGTGGGTGAAAACCACCTGCTGCAAGTTGTCTCAATCTTCTTTTAATAAGAAACTTCTTTTTACAATAGTTCTGTACTGGTGCAGTCTTATACTAGTACACAGGCTGCTACCTGCAGAAGGCTACAACCTTCTCTCATTCTCCAGACTCTCCTGGAAGGGAGCTACAACCCCCTTAGCTCTTGTACTAGCCGATCCATTTACTAGTACGTAGGTGCCGGCCTACTGAATGCTCCAACCTTCATTTGTTTTCCAGCTGCTACTGGAAGGGAGCTACCACCCCCTTAGCTCTGGTACTAGCTGAGGTAGTAGTACGTAGGTCATGACCTACAGAAGGCTTCAACCTTCTCTTTTCTTCCAGGGACCATGTTTCATAAATTTTTAGACTGGATCCATGAACATCAATCAAACATCAAGTAGATCTGCAATCAACCAACTTCCTTGTACAAATACTGAATCAACCAATAACTTCTCAGAACACAGTACCAGTAACCTGACACCAATTCAGAACCCAGAACACTGCAGTAATAAATAGAAGCAGCTAAAACATATTTCAAGAAAGGTATGCTACTTCACCCATAGAAATCTGCGTACATACATAGATATGTCAAAGCGAACCTGCATGTATACGCAGTATTCACTTGCTTAACCTACGGGTATCCACGCCTCTTGTGTGTCGAACCTGCGGGTATCCACACCTCTGTTGTGTCGATCCTGCGGAATACGCGCCTGCGCTGTGTCAAACCCGCGTATATTCGTGCCTCCGCTGTGTCGAACCTGCAGGTATACGCGCCTCCACTGTGTCGGACCTACGGGTATAGATAATTTATCCCTTTTCTTAATCAGACTTCAATTATACCCCAGATTATCAGATTTACAGATCTGATCATGCGCCAAAGAGATCTCGACCCATCAGTAGATCTTAACCATCTTGTAATGCTCAGGTTCCTCCTTGATTCAGGTCCAGCTATAACTCACCAACCGATCACCAGTATTTCAGATCTTGCTCTTCTCAATATATTCAACACCTCAGTCCACCATCAAAGCCAAATGATCTTCTTTCCTTTTTATAGTCTAGGCCTTACTCAAACCATGGTCCAAAACCATAGAGATCCAATACTAGGGACCCAATACGTAGGTTCAATACTTTAGATGCAAAACCACGGACCAAAACCATAGGTTCAAAAATGTTAGACTAAATACCATGGACCAATCATAATATTTCCCACGTGTGCACGCTTTTCTCTGCATGAAAGTGCGTGTACTGTACATACGCACCTTTTGATCGGTACACCTGCCTATATGTATGCACCTTTTGATCGGTACACCTGCGTATGTACGTGACTTTTTGATCGCTACACCTGCGTATATGTACGCATCTTTCGATCGGTACACCTGCGTATATGTACACATCTTTCGATCGGTACACCTGCGAATGTACACGACTTTGTGAACAGGAACCTGCGTATATGTAATTTTCTTCCATTCTTTGTAGACTGATCATCAACTCTTTACTACTAACCTGTTGCACTATGATCTATCATTTGTGTGAGTTGCCATCAAGGACAACACTTGTATCATAATGCCAACAATCTCCCCCTTTGGACTTGATGGCAAAGCTAACTTGTCATACTGAGAACTGTCATCTGATTCCTTTGAACTGTCCTGCATCTCATGTATTCTGTCACATTTGATATCTCTTCTGTAGATTCATCTAGTTATATATAAGTGAGTTGTTCTTCTACGAGTGGGTTACCATCAAGTACAACACATGCATCAACAATCTCCCCCTTTGGACTTGATGGCAACAACACAAAATCACTCTCCCACTTTGACATCAAGGGCAAAGGGTGGACCAAGATATTTTCTTTCCTTGATAAACATTCTGTTGTCCATACTCTCCTTGAGTACCTGCTGAAAAGTGTGTTGTTCATGCTCCCCCTGACTGTAAGCAAGGTCTGCAAAAAGATGTTCTACAAAAAGAACATGACTCTATACATCATAAATGGCCTTCCTATCACCAAAGACTCATACATACATCCATCTCCCAACCAAGTGGGGATATATCAATATTGACTCATCATCCCAACCAAGTGGGGATACACCAGATATCAAATGTTTAAACATGACTGAAATATTACATCATCCTTCCCATGCATAGTGGGGGTACAAATTACAACATATGACCAAAAGGGATTCATCAAATGACTACAATAGATAGAGACAAACTATTACATCCAAAGTCTTGATATGACCTTTACATGACATTTATAATAGAGACCAAACATCTAAATAATACCATGATAGTCATCAGCAACTATCGTACACAATGTATGATCTGCTCCATAAGCATCTGACAACAGCATCTAGACCAGCAACCTGTATATGTTCATTAGTGTATAAGTCATCAACCTATAACAAGGTATGTCTGCATCAATTCATCCCTTTGAACAGAATTCTACATATGTCATACAGAGTCATTCACATTATATCATATGTGAAAAACACCATAGCCATCTCATCAACATCAAGATCTGCATGATCCAAGTATCATCACTTGGGAACATCTACATCAATCAACATATGTAAGTATCACCCTATCATCATATAGGTAAGAACTCATCATCATCATGTCTCCAATAATGCAACTTTGAGTAATCATTCTTGTATCCAGCACTATGTATAGCACTATGTATCTTGAGCTCAAGATCTTTAGTCAAGACTTCTTGATATCATCAACAACAACAATCCTCATCCATGTGAGCACCAAGAACTATAGGAATCCTACATCATAATTGTATTATATGATCTTTATGCATATGACAACAGCAGCATATGAGTGACTCATCACCAAGTACTTTGTACTTCTCCTTATCCTTATGAAGATCACCATGTAAGCACCATATATGCATCATCAAAGAATCAACCACAAATCTGATTTAAACACCAATTATGTAACCCCAAGAATCATATGAGATGGACAACTCATAACCATATCATAGCAAGATATATCATAAGCATCATTACCAAGGACTTCTAACCATAATGCCATCAATACATTATTCAAAACATAAACTCCCCCTGAACATGTGCCATCTGTTTACTGTCAAATCTAATCAGCAATAAGCATCAAGACATCATCATCATCAAGTAAGGATCAAAAACACTTCTAAACATCTTAAGAGTATCAAGACATTTCCACACATCATTAGCATATTGTAACCATTATCAAACAGAGCAAATAATGGACTAAATCATATCACACCCTTTTTCCTGAGCATGTCCCACTGCTTTTCCTCAAACTAACTTATATGCGACTTTGCAGTAACTAACTCGCGTATATACGCGACTTCCCTTTATTAAACTTACGTATGAGATTTAGGACACTGAAGTTTTACACTTTTAGCTCCCTCTGAGTCTGTTTTGTCTGTATATTGTGTTGTGCCACATCTTTCTGACTATACTTCCTTCTTCTTCCATATCTTCAAGTGTGATGATGTTTTCTCCTTTTGGTATGGTGCTCATACTTTGTTCTTGCATTCCTTTGCTATATGTCCAAGCTTGTTACATGTGTAACATCTTAAATGTTTCATATTCCTTCTGTAGCAATCAACAACTCTGTGACAAAACATATTGCAAGCAAAGCAATATCCCTTAAAATACCTGGAACGTGATGATATTTCTGTGTGATGATCTTGAATCATTCTTCTTCTGCATCTGGCTGCAACATGTCCAAGATTATGACATACATAACATTCAACATTATTCATTGGAGGAGTAAAATATTTTCTTTGAAGAATTTCTTTCCTTGGCTGTTGATGGGATTGTCCTCTCATCTCCTTGTTGATTATTTTAGATTTCTCATTAGATTTCCTTGCCTCTCCTTGTGAGCTAGATTCACCTTCAATAGATCCATGAAAACCAAGACCAGTTTTGATAGCAGGATACCTTTGACTACTAAGAATATCATCCAAGATCTTAGTACTATCTTGAAATCGTAAGAGCTTATCTTTTTCTTCTAAGTTACCTTTTAGAATATTTACCTCAACCTGATGTTGCTCCTCCTTTTCATGATACTGCTTCTTCATGTTTTCTTCAACTGTTCTTCCTTCTTCCAACTACTATCTTAGTTCAAGAGCTTCATTTTCTTGTTCTTCAAGAGCTTGGAGTATTTCTTTATTCTTATTATTTGATTTTTCAAGATCTTCTTTTAGCGATAGGATTGCAGCTTCAAGACTTTCATAGTAACTAGTGTTAGCACCTAAATCTGCCTTAGGCTGAAGGAAGGCAAAAATTAGGGTAACCACAAACCACGCTCAGTCTGGTAGCTAGCCCTACCAGAGTAGGAGAGGGCTCTCTCCGAGTCACGCTCAGTGAATAGATAATCGAAAACAGTCTAAGATGACTTACAATGAAATATTTACCTTAGGCTAGTAAGTGAATAGGGATTCGGGAAACAATTTTCATGAATGACCGAGCGTCTGGGATGGTATGGGACCAATGGTCAGCAAAGAATAGAGAATTTAATACAAAGGCATAGATTATTCCATGAGGCAAGGCAGGTGGAAAATGTAGCAATTTAGTTTGAGGTACCACGGAATGAATAGATTGCTGAAGAAAGTGAAAAGGGAATAGTTACATGAATCCTTTTCAACAGAAGAAAAACACTGAACATGAAATTTTCCCACAGGCAGAGCAATAAAATTGAATTCTACCTAATCTCACTTAGAAAATTTCACTAGAAATGAACATGAATTGAATTATGAAACATAACGAAATACATATGAAAACATAAGAGACACATTTGCTACACTCACAAGCACAAGAATCTCATGAAATAGAGTTGTTGCCTTTCATTAATTCTCTGTCAAAATTACACAGTGAAGAAACAGAGTTTCTTTCCCGCAGTCTCCCAGAAGTTACAAGCCAACCAACCCTTTGCAAATAGTTGCATATAATATATAGAATGTGTAAGGAAGAGATAGAATGCCCAAGGGTTGGGGAGTTACTCGAATCATTGCAAAATGGAGATGGAGAGCCAACCATCAGCTACAGGTGCAGCGCTACAAACATGACATTTGGCTTGGGTGACTGTTTGCCTTCCTTCACCACTTGGATAGAAGCCAATCTGGAGAAAAAACACTTTAAATGCCACCTTTGGTGCCAAAAAACCGAAGTGTAGATGGGCAGGCCCACTTGAAGAAGTCGCGAACCAAAATTTCGTGAAACGGAAGCAAATTGGGCAATTTTTCCTCTGTGCACCACGCCATTTTCTTTGTGCGCCGCGCTACTTTGGGGCCTGTTTTAGGGCACTTTCAAGTGTCCAAAATGTGCCCAAGTGGGCTTGCTGGAAATCCTATCCTATCTACTTTCTAACCCCACTGGAATTTTTGAATTTGGTGCTCATTTTCCCCTCCAAATCTTCATTCTCCCAAGACTGCTTTCTGTGTGTCAAAAAAGTGGCAGAGAGGCCATTTTTTGGGTGTTTTTTGACCTTTTCTAGACTCATTTCTTGCCAAAATTTCTTGTCCGGGCACCAGTAGTCGTGATTTTCCATGCTGAATCCAAAAATTCAAACCATTCCTCATTTGGCGCTCTAGAAGTTTAACACTGCGCCACAGGGAGAAAAACCCTATATTTTTCCTAAAAATTTGTCATGTGACCCAAAATGCCCCAAAAATGCTCCAAATTTCTTGTCTAGGCACTAGTAGTCGTAATTTTTCATGCTGAATCCAAAAATGCAAACCATTCCTCATTTGGAGTTGTATATTTTTAGCGGAAGTGGCGCAGCGCACAAGACTTGAGGCACGACGCATATAGCCTGTGCGTAGCAGTTTTGCAGGAGACTTTTGGAGGCCTTTCCGGTGTCCAAAGTGGGAGTAGGATATCTCGTTGGAAAGGTATTTGAGCTACCTTTCAATCCAACTAGAATTTTTCAATTTGGATTTCATTTTCCCTATCAAAAATCAAATCTCCCAAGACTGGTCAAAATGTACCAAATGAGTCTGCCTAAAGGCAGAGTGTTGTTACAGTCAACTTTTGAATGCCTTCCTCAACTCCAAATTGAGCTCATGATAGGTCATTGGAAAAATATTTGTGTCTAGTTATCATTTGACGCATCAAGAAAGTCATTTGGCCAACTGAGCTAGGAGAAAATTTGATTTTCCCAAGCTCACTTCAAAGGTGCATCAATTCTCACGAGGCAACTATATTTTTCACATTTCTCCAAAACCATGACACCTGTGTAAGAAGTGAAGGAGGTTTTTATTCCTTGGAATGTTTTGGACAAAAAAATCTCTCAGTGTTTCCAAATTCATCTTTAATTTCTCAGAAACCTCATTTGAGTGAAACCTATCCCGATGTGTGGAACAAGGGATTTGTCGAAATGAAGCGAAATGAATGGGATAGGGAGTTTCTAAATTCTTGAGGAAATTTTGGGAAGTAGAGAGGGATGTTAGGAAGTATGGGAAATTGTAATCTCAGGGATTGAGTGAGGGGAAGGGGTCCAAAAAGGCAAAACACGGGTCCAACCTAGAAAATTGCCAGGTTGTAGCAAGAAACTAGGGTTTGTGCGAAAATGAGGAATTTGGGGGATATTAGTGATGGGAAGTGTTTGATAAGGTACTTTAAGGATAGGGGAAGGTGTATAAACATCAAGATACAAGTTTTGCCGATGATTTGGCCGTCCAAGAGAAATTGCCTTCAAAACCCTAGGAGAGGGAAATGACCTTACCTAGGCGCAACTGAAGCATGAACAAGGTGTAAATGACCTAGTGGGACTTCGCATGATAATGAAAACTCTCTGAATGATGGTACACTCAGCTGAACGGTGACATGGACCGACATTTGGGAAACTTTGACAAGGGTAAAATCAAACCCTAGACCTAATGCCTAGTGACCAAATTTTGCTTGAAGACTCGCTGAATGACAAAATTTGACCTTGACACCTTAAAATCACTTTGTAAGAGCATGTTTGATCATTGGAGGAAGGCTGCAAATACTGACACTAACAACTAGATCTATCTCTGATTTTCTTGAATGTTGTGCTTCTTTTATTGACTTCATTTCTTAATGTTGTCACTTCATCCTACAACTTTTGACATTGATCTTCCTTGTCCTTGAATAACTTCCTTACCTTTTTTCCTTCCTCTAGTTGAGATTTTAGTTTGGTAGCTTCTTCTTTGAAGGCACATTCCCTTTTGTTCAACAAATCTTGTTGATCTCTAATTTTGTCTGTAAGCCTTTTAAATTCTGCGTCTATTTGATATCTTTCTTACTCACCCATAAGAGAAAATTCAGTTGTTTTGCTAACACTTTCATCATCTCAAATGGATGGATACATGTATCACCAGAGAATAACAAATTTATACCTGATAGTTCTTTTGCTTGTTCATCTTCATTCTGAAGTGATTCTAAATCTGAAGTGCTTCTTCCACGTATTCCCCAATCAATTCTCCCACTGTCGTAGCTCTTCTGAGATGTCTTCTTCTTCTTGGGTGCATTCTTCTTAATCTTCTTTCCCATTGTTCTATGGATCTCCTTCAAGCAATCAAGCTTCAACCAAAGGACCTGCTCTGATACCAATTGTTGGAAATAATACTTAGGGGGGGGGGGGGCGGTGAATCAGTATTATCAAATCAATATAACTTTTCAATTTCCATATTAAGATTCATATACGCTACTTCAGTTAAGGCAAACTACTTGTATACACAACTGTGTGTAAAGTAACAAGTGTATATCTAGTAAACTTATGATTCAGTTAGTTGATCCTTAATGAGTGCATCAGAACATCACTAACCATATGAACAGTAAATAGGAGCAGTAAAATAGAAAAGATCATCACACACAAGAAGCACACATGAACACCATGATGTAAGGTGGAAATCCAATGTGGGTGAAAACCACCAGCTGCAAGTCGTCTCAATCTTCTTTTAATAAGAAACTTCTTTTTACAATAGTTCTGTACTGGTTCAGTCTTATACCAGTACACAGGCTACTACCTGCAGAAGGCTACAACCTTCTCTCATTCTCTAGACTCTCCTGGAAGGGAGCTACAACCCCCTTAGCTCTTGTACTAGCCGATCCATTTACTAGTACATAGGTGTCGGCCTACTGAATGCTCCAACCTTCATTCGTTTTCCAGCTGCTACTGGAAGGGAGCTACCACCCCCTTAGCTCTTGTACTAGCTAAGGTACTAGTACGTAGGTGTTGACCTACAAAAGGCTTCAACCTTCTCTTTTCTTCTAGGGACCGCGTTTCATAAATTTTTAGACTGGATCCATGAACATCAATCAAACATCAAGTAGATTTGCAATCAACCAACTTCCTTGTACAAATACTGAATCAACCAATAACTTCTCAGAACACAGTACCAGTAACCTGATACCTATTCAGTACCTAGAACACTGCAGTAATAAACAAAAGTAGCTAAAACATATTTCAAGAAAGGTACGCTACTTCACCCATAGAAACCTACATACATACGCAGATATGTCAAAGCGAACCTACGTGTATACGCAGTATTCACTTGCTTAACCTGCAGGTATCCGTGCCTCCTGTGTGTCGAACTTGGGGGTATCCGCACATCTGTTGTGTCGATCCTGTGGAATACACGCTTGTGCTGTGTCAAAACCGCATATATCCGTGCCTCCGCTGTGTCGAACCTGCGGGTATATGCGCCTCCACTGTGTCGGACCTGTGGGTATAGATAATTTATCCCTTTTCTTAATCAGACTTCAATTATACCCCAGATTATTAGATTTACAGATTTTATCATAAGCCAAAGAGATCTCGACCCATCAGTAGATCTTAACCATCTTGTAATGCTCAGGTTCCTCCTTGATTCAGGTCCAGCTATAACTCACCAACCGATCACCAGTATTTCAGATCTTGCTCTTCTCAAGATATTCAACACCTTAGTCCACCATCAAAGCCAAATGACCTGCTTTCCTTTTTATAGTCTAGGCCTTACCAAAACCATGGTCCAAAACCATAGAGATCCAATACTAGGGACCCAATACCTGGGTTCAATACTTTAGATGCAAAACCACGGATCAAAACCATAGGTTCAAAAATGTTGGACTAAATACCATGGACCAATCATAAGATTTTCCACGTGTGCGTGCTTTTCTCTGCATGAAAGTGCGTGTACTGTATGTACGCACCTTTTGATCGATACACCTGCATATATGTATGCACCTTTTGATCAGTACACCTGCGTATGTACGGGACTTTTTGATCTCTACACTTGCATATATGTTCGCATATTTCAATCGGTACACTTGCGTATATGTACACATCTTTCAATTAGTACACCTACGTATGTACACGACTTTGTAAACAGGAACATGCGTATATGTAATTTTCTTCCATTCTTTGTATACTGACCATCAACTCTTTGCTACTGACCTGCTGCACTATGATCTATCATCTGTGTGAGTTGCCATCAAGGACAACACTTGTATCATAATGCCAACAATCTCCCCCTTTGGACTTGATGGCAAAGCTAACTTGTCATACTAAGAATTGTATTCTGATTCCTTTGAACTATCCTGCATCTCATGTATTTTGTCACATCTGATATCTCTTCTGTAAATTCATCTAGTTATATATAAGTGAGTTATTCTTCTACGAGTGGGTTTCCATCAAGTACAACACATGCATCAACATATTTCAGATGGTGGTGTTGTTCAACTCTTGAATTTGAATGGTTAGATGATTCCAGGATGGGTGAATGGTAGTAGATTGAAGATAGACAGGTACGACTATGACCCTAGAGCTTCTCCCTGAAAAATGAAGGGAAGGAAGTCTTATTACTACCTACAGTTGAAAGTTGGCACGAGACTATAAACTACTATGTGGGAAGGGACTTCGTCGAAGGAAGATTATTGCATGATACTCAGGAGTATGACGAAGTCCGAAAGAGCTATGATGAAGAAGAGGTGACTGCACCAAAGGAGAAATCTGACAAAGTTAGCTGGAAATATGACTGTTTCAAGGAAAAATGGCATCGTTAAAAGGAAATTACTTATTCTCAATTTCAGACTATTGAGGTAGATGTATCTGAGGACCTAATATAGAAGCTTTGCTGAAGGAGGCATATTAGGAAGAAAATTTGATGGCAGAAACGGTCAAGTACTACAACAATGTACAATAGGATCGCAGCAAAAATCAAGGGCATCAAAGATAAGTGACTTGGAATGAGTCATGGGTGAGTGTTGGGGGCCTATAGGGCATGGCCCAACTTAGTCCAAGTTTTGGGTAAAAGACACCACAGAGGAAGGAGTGGACTGCATGGAGCTCATAAAGATATATTCATTGTGTTCTCTTTTAGGGCTTTGGGAATGGGACAAAGCCCTTATTTTGTAATGAGTATCAGGTATTAGTCCTTGTTTTGTCGATCCATGGTATGTGGATGATGGGTTTTGTAAACATGAGATTTATTTAAGGATGTGTAATACCTTAGGGAAGGGGAAGTGGAGCATAATAGAAGATCATAAGCGATTGAGCCTTGTTTTGTTTGTAGTTTTGGAGAAGGATCTGCTAGCGAAGTGTGAAGAGACCTTGAAGAGTCTGCAGCTGAATGCATAGAAACCTTGAAGAGTCTACAGCTGAGTGCGTAAACCACATGCAGTTGGGTGCGTAGGTCAGAGAAGTGCATGTAATTGAATATCCTTTTAATAAAGAAGAAAGTTTTGGCGATGTGTTGCATCTCTTTATATGTTTATTTTCTATTGTTATGTATCTGGTTATGCATGCTTTTCAATGAATTATGCGAAGAACTATAAGATATATTGTTATTTGTTAGATTTTATGGGTTTATAGATTTAATGTGAATATATTAAATTAATCATCTACATGAAATTATTTGTGTATGTGAAGTTATAAGGTTAATATAAAGTAGAAGTAAATACACGGTGCCATTGCGCGGATATCCCTTTGGTTGTAGAAACCTGGTTTTGCAACCTCCCATAACTGCTTCGAGTGAAACTGCGATCTACTTGCAGGTCATTTCCAAAAGGTCCAGTAGTTGAGGGTTTTTTTGGTGCACAACAAACTCTGAACCTGGTTCAATCCCTCTCAAACCAACACAAACATATCCCACAAAACTTATCAAGAGGTTAAATATCAAGTACCTCAAAGATGATCAAGAATTTGAATATTTAAGTGCCAGAGGGTTGATATGTTCAAGAGGATGAATATCATGTACCACAAAGCTGATCAAGAGGTTGAATATTAATGTGCCATAGGTCTGATCAAGGGTCGAATATCCATGTCACAATGATTCCAAAAGATAAGCATGAGAGAGATTGAAAATTTTGTGCCTTAATGAGATATCAAACAAACTCAGAATTGTATCCAAAAAGGTGAAAATTTTTCCAGAAGAGCGGTCAAACCAATGCATAAAGACTCCAACTTAAACCCATGAAAATCCTCAGTGAATAAGCCATATTTTCATTAGAAACAATTGAATTTCCTCATAAGCTTCTCAATTCCTAGTGAATAGCCATAACAAAAAAAATAAAAAAATAAACCAAAAATCTTCTTCATACTTTTGACCTTCTGCTTTAGATATGCTTGACTATTCAAGGCTGCAGAGAGCAATCACATATTATAGTGTTAAAAATGCCTGTATTTAAGGAGTAATCGAGCCTCCTTTTCTAGGGATTTGTGAGGGGATTCTAATGGAACCGACTTCACCAAGAGGAGAAAAGCTAACTTGATCACTTGGAGGGAAAATTTTGAATTTTATTGAAATTATTTTGGAACCTAAAACCCCAATGAACATTAGGGATGACATAACCTTTAAATATTTGTTAATATTCCCTTTATAAAATCCTCTTTTGCAACCAACATTTACCTCAAAAAAGATATTTAATTAATTCCTTCAATAATAATTCTTCTTGGCCTAATGATTTGAACAAATATATAGCAAATTGTTGAGTTGTGACATCATCTCATTTTGGGGACTTTGACCATACATTCAAGGCATAAACTTTGATAAAGCATATCTCATACCCCATGAGGATTTATGAGGCGATACATCTACCATTGGAATCCACATGGAGAGGAGAATCAAACGATGATGGTTTCACAATAAAAATCACTTCAATTTAAATCCATTTTCCTCAACAAGTGCAAGGCATCTAGGGCTTCCCTTCCTCTCTTCCAAGGCTTCTTATCATTTAGAGCTTCCAATTAATGGACTAACATTGGCATTAAACACGAAACCATTCAACATAGTCAACCATATGTTGATTATAATAAACCTTCCTCAACTGTAATTTGAATGTATTTAACCATATTTAATCATAATCAAATAATTCAACCATAATCAATATATAAAGACTAAAAATAATGTAACCATAAACAAAATAATATATATATATAAAATAAAATTATAAGTGAACTATATTAGGGTATACTACATTAAAATGGTCTATTATACTATATTAAGATATACCTTATTAAAGTAAAGTATTAAACTATATTAAAAATATATTTAATATATTAATATATTAAAATATAACATGAATATCTTAATATTTTAATACCTATTTAATAATATATTAAACTATATA